>LZPO01099512.1:1638564-1654227 GCA_001675575.1 Neotoma lepida | reverse complement strand
ATCCTCCGGAACAGTAGTTAAGGTGCTTGTAAACCACCATGTGTGTGCTGGGAACAGAGGAGCTACTGTACCTGCTCTAGCTGCTCAGCAGGCATGAAGGGTGCCATTCTGGCTTACATTTCCCTAATGGTTAGCAATGCTGACCATCTTTCTATGTGTTATTGGCTTTTTGACTATCTTATTTGGAGCACTATCTTTTCAAGGCCTTTGTCTATGTTTTAGTTAGATGTGAGTCTTGGGTGTTTTGGTTGGCCAGCCTGGGTTGCTTTTTTTAATGGCAGGGTCTCACTATGTGGCTCTGGCCAGCCTGGAACTTGTTATATAGACCAGGCTAACCTTGAACTTAAAGAGGTCTGTCTGCCTCTGCCTCCTGAGTGCTGGGATGCACGTCACCGTGCCCAGCCTTGGTTTTGTTTGCTTTTGATATAGGGCTAAGGATTTTAATTTCTATGTTCTACATAGAAATTCCTTATTAGATAAGGGGTGGGGGGTTGTGAGTATTTTCTCCTATTTTGTAGATTGCTTTCACTCTAGGATAAGTATCTTTATTGCACAAAAGCTTTGTTTTTGATAACATTCTTGTTGTCTTTTTTTTTTAAATTTTGATGTCACTTCTAAGAAGCTATGTTCAAAACTTCTACCACGTTTCCTTCTGAGTTTTGTGGTTGGCTCCTGTACCTAGGCTGGCATCTGTCGGCATTCATCCTTGTGTGTGGGATCCAATTCTTCACAGCTTGCTTCTTTGGCATGTGGGCAGCCTGTTTCCAGCACCATTTATTGGAAAGATTTCTTCACCATTAAATGGTGTTGTGCCCTGTTGACAATTTGATCAGTTAATGTCCTTTTGCAGGTTTTTGTTGAAATGTGGCTTCATCATTATTCCCTGGAGATGTACCAAAAAATGCAGTCCCCTCATGCCAAGGTATGTTTCTGTGGTTATTAATCCATCTCCTGTCTCATGCCCTTGCTAGCCTGCTGTATCTTGTCCTCAGCATGAGTTACTTGTCCCAGCTTTGATGGAGGGAAACAGAAGCCCATTGTTCACCCTGCGCTTGGATACTGTACATAAGAGGTGACCTTTGAGCCTGAGGTCTGTCCTCTCNGTAGTCCTTTCCCACCACCGGAAGTGGCTCAGATCTGATGCTTTTGGTCTTCTTGGACAGAGAAATCTGTGGGTCCATTTGGGATTCATGTCCAGTTTCTCTGCTGCCATCAGCAGTGCCCTGATACTCTGAGGTGGCCCTGAGCAGGCCCCTACATGCTGTGGTGACCTTATATATCTTTTGCCTGATTGCTGCTCTGATTTGCATAGCATCAGTATGTAGCCATTTGTGATGTGTGGGCTCTGGAACCCTCCTGCATGTGGCCTAGCCTGCTTCTTCCTCCTCTCCTCTTCCTCAGCCTTTCCGTTTCCTTCTCCTTGGGTAGCACACTCATTTGCAGATGGAAGTGGCAGAGTCCCTGGAACCTCCTGGTGGTGGTGTCCCTTGCACAAGTACTCTAGTGGGCTGGTCCGAGTAAACATTTGTGTTCAGTTAGTGAGTGGCCTGGTGGGTCTTGAGGGTCATAGAGTCACACACAGGCAGCACCAACACATGCTGCTGCTTGTATCTCCTTACTCTGTAGACTGATCTTGTCACTGCCAGGTGAATTCTCCAGCACTTCCTTTAAAATGAGGAGTGCATGGATGATGGTATTCATGTTGAGAAGTACNTCTTGGAACTCAGTAGTGAGCCCTGGATCCTGCTACCACAGTGTCTCTGTAGCCAGTTCTGTGACTCCAACATTCTGCTGTGTTGAAGGTGGAGACTCTCTCACACTCCTCTCAAAGTGCAGAGCCCCCCAAATGCCCATTCATAGCATCACATTGGAGAAGGAGGACAGGGAAAGGCTGAAGATTCCCTGGGCCTTGTGCACCACAGAGAGCCTGTGACACCCTTCCTGCTTCCAGNCAGACTTGCTCATGCTGTAGGCTAGCACACAGAAGGCTGGTACTGGGCTTCTCCAGGTTCCCAGGCCCCAGCTGGCTCAGCCTTGTCCACATGGCTCGACCTTGCTGCGGCAGGCTTGCTTTGCTGCTTGTCTTCGTGTCGCTCCTGCTGTCTTTCCAGTGAGTGGAAGCCACACCTGAAAGGCCCTTCTGGGTAGTCCCCTCTGACGAGTCTGTCTTCCATGGTCAGAGGAAAGGGTCCGCGGGTTGTCTCTGTGTGGAAGAGGACTTCCCTCTTGTCCCCACAGTTGCTTCCTCTTGGTCAGACCTTGGGTGGGTGAGCTGGGTGTGAAAGGTTGGTGCTCCCTGGCCGACTGTCCTTTTCTGCCTTCTACTGAGACAGAACCCAGCACCCAGGGGTTTCCGATGGCTAGAAACCAGGAAGGAGAGCTGCAGAAGTTGTTCTCCTCCACAGCTCCGTCCTGTTACTGGGGCCTGTACTGTACTTTCCAGAAATCCTCTACAGTCNCCACCAAGCCCTGACTGCCACATGCAGAAAATTTGGCACCTGAGATCCCACTCTGGTCAGATGGGATCCACAGTCCATGTTCACTCCCAGTGACTGGGATCAGTGCTGGCTGTGGCCTGCAGGGGACCTGCTCTGTGTTCCTGCATGAAGGGGAGCCTGATCCCTCTGGGAGCACTACAGTGAGCCTGGGGTCTGGCACAAAGGAAGCCTGTGAGGAAGGGCCTTTGCTCCCCTTACTGGAGGCTCCATTCTTTCCTCCTGCAGTTGGTGAGCATGCTGGTAGGGCATAGCCTTTGTGGGTACAAGTGTGCTGGCATTGGCTGTGCTTTGATGAGGGAGTGCTTTAGCAGGCAGTGGTGCTGCAGGGAGGTAGGGTAGAGGGTGCTTGGGTGGGGCTGGGAGGCTTGCTGGCTTGGCTGTTACCTCTGCTGTCCTGGGCTGCCCTAGCCTCTAGGGGACGTGGCTCTGTCAGGTTCTTGGGGGTCTCTTCCTTTGGGACACTCTGTGCTGAGAGACAAGAAGTAGAAAAGTCTGTCTCCCCAGTTGGAGCTAGTAAGCACCCCTCCTTTAGCAGTTTCCAGTGTAGGGACAGAGAGCAACCTGGTGGACTGAGCCCAGGCCCATCTGCTTATATTGGAGAGAACATGAATGAATGGAAGGATATTTATGGGTTTTAGATGTATGAGAATTGTTCTGTTATATCCTTATCTACTGATTTGGTACTGGGGGTTGAACCTAGGGCCTCAGACATGCTAGGCAAGGTCTCTCACTTCTCCTCAAGTCAACCAATGGACGTTCCTCAGTACTTCCTCACTCAGTACCTGAGGGATGGCCTCAGGGCCTGCTCCTCAGTATTCCCAGATCTTTGCATCATTAATTCCCTTGTATAAAATGCTCTTGCACNTAACTGACCTGTTCTGCTCTAAGGTTTTCCCTACAGGTGCCTATAATCCTGGCACTCCAGAGGCTGAGGCAGAGGAATTGCAAGTTCCAGGCCCACATGGGCCGCAGTGTGAGACCCTGTCTCAAAACAAAATACTTAAAATACCTCATGTACACATTCAAGACAGATGCCTTTTTAAGTTAGGTTGGTCAGGTCCCTGTGGATCCTATATANACAGAAGGCCAGTTGTACACCCCCACCCTCCAAGTCCTTCTGTGCTTGGCTCAGAGGTNTTTTTTCTGAGCCTCACCTTGCTAGGCCTTGGTAGTAGCAGCATGTCCCAGTGACAATGAGATCCTGGGCTGTTATGTGCACCATTGTCATATATATAACCACATGTTGTCATCTTAGGGTCAGTAGGACACTGTTATACATCTGGAAAAACAGAACTGGGCAGACCTCAGAGCTACTGAGTCTTTCAGCCCCAGTGGCCCAAGACTTCCTGGTGATCTTGTGAGAGCCAACAGCTGTGTAGGGGATCTTGCAAGGACTGACAGACAGCTGTGTAGGGATCTTGTGAGGGCTGACAGAGCTGTTGGGGATCTTGTGAGGGCTGACAGCTGTGTAGGGGATCTTGAGGACTCATTTATCTCAGCTGGGGCTTGCCTGCGGGAGACCCAGGGCTGCTGGGCAGTTTGTTGGGTATTGCCACTGATGAACTTTTGTTCTTGTTTTTTGTTTTTTCTCCTTTGTTCTTTCTCCTGGGCTCCTCATGTTTTCTTTCTCCCCATCTCCCTTCCCCTGCCCTCTCCTCCCCTTTCCCTTCCCCACCCTGTATGTCCTCCGATCTGCCTCTTCTTGGCCTTTCTCTGTTTGTTGTCTCTCAGTTGGAGGTTCTACACTACAGACTCAATGTCTCCAGCGCCCTCCACAGCCCTGCCCAACCCAGCCTCCAGGCCCTCCACGCCTATCAAGTACTGGCCTTTCCTTCCCTTCCCCTGCCCCAAGGTGGGCGCAAGAGTGTGTGTTGGTACAGTGCCACAGTAAGGGTCTCCTAGAAGTCTGCTGTGGTCCTTAAGAGGGAGTCCTGAGCAAAATGACACCCATGTTAGAGGCAGGCCGGATTCAGCCTTCAGCTTAACTTGCCCTTCAGGTTTGCAGGCTAGCCTGGTTTTGGTGTATGGCCATGTGGCTATGTGAGGCACACAGCCTGGCTGGCCACAGATTATGGAATCTTCCTCCTAAGCCCCTAGTCTGCAGAGCTGTCTCAACTTCTCAGGATTTGTGGGGGAGCCTTGCAGTGGTCTGACTTACCCTCACTGTGCAGAGGACTTATGTGTGATGTGGCTCCTGCCCTGTTCAGAGTTGTTAACACAGCCTGAAGGATGCAACTGTATCACAAGAGAGTAGGGAGAGTAGGGAGAACCCTTAGGGCTGTCAGTCCTTCTGTTGAGCCCCAGTCCCTTACAGACTCATTCAGAGGCAAATGAGAGCAAGTGGTGACCTTGTGGAGATTGCTGCCTGCTTAGGCAGAAATGACCAATGTGTGAACGGATTTGAGGTCAGTAGAGTGAAGTTTAAACCTCAGGGATTTGGGGGAATGGAGTTGGCTGATTTGTGAGAAATTGTGGGAATGTGAAGATATACTCCCAAACAGGGCTATGTTTGATTTACCCTGGGGAAGAACATATAACAGTTGACATTGAATTTGAACAAAGATGCAAAAACCAGGCTTGGCTACAGAGTGTTGCTGGCATGGGATAATAAATGCTTCTCACAGTGGGGTTCCTGCTCAGAAGCAGCAGCTAGTGAGGAGTTCCCATGGGAGGGCTTGACAGTGAGGGGGTTTCCAGGGAAGACCCCATAGCAGGAGCTGTGAAGGTAAGCCCCAGGAGGCTGGACATAGTGAGAAATGCTCTGGGCTTTGGGAGCANATCCTTATGTCATTAGAAAGTGCAGATGGCACTGGGGACACCTATGATGCCCCCCTAGCATGTGAGCCCCTCACCCAACCCCATGAGAGGTGGGGAGATTGATAGGGCTGGTCATCTAGAGCCTCCACAAGAAGATGGGTAAGATGATGTGGTGCTTACTGCTGGGGGAGATGGGCTGTGATTCCTGTGACAGTGCTGTTTGCTCTCTAAGCTGAGGGACTGAGTTGATGTCACTGCTCAGGCTGTCAGGACAACTGCCAAGAGAGGAGCTGTATGTAGAGGGGATATGAGTGGGAGCTTTAGCCTGACCCAATGGTTGTTAGTATTAGTTNGTTAGTTAGTCCCTTAGTTAGTTAGTATTAGTCTGTGTGACTATGTATGTTCTAGTCCATTTTCTATTATTAGCAGTGTCACAGACTAGTCACCTATAGACAAAAAGGTTGTTTGTTTTTACTCAGTGCTGGTGCAGAGTGGCAGAGGGGGCATCTGATGGTGGCTTTAGTGCTGGCTGACTTCATGGCAGGAGGCAAGAAGTGTTGTTGAGACCAAACTAGATCAGCACTTGTGAGGAGGAGGCAGGCAGATTGCCACTTTGAGGCCAGTCTGAGTCACATGATGTGACTATCTCAAAAAGCCCAGGGCTGGTAGTGCAGCTCTCAGTGGCTGAGATCCTTCAAAGCCTGCTCAAGGCCTGGGTTCAGCCCCCAGGAGGCCAGACTGGCTTTATGGCTCTCTCTGGAGATGACCCGTTAACCCATGGATCATGTGATGGGGTTGACTCCTCCTGAAGTCAGAGCCCTGATCAGATGGTGACCTTCACCATCACCAGGCCCCACCTCTTCAGACTGCATAGTAGGAATTAGGTCAGAGCGCCTGTTTCAAAGGGTGTAGACTGTCCCATTTGTTCTTCCTCGGAAGCAGGAAGTCCTTTGGGAAGACTTTAAAGTTCTAGGTAAGCAGAAGAAAACAGCCCTCCTTAGAGTTGGTGGGGCCTTTCCCCCCTTTTCTTTCTTTTCTTTCTTTTTGAGACAGTTTAATTGTGTAGCCTTGGCTGGCCTGCTGTGTAGGCTATGATGGTCTAGACCTTACAACAGTCCCTTTCTGCCTCCCAGATGCTGGGATTGTAGGTGTATGCCACCCTGCCCAGCTGTTGTGGGGACATTTTCATGGCAGGGAGGCCTGAGTAGACAGTCCTGTACACAGAGCCTGTGCACGGTCTCCTGGGCTCATGTGCCACAGGGCCAGGCCCTTTGCCAGCCTTAGCCCCACAAGTCATGGAGACCCAAAGGATGCGGGGGTGGGGAGTGTGCCTGACTGGACTCTCTCCTGCCTCCCACAAGCACCTACACTCAGATGCTCAGCAACCAGAGAGGCTGAGAGCTGATCAAAAGCTCCTTTGGTACAAAGATTTTGTGTTTGTGTTGNGTAGAAAGCTCACCTCATAAGCTTGAGAATCCTCTAGTCCTGGGGACTTTAGCTGACTACAGATCTACTGGCGGTAGTGGAAGTAACTCCCTGGCTTCCTCCAGGCTTGAGTTCCCATCTGGCTGTGACTAGGCACAGGCAGCTGGGTGGGCCTGAGCTTGTGGCTGGAGAAGGAACTGGGGAGAAAAGAAACACCCTCACTTGAGCAAGGTGAGCTTTTTGCACGTGTTGGGAGGTAGCCAGACAACCTTGGGTCCGGAGCCTAGGTGGGCCAATGGCCCACNCTTTTCTCACCCTCTAGCTCAGCAGGAGGCAGGGCCCTGAGGCCCAGCACAGACTGTAGTGTCTGAGGGTGCATGACCAGATGCTGCCAAGGTGGGGTGTGAGGTTCTCTTTGATGATTGCTTCACCAGCCACCCAGGGCAGGTACAGGGCCACATGCCTCAGTGCTGTGAGCTGGTGTCAGTTCAGACCCAGCAGTACGAGGTGACCTGCCCAGCCTGGTGCTTGTCCCTGGGGGGCTGCAGAACCACTAGACATGAGTAGTAGGTGCTGTAGCTCTCATCTGGCCTTGACACCCACCTCCTCCCTAGGAGTCCTTCACACCCACTGAGGAGCACGTGCTGGTGGTACGCCTTCTGCTGAAGCACCTGCACGCCTTTGCCAACAGCCTGAAGCCAGACCAGGCCTCACCGTCGACACACTCCCATGCCACCAGCCCCCTGGAGGAGTTCAAGCGGTGGGTATAGGATGTGGAAGGCTCCTAGGCCTCTGTTTCCCTTATGCCTACTGTTGGCCTGTTTGAGGCCAGAGGGCTAGGGCTGCCTGGCTGTTTCTGCTCTTAAAGCCTTCCCTCTAGACCAGTGGTTCTCACCCTTCTTAATGCTGCGACCCTTTAATACAGTTCCGAATGCTGTGCTGACCCCAACCATAAAATCATTTTCATTTGTTACTTCATAACTGTAATTTTGCTGCTGTTATGAATCAGAATGTAAATACTTGATAAGTGACCCTAAAGGGGTCAAGATCCACAGGTTGAGAACCACTACTCTGGATGCTTCCTGTTAGTGGGAAAAGCTGGCTGGCCAGAGATCACAGCCTTGCTGTTCTGTCTTATGGCTTACCTCAGTCAGCAGGCAGGCTGGTGCCAGAGTCTGCCTTCAAAGGAACTTATTATATACTGTGTTCTTGACCTCTGACTGAGTTCTTCTGGAGAACAGGGCTAGAAACAGATCTTACCTCAGGAAGTGCTCAGTGTTCCCTACAGGCAGAACAGACTCATAGGCCAGGGCTGGCCCTTGTGAGCAGGCACACACCCCTGGGCAAGTGACAGCTCATGACCCTCCCATCCCCACAGGACCGCAGTGCCACGGTTTGTCCAGCAGAAGTTGTATGTGTTCCTGCAGCACTGTTTTGGCCACTGGCCTCTGGATGCATCCTTCAGAGCTGTAAGCACTGCCCCCTGCCCTCACCCTCTCTTGCCCTCTGTGCCGTGATGTTGGCAGCCTGTGGGGTGTGCTGGCAGGATCTATCATCACAGGCCTTAGAGAGGAAGCCTTGGGGAGTCTTGTCATTCTGTTGGCTCTTGGGTACAGCAGAGCCATGCTCAGCTCCTATGACCCTCACTAAGGGGCTGGCATGAGGTACTTGAGTTCCTGTAGTGTGTTCTTGGGAGGATGTAGGAGGAGCTACTCACTTACTGGCATCTCCATTGAAGTTGGGGAAAAGTCTGGAGCCCAGCAGGGCATTAGCCCTATAACTAGGACATAGATCTTTTTATGGACTATCTTTGGAGCCAGGTCCAGACCATCAAAGATGCTCCTGAAAGTCAAGTGCACTGACCAACAACCACAGGCCTTCAGGGCACATGTGTTTCTTACTAGGTCCTGGAGATGTGGCTGAGCTACCTGCAGCCATGGAGGTATGCCCCTGAGAAGCAGGCGCAGAGCAGTGATTCCCAGCCACGGTGTGTGTCGGAGAAATGGTAAGCACCCTCAGCCCACCTGCCCCAAGTGACGCCACTGCCTTTGAGCAGAAGCTGCCTGGATGGACAGGTGCTGAGCTAGTGGACTCTGCTGCAGGTCTTACAGAATGAGTAGAGAGTGACCCTGGAACCCCGTCTCCTTGCTTTGGCCTAGCCTGGCTCCATGGTCATCCCAAAGGTCCCCATTTCACCCTTACCAGCACAGAGTAACTGCTGTGTCCCCATTATCTTACATTCCTTGTGGTACTGGGGTTACTATGGCCTTTCCTCTCCTGGGTCCCAGTCTTGCCCTTCACATCTGTTCCAGCAGACCTTGCTGGGATCCCCATGGCCCTTTTGAGAAGGGTCACACCAGAGGACTGAGATGTTCCACCCATCTCCTGCCTAATGTCTGGGACTCCCTTGTATGGCAGCAGCAGCTAGGGGAGTCAGGAAGGGTGAGCTGTAGGGAGTAAGGACCAGTGTGGCTCAGTCTTACCCTGACTGGCCCCGTCCTGTCTCTTGTCTCCAGGGCACCCTTCATCCAGGAAAATCTGCTGATGTACACCAAGCTGTTCGTGAGCTTCCTGAATCGTGCACTCCGCACAGACCTGGTCAGCCCCAAGAACGCACTCATGGTTTTCCGAGTGGCTAAGGTCTTTGCCCAACCCAACCTGACTGAGATGATCCAGAAAGGTGAGTCTTCAGCCCTGGGCCAGCCCCCTTAGCTGCTGAGGGGCAGCACAGAAGAAGGACAGGTACTGCTTGACTCACGGACCTTCACTGTGGCCTGGAACAGGCTGGCTTGGGAACTTTGGGGGCACATCAGAAGTGTAGTAAAAACTCTGAGCTTGGTTGAATGTCCCATTCCTAGTGCTGGCAGCCAGGTAATGGCTGGTCTGAGCTCAGAGAGATGGGCAGCAGAGCTCTAAGCTGCAGCTCTCTCAGAGCTGCTATCTGTCCCTGTTGTCTGCTGTTGCTGTCCTAGCACTTGTCTTGTCTGCTGTTGGTGTTGCTGGGACTCCTAAGCATTTGGAGCTGGGTCCTCAAGCTATAACCCGTGAGACAGTGCTCAGNTAGGCTTGGAGGTACAGCATTGTCACAGCTCCTCAGAATCCTGAGAAAATGCTCTGGAATCCTACCAGGAGCTCCTGGGAAACAGGTGCCAGACTCGGCTTGCTGCTTGCTTTCTAGGAGAGCAGCTGTTTCTGGAGCCAGAGCTCATCATTCCTCACCGCCAACATCGGCTTTTCACAGTCACCAGCAGCTTCCTGTCACCATGGCCCCCAGTTGTGACAGATGCCTCATTCAAGGTGAAGAGCCATGTTTACAGCCTGGAGGGCCAAGACTGCAAATACACCCCAATGTTTGGTCCTGAAGTCCGGACCCTGGTGAGTGGCCAAAGGTCCACCCTAATACGAGGTCCCCGAAGTAATGACCAGCTGAACCAGGGAAGGGGTTTTCAGTACAAGGAAGAAAGGAGGAAGGCTGGGTACTGAGTAGATGCTCCAAGCCCTCCTCTCTCTGGTAACAGCTAGTGTTTTCTCATAATGAAGACCGCCTACACCATAAATTATGAGATGCCATTTTTCCCTCTGGGTGAGCACTCCTCCTAGAGCTGGTTCCCCGGGGCCCCCCTGCCTCCTTTGCTGGCCCCTTGAGTCTGTTTGCCTTGCCTGTGCCTCCCTTGCAGGTCTTGCGCCTTGCTCAGCTCATCACACAGGCCAAGCAGACTGCCAAGTCCATCTCTGATCAGTGTGCAGAGAGCCCAGCTAGCCGTTCCTTCCTGTCATGGCTGGGCTTTGGCACCACAGACGCAAACAGCTGCTACCCAGGCAATGACCTGGATGAGATGTGTCAGGACAGTGTCCGCAAGACAGATGAGTACCTGGAGAAGGCCCTGGAGTACCTGCGCCAGATATTCCGAGTATGTCCTACACAGTTCCCTCTCTGGGGACTCACTCCAGTGGGGGTGAAGTGCTCTCCCCTTCCTTCCCTTTGAAATTCCCCCTGAAAACAGAGGTCTTCTCTCTGGTAGCTAAGCGAAGCCCAGCTGGCTCAGCTCACACTTGCCCTGGGGAACACACGGGATGAGAATGGGAAGCAGCAGCTACCAGATTGCATTGTGGGGGAAGAAGGACTCATCCTCACACCCCTGGGCCGATATCAGGTAGGTTGCTAACAGGCCGCTGTCACGCTAATACCAGCTCTGTCTCGGGGTACATAATGACCATCCTTGGCTTCCCCCACCCGCTTGCCTGTGTTGTTTGCAAAGATCTATTTTTGGAACTTTTCCCACTGCCTGGGTTTCTAGATCATTAATGGTCTGCGAAGGTTTGAAATTGAGTACCAGGGGGACTTGGAGCTGCAACCCATCCGGAGCTATGAAATCACCAGTCTGGTGCGAGCACTCTTCCGGCTGTCCTCTGCCATCAACCGCAGAGTAAGTGAGCAGCAGGGGCAGCTGGGCTGCTTCTGGACATAGCTTCCAGAGAGTGTTCCTGCTCTAGGNGGCATCTTCCCCTTCATGGCCCTGCTTGATCCTGCCCGGAGTCTGGCTGGAGAGTGAGCCTGTGGGAAGCACATAGTCCCAGAGGCAGCCTGGAAGAGAGGGTGCTCTGCTGTCCTTAACACTGCTGAGTCCTTGTTTGTTACTCAGTTTGCAGGCCAGATGGCGGCTCTGTGCTCCCGGAATGACTTCCTTGGCAGCTTCTGTCGCTATCACCTCACTGAGCCAGCACTGAGCAACAGACACCTCCTGAGCCCTGTGGGACGGAGGCAGGTGACCAGTCCTGCCCGGGGCCCCAGGCTCAGCCTGCGTTTCCTGGGCAGTTACCGGACGCTGCTCCTGCTCCTGATGGCTTTCTTTGTGGCCTCTCTCTTCTGCATTGGGCCCCTGCCCTGCTCCTTGCTTCTGGTCCTAGGCTACCTCCTCTATGCCACAGCTATGACACTGCTCACCGAGAGGGGGAAGCTGCATCAGCTCTGACCTGCCGGCCATCTCTCCTAAGCAGACTTGTGGGAGTTGATACATGACCCGTTCCTGGGCCTGAGGGGCCCTGGCAGGTTGCTTCAAAGCCAGGAATAGAAGGGTAGGTCATCTTCAGAGTTCTTGGGAGTGGTTTCCCTGCAAAGGTGGAGTTATTCAAAAGAAGCTAACGGAGGAAGGGAGAGTGGTCCAGGCTAGGCATGTAAGGGATGACATCAGAAGGTTCAGGAGCCATTCTGTAGGACAATAAGTGCTGGCCATGGGTCACCTTCAGCCCAAGGTCCCACAAGTAGCTGAGCTGGTAATCAAGGCCTTGGTAACCATTTTACTGTTTTGCTGTGCAGAGCTCAGGAACTATTGTGCCTACAGCAGGCTCTAGGCCTGGGCTCTGTGGGAGCTGATCCTGCCCAAGCCTCTCTGTGAGGTGGGCAGAATGGGTTGTGATGTCTTCTCTCCCCATGAAATACCAGGGCAGCAGCTCCACATCCACTCCAAAGGAGGAGCAAAGTGTTTAAGAGACGACTGAGAAAGTCAGCTCTGGACTCACTTTGAATGTCCATCTTGCTGCTGCCTTTGGTCTTTGTTCCCCAGCTAGCCAGCCTCAGGAGACCCTCTGCAGCAGGCCTGACAGGTCAGGGCCACAAGCCATTCAGTGAAGTGTCACTTAGAGTGGGTTCCAGGCCCTACAGTGCCATGAGGCAGGCAAGCAGTGAAGATAGCTACTGGTCCCCAGCTGCTTGGGGATGGAGTTGGGTCCTACCAGCTTCTGTGGACACAAAATGCAANAGCGTTGGTTTTACCTGCAAAACCAAGGACTTCAAGGGAAAGTCACCTTTGTAACACAACACCTGTATAAAAGAACGGCCTTCACAGTCAAAGCTCAGACACCAAAGGCCTCATCTTCATCCTACAGGTGACACTAGCAACAACAGCAAAGCAATCCTTTGTTTTGGGTGTGTACAACTGTTTTTTTTAAGGAGGAAACCCTCCCCCCCCTTTTTTTTAAGTTTTAACACTGGTCTTTGTATTTCAGTGTAATTTCAGAATACATCATGGGACCCATGACCAAAAGTCAGCCCAAAACATAACTGACCAAGGATCCGAATAAACTATTCTTCGGAGACTTTCACTGTCTGGGCTGAATCTTAAGCACATTCACCTGCTTGGGGTCCCTGGGCATTTGGGAACTACTGGACACGGTGGCACCTCTTTACCTTGTCTGCAGTCCTTTTTGCCTGGGAGTCCTGTTTCTTCCTTAGTGGGAGTTAGATTCACTTTAACACTGGGCACTGTGAGAGCTGTGACCTCCCCTTCCCAACGTCTCAGAGCTGGCTCCTGTTACTATATGTGAACAAGTGTTGTTTGTGGGTGCTAGGGACCAAACCCCAGTCTTCTGCAGTGCCCTTAACCAACTGCTGAGCCATCTCTCCAGCGCCCAGAAGAATCATGAGCATCTGGATTTATGTTAGCCAGCTCCAGGCCAGCATCTTTCCAAGAGTACAACCCCCTTATGGGGGAAGGGGCAGTTGCCATTTGAGTGTCCANTGTTCCTGATTCCCCTGGTCAAAGCTTCTGAATGACTAGCCCTTATCAAAAACCCTATCAGTATTTTTTTTAGGGGGGGGAGGGGACTTGAGACAGTTTATCTATGTAGCCTTGGCTGCCCTGGAACTCTTTAGATCAGGCTGGCCTCAGAACTCTGAGGTCCCTCTGCCTCTACCTCCCAAGCACCTGGATTAAAGGTGTGCATGACCACTGTGCCCAGCCTGACTATCGGTATTTATGAGATGAATCTTTTTAATGTTTTTTTTTTTTACTCTGACAGTTTCATACATTATATAGAACGTATTGGTCACATCCATCCTGACTACCTCTCCACATCCCCACATCCCCCGGACTTAAATCTTTTTGTACATTTACTTAGAGGGGGAAGGGATGGAGTGCATGCATATATGCCATGGTGTATGTGTGGAGGTCAGAGTAGAAGTTGAAGGAGTCAGCTCTCTTCTAGCTTGTGGGTTTGAGGAATTGAACTCAGTCAGGCTTGCCGGCAAGTTTCCTCATCTGCTGTAATAGCTTCAGTTGTCAACTTAATACACCTGAGGAAGGGGAACTTGGACTGAGGAGTTGCCTGTGGGACCTTTTCTGGAGAGATGGCTCAGGTTCAGAGCACTGGCTGCTCTTCCAGAGTTCCTGAGTTCAATTCCCAGCAACCACATAGTGTCTGGCGTGTAGGCAGAACACTGTATATAATAAATCTTTAAAAAGAAAGAAATTAAACCAGGCACGCCTTTAATCCCAGGATTCAGAGGAAGCAGAGTTGGATTTCTGAGTTGGAGGCCGGCTAGTTGAGAGAGGAGAGAGGGGGAGGGAGGGAGGGAGGAAGGGAGGAGAGGTTTCCAAGTGGGTAGGAGTGCTTGATCCAGCAGTTAAGAGAGCTTCCTGCCCTTGCAGAGAACCTGAGTTTGGTTCCCAGCAACTTGAGGCTGCTGATCACTGCCTGTAACTCCAGCTCTAGGGGATCAATGCCTCGATGGGTACATGCACACCCACACCGTTAGTATACACTCATACAGACTCACATAAATGAAAAAGACTGTAAGCCAGGGCTTCCTTGTTTCAGGCCCTGCTGGGTGGGTTCTCTGGGCAAAAGCAAGTGCTTCCTTCACACAGCCCCCCACCCCTTTTTATTTTTTTATTTTTTATTTTTCTTTCTCGAGACAAGGACTCACTATGTTGCTCTGGCTGTCCTGGAATTCTCCATGTAGACCAGGCTAACCTTGAACTCACAAAGATCCGCCTGCCTCTGTCTCCCAAATGCTGGGATAAAAGGCCCTTCTATTCTTTAGGTGTCTCTCTTATGTGTTCAGACAGCTTTTTTTTTTTTTCTTTCTACTTATATCCACAAAGATTCTGTGAATGTTGAAGATTTTTTAAAGTATTGCTGTGTTTAAAAAGTAAGCTATTAAAACAACGTGGAAGACCGACTTTAAACCAGTGCTGTGGCACACACCTATAATCTTGTGCTACCGAGCGAGACCCTGTTCAAAAGTGCAAGCGGGGCTAGGGTGGTGGCTCAGCAGGTGTATATAGTGATTGCTGTCCAAGTATGAGGACCTAAATTCGGGTCCCGAGCACCCACAAGAGAAGTGGGGAGGGAAGGTGCACGGACACTTTGGATCTTAGCGCTGGGTGGCAGGGAGATGGGAAGATCCCGGGGCTCAAGGGTCTGCCCAGTTAGCAACGAGGAGAGAGCTCAGCTGAAAAGCTAAAGGTGGGGCGTGAGACCCATCGTTGAGCCCTGGCCCCTACACGCACACGCAAGGGGGCGCACACAAATCGCGGTAAAGGCGGACGGTTCTGGCGGGTTCAGGAGTCAGGCGCGCTTCTTCAGACCGAACGCGGCCGCAGGCCCCGCCCCATGGCGCGCCCCGCCCTCTCCGGTGCGCCCGTTCCCACGGCGACCGGGCGCCAGGCTCCCGCAGCTGGTACTGAGCGGCCGCGGCGCCTTCATGAGCGGGGCGGGGGTGGCGGCCGGGGCGCGGCCCCTCAGCTCCGCGGCCCCAGGCTCCCGGGGTGCGTCACGCCCACGCCCGCGCCCTCCCGTCGGCCCGCAGCACGCGGGGACGCAGCCGCCGCCTCCGCTCGGGCTCAGCGAGGCACAGAAGCGGATCCTGGACCTGGAGAAGAGCCTGCAGTTCCTACAGCAGCAGCACTCAGAGACGCTGGTCAAACTCCACGAGGAGATCGAGCACCTGAAGCGGGAGAACAAGGGTGAGCCTCTGGGTGCTGGCCCGGCATTTACAGCCTGGAGGCCACGGCCATCAACTCTGAAGAATCTTCGGGTGTGGGGAAGGATGCGGGCAGCTTCTCTTCAGCAGGTCCTTTTGTGCCCACCAGCCCAGACAAACGCTGATCCTCCTGTGCACTCTGCCCAGCGCAGTGTATGTATGGCCCACCTCGTTGTTTAAAACCGTTGCGGAAGTTAAACAGCAGAGCAAATGCGAGTA
>LZPO01099512.1:1625220-1638457 GCA_001675575.1 Neotoma lepida | reverse complement strand
AGAGGCTTGGCCTACTCAGAACTTGAGGCCTCTGTGTGACATGACTGTGCTAACACCTTAGCTAGAGCTCCTCAACTTCCCACCAAGGGCCTGTGGCCTGTTTCTCCCTCTTTCTGGTACTCTTTCTACCTGGAATGCCAGAGATTCTCTCACTGGGCATCTTATTACATTAGGGCTCTCTCTCTGCTTTCTTGAGGCTCTCCCCATGTCTGACTGACCAGGCCCATGTCACACCCCTTATTGCCAGGGGCTCCTGGAAGGCTAGCCATCCTGCCCTCAGCAGCCCTGCCCCTGACAGGCTCCTTGCAGGTGTTGGGCATGACAGGTTATCAGCCAGAGGCATTTCTCGCCTGAGATGCCAGAGGTGAAGTCTTGGTGGAAAAAGCTGGTGGGACCCATGGAAGAGTAGGCCCTACTTCTGCTGAGTGGCTGTAGATTTTTAGGTGTGGTAAGGAGTATTTGCTTGCTTTCAGATCTCCACTACAAACTAATCATGAATGAGAAGCCTCAGAAAAAAGGTAGGACTCAGATGCCTGCTGGGAACAAACTTGTGCCTATGTGCCAGCACCAAGCCCTGATGCTAACTCAGGGGGGACCAGTTTTGGGCACTTGGACAGATGTCACCTTCCCCAGCCACAGCTGGCTTGCTTGCGCTCAGCACCAAAGGCATGAAGTCTGTGCAGTAGGACAGGGGGGGAGGCTGCTGAGCAGAACTCCTGAAATAGGAGTGGCCCCGTGGCAGCCCCAATCCCCTGGACCTCATTACCCTGGTAGGTTGATGGCTGCTGTGGTACCTGCCCCTGGGTCCCCAGCCCTGTGCCACTGATTCCTTACACTGAGAGAGTCTCTCAGCACACTGCCATCTCCACAGCACCCTTAGGGACCTGAGAACTAGCCAATATCCAAAGTACTTCCTCCTTCACAGCCCAAGGGCACATAACTTGAGTTCCTAGGTTCTCTTCTTTAATAAACCCTCAGGTCATCTGGTGATCCAATTGTTAAACATGTCTGCTTGGAAAATCCCAGTCCTGGCATGCCCAGGCTCCATTTTGGTGAAGACCTGCAGAGAGCAGGAGGCGGGAGGGCTCTTCTCCAGCAGGGCAGCAAGACCTGGCATGCTGGTTTGAGCCCAAGTTGGCGGCCTCACCAGTGCAGTTCCTGGTGGCCCTGGCAGGACTTAGAGGTGGGAGTGGAGGCTGTGTTTGACCCCAGACCTGCCTTAGGGCCTGCTGCTACTTTGGTCACAGGTCCTCTACTTTGCAGCTGGCCCCTGCAGAAGCCTTTCCAGGGGTAACTGCTCCTGTGGGGGCTCATCTAGGTGTGTAGCTACCACAAGGGAGTGTGGAACACAGCCCTGCCAGGTTTGGGGAGGCCCTGATAGAACATGAAGGGCTAGGTAGTATGCAGAAGCGGGTTCTCGGGCTGAGCCCTGCATCTTCCCCACAGGCAGCATCTCTACATCCAGCCTTCAGTCCAATAAGTCTGCCTCCAACTCCATCGTGTCTGGTGAGCCAGGACCCCAGGCTGGGTAGTCTGGAGGGAAGTGCTGTCTAGTTGAAAATCCTTCTCTTTGGCAGAGGGGGCGGCCCCAATATCCTATGATATCCTATGATACAACCAGAAAGGGGTCTGTGGGCCAGGAGTCCTTGAGGGGAGGTTCTACTGGTAGGACAAAGCCTGGCTCTCAGTGTGGCACAGCCAGATGATGTAGCAGGCCCATCCAGATAGGGTAGTGAGTAGCTGTGTCATTAGTGGAGGAGCTCAAGTCCCCAACAAGTCCTCAGCCCATTTCCTTCTGGGAGGAGGGTATGTGTTCTACCCACAGTCCCCAGCCCCTGCCCAGACAGAATGAACTGACCCTCTTCCTCCATTCACCTCCTATAGGAGGCTAGACAACTTCACTAGTAGCAGCCCCAGTTGACCAGCGGGCCTTGGAAAATAAACGCATGCAGGCCAGACCCAGGCCTCCAGTTTCTTCTACCCAAAATGGAAGCCAGTGTCCACCACTGTGATTTTTCTGGCACGTTCAGCAGGCACCACCACAGGCTTCACTCTCAAATCTTTATTCCTTCCTCTCTGCAGCCCTCTGGAAAGTGTTTCCCTCTCTTCAAGACAGTGGAGGAAACTGATGCAGGGTCAGGGCTTCTTGGGTACANTGGTTGACCCTAGAGAGTGGGTCTGTGGCTTCTAAGGCCTTTGGTGACGGCCCTGTTGGTGTGCCCTGCAGCCACCTCGCAAAGCAAGACCAGGCCCCAGCCCAGCTACTTCAAGAAGCAAGAGCTGAAGTCTGATGCCCTCCAAAAGACAGACCTGGAAGAGCAGTCACTCAGCAGTGCTGCCCTGTTCCACAGCAGCAAGCTGGACAGAGTCCCTGAGGCGCAGGGACAGGCCAAGTACGGCCTGCTTGCACCCGAGGACCAGGCCTGCACCCCAAGGGCCCCAAGCTTACCCTCAATAGGTTTCCACCCTGGGAGCAGCAGGCTACCTTGTCTTCATCTCCAGGGATCTGACTCTATGATGAAAATGGGCTCCGGGAGCAGGCAGCTGCCAGCTTGCTGTCCATCTACTGGGCACTACTTTCTCCTCTCCCCTGGGGGTCCGGCAGAGACCCCTGGCTGACCTCACTTACAGGGGACCAGAGGAAACCCCTAAATTATTGTTTTCTCAGAGAAGAGACAAAAAGTGATTTGGCTTCCTAATTAGTTTGCCAGGAGGGGGGTGGAGTGGGGGACCAGGGTCTTGATATGCAGTCCTGGCTGGCCTGGAACATACTCTGCAGGCCTTTACCTGCCTCTGCCTCGCGAGTGTGAGGATTACAGGTGTGTACCACCACACCTGGCTGTGAGTTTGTTCTTACCAAAAACACTGAGTTGGATTCCTGGGCCTGACAAGGCTGGAGCTGCTGTATGTCTGGTCAGTCTGTCTCTGGGAGGCACAGGTTAGCAGTACAGATCAAGACCAAGCTCTGGGATCCTTGTGTTCCCAGTAGTCTGGCTCTACCTTCTCTGAAGCCCCAACTCCTGGAACTACTCTAGGCAAGAAACATGCTGGGTGGGGTCACCTGGCAGCTAGCTAGTTGCCCCCTCAACATAGCAGGAGAGAGACCTGGGTCACAGCTGCCTCCAGAGCACCATGGCTAGTTGGGCAATGGAAGTAAGCCTCTTCCACCGGCAGGCATGGATACTACCCCAGGGAGGTTGTGGGTGGGTGGCTACACCATTCCCACAGGTCGCCTCTGGGCTGCTGTAATGTTTCAGAGACGAGGATGCAGAGGCTTCTAATTCAGGGGCCACGTTGGTGGGGGGCAGCCATGGCCGGCAAGGGACAGGGATGGCCCCCTTACTGAACCTGCCCCCGCACCTGCGCAAGCCCACCACAGTGCAGCAGTGTGAGGTGATCATCCGTCAGCTGTGGAATGCCAACCTCCTGCAGGCCCAGGAGGTGAGGCCCTGGGCAGGCACTGGACCCTGCATGCCAGTGGCACGGGACACTGTGCCCACCATGCCTCCCCCTGCCTTTCAGCTACAGCACCTCAAGTCACTCCTGGAAGGAAACCAAAGGCCCAAAGCTGCTGCTGAGGAGGCTGGGCTGGGCTCTCCAAAGTGAGTGCCTTGTGCCCGGTGCCTTGTCCCAGCCCAGAGGAGGTGTGGGCCTCATGGCTAACTTCCTTTCCCAGGGGCCAGGAGTCCATGCAGTTCCCCAAGGTCACCACCAAGGGCCTCTCTAAGAAGTGGTGAGTCCNNGGCACAGGGAGTGGGCACCCCACAGGTTGGTACCACAAGGGACAGGAGGGCAGGGTGTCCAGAGGTAACACCAGGCAGCCTCTGCTCCCAGCCCAGCCACTGGTCCAGGGCACCCTTGAGGTAGCTGGCAGACACTTGCCTTGACTATCCTTTCCTCCACCCCAGCCTAATTCTGAGTCCAATGCCTGCGGCAGAGCGTGCCATCCTGCCTGCGCTGAAACAAAGCCTGAAAAGCAACTTTGCTGAGCGGCAGAAAAGGCTGCAAGTGGTGCAGAGCCGGCGCCTGCACCGCTCTGTGCTGCTGACCCGACGCCCTGGAGCCCGGCCATCATCTTTCGATAGTGGTTCACACCAACCCTACTTTTCAGCTACACGAAATTCCAAGACAGACAGAACCCATGACAGATAAAGTACTTGCTCTCAGAATTGAGGAAACTGTCTATTTTCTCTATTATTTTACTATTCTTGCATTTATGCAAAATCACATTATAAAATGTTATTCTCCTACTACCTGTTGACTGAAAATAAAAGTTGTTTCTCCAAGCCCCAAGCCTCCTTCCTCACAGCTGTCAGGTGTCCCTGCTGCTCTAGAAGTGCCCTACCCAGGCAGCCAAGGCTGGTGCATCATCCTGGGATGCTGTGCACCAACAGTCTTGTGGCATTTTGGGGCCAGCTGGCTTCATTACTTAACTGGCCTGAGGGCTGCCTTCTAGTTACATGGGCATGACTGGGAATAAATCAGACACTGGCCTGTGCTGCCTGGACAGCAATCAGGCTGGGCTGAGTTGCTGGAGGGCTTACAGGAGACCACAGCTGAGGGAAAACTGTCCTCTCCAGATCACACTCTACCCCAGACCAGCAGCTGCCACCTGGAAGTGGCCAGCTTGTACCTACTCTTGCCCAGCAGCACAGACCTCACACCACCACTGCCCACTCCCTGCATTAATCTCAGTAGAACTAGACCAGGGCCTGGGCCTGAATCAGGATTCGATGCCAGAAAGTGGATGAAGTCCAAGGTGTCCCAAGATGGACAGCATCCCTGACAGTGGGCCCAGACTCACAAAAAGGTCGATGCAGTAAACTCCTGACAAACACAGGAATAATAAATTTATTGTAAGAACCATATGACAGAGTAGTGCACATATAAAAAGGGGGAATTTCTTTTCACCAGAGTGCTGCCCAGTGTGGCAAGTGCCTTATGGCAGCATTCTGAAGGAAGCCCATACTCCTGGTGATCGAGAGAATAAGAATATGGTATTCTGAGGCTGTGGGTCCCAATGACAGTATCTGACTAACCACTTAGGTTTCATAGCACTGACAGCCCTTCACCCAAGAGTGGCACAGGACTGTCAGGACAGCCCCCCCCCACCTCAGCTGGCCCTCCTCCTCAAAGCACTAGGAGGAAATCCATGAAGCTGAAGGTGGCAGAGAACCTGCTGCCGCCTTATTGGCCTTTCCTTCAAACTGCAAACCTGTGCCCTAGATTCACAAGTATTCATTCCTTCGATGTGTCCACATGCCTTCTGAGGCACAGCCCGAACCGCACACTGTGACTGGGGAACTGTGTGTATAGTGAAGGTTTCTGTGTCCCCCACATTCTCCAAACACAAGGACCAAGTACTGTGACAGAGATGCTTAGATGGGACCTGAGTGCTCATGCTGCTGAGTGGACACAGCGTCCAGAAAGGCTGTAGGAAGTGTGGGGCCTGACTTCTGGAAGAAACCAATGGAAAACCTTCCTGGGAACATCCCAGACCCTTATGCAGCTCCACAGCTACCTCGTCAATACTGCACAAGCATGGGGAAACATCTGGCAGGTCCCCAAGACAGAAGGTAAAAGCAGGAAAGCTAACCTAACCCAGGCCCTCTAAGAAGCCTACACTAGTAANGTCTGGTAGGCGGTGTGAAGTCTGCAGCCAGAAGGGCCGCTGGCAGTCCTCAAGTTCAAGTTCACTAGGCAGCTGAGAGGCAGGCCTGGTGGACGCTCTGGGCCCAGGTGTTGAGTAGGGCTGTGACTGAGTGCTTGTCGGGGAGCTGCAGCAGCCTGGAGGTCATGCACCGGTGCACTGACTGCAGAAAGGGGTTGGCATCTGCAACAAAGCAGCAGCCCTGAGTGCCGAGCCTGGCAAGGCAGCAGTCACCTGAGCCAGCTCTTGCATCACTTCTGGGAAGGGGCGCTGCGCCTTAACTCTCCTGTGCTCCATGGTGGTGGGATCTTCCAGTCACACTTTCAGTTAAGAACTGGAATTTGTATTGGGACTGGAGCCCGAGATGGTCCCTGCTGTGCACCAGCAGATCCTGAGGTACTGTTCCCATCCCAGGGGCTCTCCTGGGAGCCCCTATCACACACATGGAGCTACATGAGCTCCTGCTGGTGGCCCTGGGTCACCTTGTAGGGCTCTAAAGGATTATCATGAACTTGATTGACCTCCCCACTTGACAGGTGCCCTGGAATTGTAGGCAAGGGGCAAAGGACACAGTGAATGGCCCTTCTATCTCCAGGCAACTGCTGTCTAGACTATCCTGCCCACTGGGGAGATGGGAGGCATCTTTCTGCTGTATGCCCAGAGATGACCCCTGCCTGCCTTGGGTCTCTGGATGGTTTCTCTAGGTTCACCCACCGTACTGCCACTGACGGTCGATCCACATTGGGCTCTGAGCAGGGTAGTCAGCAGGCACACTGAGCTCCAGTGGTGGCACACTAGGGAGGTCCTTGTCATCTGTGACACAAAAGCTGCACATGTGACCTGGCCAACAGCCTGGCAAGAACCAACACAACCCTGCCCCCATCATCCTTGTTCCTGAAAGGGCTCTCTACCCTCCACAGAGTTCCACCGAAGCCTGCTGCAGACCTAGAGGCCTCTTAGCTTCTCAGGCTCTAAAGCCAGGAAACACCTTGTGCAGATAGGACCCTGCCAGTCATCTCCACAGGACCTCGAGCAACCACAGCTACTTTTGTGGAGAAAGATAAATGAATGGACTCAGGGGCTGGAAGATCTGGGGAGTTGGGGCAGGGAATGAGAAGTAAGGATACAGCAGCAGTGTGGCAGGCCATTCCAACAAGTGTGTAGCTTGAGGGCCCTGGAGATTGGTCAACAGCATGGATGGCAAACCACCCCACCCTGGGCACTCACCCAGCTTGCAGATTAGGTGGACAGTGCCATTGTTGCTACAGTGAGAAGGGTCCAAGTTTACCAGGAACTTGGGGTCCAACCTGGCCACTTCACCTTGCAGCACATTGGGGATGCTCTGCCGTTCATCCTCCTCAAATCTGCGCTTCCGGGAACACACCACTGGGGACCTGCAGGAAGGGACTAAAGTGATTATGTAGATGTCACACAGCATCTGGCCTGCTGCTTATCACTAGGCCCAACCTGGGTGTACATACACGATAGGTGGGCCATGGATGGCCACCATGGCTGGCACGAATGTGCGGTACAGGGAATGGTTGAAGACAGGTGAACGGATGTTGGCCAGGACTGCATCTAGGAGTGGCTGGCACAGGTCCTGCTGTTTGGTTGGAAGAACTGGGGGTGGTGGGGGTGTGGGCTAGAGACAAGATAGAAGGAAAGGGTCAGTGGCCTGGGCTCAGGGCCTCACCATTCTGAGGAATCTTCCAGACCCCAGGGTCCCCAACAGCCTCTACCCTGACAGAGTGCAAACAATGGCGGTTGCTTCTGAACATATTCCCAGCCTACTTGTAGCCTCAACCCCACCCCAATGCCCTCATCCTCAGGCCAGGGCCTAAACAGAACTGGCAGCCACATGGGGGACAGAGGTAAGGATTGGGGGCAGAGAGGGACTTCTCCCCTTCTCCCTCCTCTGGGTAGAATTTCCAGGTCAGGTCTGGACCTTGACAGTGCTAACTCCTGACCATAAAGACTCCTTCCACAGGGTGGGCCCTTGGGCTCCACTCACCACCGCCATGTCGTTCTTAAGTTTCTCCAGGGCAATCTCACACTTCTGCAGGGTCTTCAGGGGACACCTANGAAGAGGGCACATGGTCTGACACTCTGTGGAGGGCTAGGGCAGGTGACTCTTGGGTCCATCCAGGTAGCCTCAGCCACTAGAAACCATCACAGGAGTACCAGCCCACTAGCTTCTTCCAGAACAGACCCAGCAGGTATCAATCTCATCTGGGGTCGGCTCTTGCCCTGTCTTGGCCCTGTGGCTTGAAGGATTCCAACCTAAGAGGGTCTGGAGGACTGTATAGCTCCAACAGGCCCCACCCATCAGTGACTACTAGACACCTGGGAGAATTCTCTTGAAGGACAGCAGAGCCTAAGGGGAGCTGAACTGTGACACTTCAGTAGGTGTGGAGACACATCCATGTCCACAGTCCTGAACGCTGCTGTGTACAGCACTCTATGGCTGGTGGGCACGAGTTGGAAGCTGGGCAGCCCAGGGTCATCCCTGAGCTTCGCAGAGGCCCCATTTGGGTTCATCTTTACAACTAGTGCACAGCTGGGCCCACAGCGCATGGGGTGAGATGCAGCTGTCAGCCAAAGGTAGCTGAAGATGAGGCCACTACAAACCAGCACCTAGCATAGTGTCCTGTGAACCAGGCTATGACAGGCAGAGGTGGAACTGTGAGTGAGGCCCATGAAGGAAGGCCTGAACAGGGTTGAAAGGTGGGTGCTGGGACAGTGGGACAGGGCTGGAGTTTCAGCACACACCTACTTGTGAAGTCATCCGTGCTTCAAATATGGCCCACAGGGTGCTGGACCCTTTGTTAAACCCACACTGTCCCCAAGTCTTGGGGACACTGTGAGCTGCGGTACAGCACAGTCCTGCCCAAGGCCCTAGAGCAGCGCTCACCGCTTAGAGGGGTCAGTGAGAATGTCCAGCAGGCTCTTCATCTTACTTAGGTCTTTTTTTCTGTCTGGGAAAGAAAGAGGACATTAAGAATCAGGCCCTGGATGTCCCAGCCCCATCCCCGTCTGGGCCAGCTGACCTTCATTNTTGTCAATCTTGTTGATCATGCGTCGCAGGGGTTCAATGTACTTGGACAACTGCTTCAGCTTGTCCAGGTACTGCTGCTCTTCGGCCTGGCTGGAGCCAGCTGGGCTCATGACAGAACTGGGGTTCACTGTGGGGACAGGATGGGTGAGATGGATGGCTGCAATCTGTGTCCCATGAGACCTTTACACAACTGGAGGCCTTGGGAGGGGAAGGGGGATTAGGCACCTTGTAGAGTTGTCCACCCAGCCCAGACCCAACTTACCAGGGGTGTTTAAAGGTCCAGGGGAGGGGACGCTGAAGTTCTGTGGGGTGCGTGCTGTCACTGGGCTCTGAGAAGGCTGTGGTGAGGGGCTAGGCAGGAAGCTGCTGGGGGATGGGGCAGGGCCGGAGCTGCAGCCAAGTGAACAAAAGTAGGCCTGAGCCCAGACACCATGCCAGCTCTGAGGCCAAAGGGGGTGAGGGAAGGCTGGAGCACATGGACATCCCCAGCACCCTACCTGACATTGGAGTTGGGCTGTGAGCCAGGTTGTGGGGATGGCTGCGGGGGAGGGGGCATCGATTGTGGGGTCTGCACCTGCTGGCCTGGTGACGGTGAGGACAGCATGGTGAGGCTGCTCTGGCTGACCTGGAAGTGGAGAGACTTAGCCAGCTCCATGCTATACACACATGCCAAGCACCCACTGGTCTGACCTCCCATCTTATCCACCCTTTTTTCTCTTCAAGATGCTATACACCCAGGCAGAAGCATCTCCTCTGGGTGCACACAGCACATGGTATCCAAAGGGCTGGAGGAAGGCCAGGTGGGCAGCCTGGCTCCTTGGTGGGGCCCATGAGGATTTCAGGTTTCTGGGCTAGGACAGCTGTGGTAATGGCCTGCTTCTCAAACATTGGTGTGTAAAGACGGAGCCTAGGAAGGCTTTAGGCTCTGTCATATTCTGCTTAACCTAGGAAATATGTCTCTGAGAGTAAAGACCATCCTTTGCTAGCCTCTGGAGACAGTTCCTGTATGCCTCCATGGTCTTCCAAGGACAAGGCCTTGGACAAAGTAGCTCTGTGCCTTGTGCAGATGCTGCTGCCTCACCAGTCGTAACTGGGGTCAGGTGGCCGAGGAGCCACATGCATATCTATTAGTACTACACTGACTCCACGGCACCTCTGGCTGGCCTGGCAGAGCCTACTTGAAGGGATGAGTGACTTGTATCAGAGACCCCAGGAATCAGAGCACCTATGGCTTCAGAGGCCTGGCTCTGTCCACAGAGGTGGCTGCCCTCTGCTGTCAATGCACATTTGGACAATAGACACAGGGCCACTGACTTTATCTAAGAACTCCAGGACTGGAGCACAGAACCAGGCAAATGGAACAGGATGGACGGGCCCCCACTTTTCAGCAGAGAAGTGTAGGATGGCCATTCTAGATGGAGAGACAGCTGCCCGTTGGTCTGTTGCTATCCTGGGACACCTTGGAGGCCATACCAACTTGAAAGGCCCCAAGTATCCAAGGGAGCACCTCTTACACNCCAGTCAATCACTGTGCACCAAGCACCCCCACAGCCTGTTTCTTGTAGCTCACAGGCCAGCCAGTTCTGCAGACCAAGTCAATCAGGTGCCTCTCCAGCTTACTAGACACTGATGCCCATGTGGGGCCACGCCTCCACATCTTCCCACACCATCTCTGCCACATCATGGGGATTGGTGGGTAAAGAGTATAGGCTCTTAACTTCTCAAATTGGGAGCAGGCACAGATCCAACAAGGAAAATGATGCTCGCACTCCTCACCTGCTCATCCACACTGGCCAGGCCAAGGACAACATGGGGCCTGGCATGGTAGCCTGCGTGGCCATCTCAGAACCACAGACCAAGCTCACAGACCCAAGTTCAGTTCCTAGAAACCACGTGGACCAGCCCCCAATCACCTATAATTCCAGCTCCAGAGGACTCAATGCCGCCTTCTAGTTTCTGTGGGCATTGCCCTCACATGTACAAACCCTCACATAGACACACACACATAAACACATAATTAAAAATAAAATCTCAACCATCGGCCCCCTGGCGGTGGGATCAGAATCCATCCCTGGTGCATGAGTGGGCTATATGGAACCCACTACCTATGATGGGACACCTTGTGCAGCCTTGAGGCAGGGGGAGGGGCTTGGACTTGCCTCTACTGGATGTGCCTCCTCATGAGAGGCCTGGCTTTCTTGTGGGGAGAAGTGGGGGGAGGGTTGGGAGGAGGAGGCTGGGGGGGCAGGAGGAGGGAAGCGGGGGAATCTTTGACTGGTGTGTAAAATGAATGGAAAATTTTTCATAATAAAAAAAGTAAAAAAAATAAAATTTCAAAAACAAAACAAAACAAGGGGTGGCCCAGACAATGCTATCACTCTGTGATCACTGTGTAATCTCTGCACAGTGGGGAGCAGGAGCACAAATTCAGGCATCTGGCTGCTGGGCAGGCAGCCTTCCTCTGATTAGATTCACCCTGACTTAATAAGGAGGTCAGAGTTGGGCTGGGTGGACAACAAGCAGGTCTTTCCTATGAACACCCAGCACACCTGTGGTGCTGGGCTGCATTAGGAATCCATGGACAGCAGGGTTAAGCACATGTTACACAGACCATAAAACCTGCTTGGACCCATGTCCTATCAAAGTCCCAGAACCATAGAGTTCTATGCAGACTACAGATGTTACAAAAAAAGGCTGTGGTCCAAGCCCTGCCCTGTTGGCCAGGCCTTCCATACAGTGGGTTCTTGGTCCTCCCATGTCCCCAGAGACCCTGGAATCCTTTCTTTTTCTCTGTCCCAACTGCCCACCTGTACTTGACACTGGCTGCAGCAGCTGTCCCTGGTAGCTGCGCCTTGGCTACAGTTTAAAGCTCAAGTGTACTACATNGGACAGTTAGGTGCCCAGAGGGCACAGGACTGAACAGGGCCACACAGGGCCACATAGTAGGAAGAAATCTCACAATCCATGTCCCACCTCAACACTCACACTTGGGCACAGGACACACGCTTTGACACCTTCTGCCTTTGTTGAGGACATAGCAGAGATCAAAGTAGCTATCCCAAGCTGTAACACAGTGGTCTATGACATGAAGGGACATAATTAGTGGAGCACGGGGGATAGAGAAGCCTCCAATGTAGGGAAAACCCCAGGACCCAGCCAAAGAGAGACAAGAGGGTCTCTCTCCTATTGGGAAGCCTGGACACCAGTGTCATGATTCTCCTCCCCTAACATAGTCTAAAAACTTCCTCTTCAAAGTCTCTAGAGTCCAGACTGCACTCAGTCTATTTACATACGAGGCTCTTCTAGACCTACCTGAGCAGCAAGTGCCCCAGCAAACTTCACCAGCGTTTTACCAGGTCTGGGACTCCCAGAAGACGACCCAGTATGAGGTCAGCCTAGATTCTTTGGCTGCCTCAGGACAGGGCAGCTGGCAGGCCCCAGAGGATGAGAGGCAGGGGAAAGATTTCAAACAAACCAGGGGCACCCTTTCACTTCTATAATTCGGAAACTCCAGCCCTCTAGAAGAACCTTCTAGGAGTCAGTGCCAAGTTGCTCAAGTCTTAGTCACCACAGATACCCCTGGTACAAAGGAGCAGCCCAAAGACTATCTCTAGTCAGAAGTGACCTAGCAAGGAGCAAAAGTGTGGAGAAGAACCAGAGGGGGGTTGCTGTTCCTGGGGCTTCTGCTGTCAGGGAAGGGACCTCTTATGGAGGGGGTAGGGTGGGACGGGACTAATGGGACAGGACATGGACACTGGCTGTGATCTCAGGTCACATTCTTAGTCCAGGGATGTGCATGTCACAGGTGCTAACAAAACCCAGAGTGGCACCTGAGGAAGAGCTTCTGATAGACCCTTGCACACCATCCGTCACTTGCATGTTATAGGCAGGAACATGGCGATCAGTGAGGTAACTTGCTCAAGGTCTCACAGGGAAAGCCTAGGCACCGTAAACACGGTGCTTCAGCAATGGTGACAGTCTGCCAGGTAGAACACAAACTACTCAGCATGGCTGGATCAGAAGGAAGAATCTGGGTAGACTGCTGAAAAAANCAGGAGGTCAGAGGGACCACAGCTGGGGAAGGAGGCTAATCAAAAGGGCCGCAGATAACCTTGGGACAAGGTTTCTGGACCCTAACCCTGCCTGGCACTTAAAACTGCTCTTGCTTCTGACCCAGTACTGAGCATGAACATGGAGTCCCACTCCAAAGAACCAAGGAACACTCTTGTCATGGTGCTGCCTGCTTCACCATGTATCAGACAGGCCATGTGGCCCTTTGGGAGGTGGGAAGGGCTGAAATCAAACAGCTGTACTGTATGGCCAGAGGGGTGCCTCCAGGCTTTTGTCCACTCACTTCTCTCCCTTAAGTGTTCCCAGGGCCTTTATCCTCTGAGCAGGCAAGCAAAAATGAATGCGATTAAAAAACAAAATCAAACCAGGCTGATCTCTGAGTTCAAGGCTAGCCTGGTCTACAGAGTGAGTTCCAGGACAGCTAGGGCTACACAGAGAAACCCTGTCTCGAAAAAGCAGCT
>LZPO01099512.1:1612717-1625185 GCA_001675575.1 Neotoma lepida | reverse complement strand
AAAACCAAAGCAAAGCACAAGCTTGCCTTAGATCCTCTGGCCACACTGTACTGTTCCAGATCCCTACAGCTGCTGCATTTGTCTTCAACACACTAACCCACAGCTGCATGGACATGTCCCCACCTGCCAGCACTTCACAGGAGGACAATGAGTAAGTCTGGGTGGACTTAGGCTGGCATCTACCACAATGTTCTATGAGGGTGACCCAAATTTTTCCAAGTACCTTTTATGTTAGCCTTTATCTATTTTTCTCTCTCTGTCCTCACTTCCTTGCCTTCTTGGGTTAAGAAGTACTATAGATCCTANGACCTACTCAGTTGGCAAGTCAGGAGCTACCTCGTAGCAGGCGATGGAGACAGGATGAGGCCCAGGACAGAACCTGGTCCAAGAGATGCACAGACAGGTTCTGTCACTCAGGAGAGAGAGCAAGGCCNTCAGAGCAGCAACGAAAGCAGGACTGAGGGTTCCTAGGAGAATCTACTGACAGGACTTGAGTCCTAATCCTCACCATGCTACTTGTAAAAGGAGCTAAATGTTTGAATTTACCTGCCACAGTGAGAACAAACACAGTTCTACGCACGAAGAACCTCGCTCAAGATCTGANGTACATTACACCCTCAAAATGTTGGGGACTTTTTGTTTCTACAGAAACAGTCTTCTGTTAAGTCATTTACCCACATCCACCTGACTCTGTGAACCTAATGCACACTGAGCTAGAGGCCTCTAGCTACACAAAGAAGCTATACAACTGTCCCATGTCTGACTATGTGGGAGATTGCTCCTGCATGTGGCCCTCAGGCAAGGGCAGGAACTCCATCTGGTAGAATCATAGATTCATTTTCCTGTGTAGGAAAAGGAATTCTAAAGTTCTCTTAGCTATCAGGCTTTTTACAATAACCTCGCTAAAATGGAAAGCCCTGTGATGAAAGAACATTAACTCCAATGTACTCTCATAATCTTCAAACAATGCCTGACACATGGAATGCTGTTAGGCAAATGATACACAGGTGTGGGGGGATGTGACTCCAAATTCCACATGGGAGTGTACAGCATATCTCCATGAAATCATGGAGTGCACAGAATATAGTGCACTAAGTTTCTATGTGGCAATGACTCACTCCTCCCAGCGAACTCTAGAATATTCTGGCCCAGTAAAACATTTGCCCGTGATGGCTGTCTGCAGTAATATGGACCATACAGGTCAACAGCACTGAGTACTTAACATGTGACTAGTACTACTGAGGATCTGGATGCTTGGTGGAAACATAACAGCTATGGCATTAAACAGCAGAGCCCTAGAAAGCCACACTATTTCTTTTGAGATCGAGTCTCATGTAGCCCAGGTTGGCTTAACTCACTTCAAGAGTTCAAGAATCACTGCTACTCTCAATTTTACACATGTAGCTTGGTGATCAAACCCTGGGCCTTGTGCATGCTAGGCAAGTACCCTGCCAACTCAACTACATCCCCAGCCCATGTCTTCTGTTTTATTTTATCATGAAAACAAAAGTAGTATGACAATTTTAAAGTAAAGAAAAAGCCCCTCAAGAAACATCAGCAAGAGCAGAGTATGGTGGTGCACACCTTTAGTTCCAGCACTCAGAAGGCAGAGGCAAAGTCAGGCAGATCTCTGAGTTTGAGGTCAGCCTGGTCTACAGAGTAAATTCCAGGATGGCCAGGGCTACACAGAGATACTTAGTAGGTAGCTACACAGGCTACACAGAGATACTTAGTAGGTAGCTACACAGGCTACCCTGTCTTGAAAGAAAAAAAAGAAAGGACTTGGCCTCAAGCAAAATTTAACACTTGTTTTATTGCTTTGAAAGCCACTATGAAGGAAGTCACTGACAATGAAAGGAGGTATGCTTCATGAAGGTGCTCAGAAGAAACCCAAGCTTTTGGGCCGAGCCCTGCACAAAGCCCGATCTGTAAATACCTGTGCTGTGGGCTGTCTGCCCAAAGAGATGGAGCTTGACGGGCCAGCAGACATGGTGGAGGTGGGCGGGAACCGGGCTCTTACGTGCATCCCGCCTTGGGCCAAGGCTTCAGCAATCATCTTTGAGGACAGAGGGACAACAGACAAGGTAATTGCAACAAGAACTGCAGTGCCTGGCAGGTGAGGGTGTGTGTAACCTCATGGAGTGGGCCACAGAGGTGAGATCCCTTCAAATGACCCAAATGTATGGGGGTGCTCGAGGACATGTTCAAGCACACATCTCTAGGCTCAGGGAAGCACCAGAAGTCAAGATGTACAAGAAAGTAAGCCAGACCTTCCATTCTACTAGCCAGAGTCCTGTGGTGGTTGTCCTGGACACACCTCTGAGCCATAGGCAGAACAGACCCTATGGCCTGGGGAGTGTCAGATGGCAGTTTAGGGAGATCAAGTTCTTGGGACAAACTTAGAAAGAGGACATGTCAGCCAGGCTTGCACAGAACAAAGTTAAATGTCATGGAAGCAGCAACCTGCTCAGCACAGCATCTCTTACAAGTGCACCTGGAGCCCAAGGACACTCATCTATCTGGGGATGCTTCTTCTGGAAGTGTGGAGGAATGGGGAGGGGGTGGCAGGAGAGCCTGGGATTCTCCCAAGGAGCTTCCTCACTAATGATAAAGGGCTCTCCACAGGGACATAAAAACAGCTGTAGAGTCAGGAGCTTTTCGGACAACCTTTCCCTGGGTCAACTTCTGTTTCTTGATTTACACAGCTAGCCAAGGGCAGGCTATCACTGTCATGGCTTTGGGGCTGGCTGTCCTTACTCTTTGTTCTGAAGCAAGGACGGAGCCCAACTTAACTCCTAGAAAGCAAGGCCTACATGCACTCAGCATGTTACAAACTAGAACAAAACAATATAACCTGGACAGAAAGTAGGACCTATCCACCAAAACAAATCAAAACAAACCCAGTAACAGATGTGAGAGGATCACTTCAGCCCAGGAGTCAAGAGATTAGCAGGGGCAACGTGGTAAGACCCCACTTCAAAAAAACAAAATCATTTAATCCCAGCTATGAGTTGAGCTACCAGAGCAGGGTGGTATTGCAGATGACTCAATCTGTGCAGCAGAGGGAGCTAGAGACAAGGCTCCAGGACAGACCTATGAGGACCCTATGGCGTCACACAAAGGACTCATGTTCACACACGAGAAGGGCATGCAGCAAGCACCACACAAGACTCCAAAGAGAACATCACCATTCCTGCAGTCAGCCAAACAAACCTGTTGGTCCTGATGGTGGCTGTCAAACCAGGGATGTTGTCCCAAACAGCCCATCCCCGAACAGTTGGTCAGTGGTGATAAAAGAGGGCCCTCTGCCTACACTGGGGGAGGGGGAGATAAAGGTAATTTATTTCAGGGTTCTTGATAGGACTGGGGGTCACTCAGGAAGGTCCATTCACAACCAGTGGCTGCAGTACCATCTTAGCACTCCTTCCAAATGACAGAACACCTAGAGGAAGCCATGTGATGGGAGAGATGCCAACCTGTCTCCAGAAACAAGAAAAGCCATAAGGAAGGAAAGGTTATGGACCCTCTGGCTGGTTTTCTTTTTATTTATTTTTTAACATTTTAAAGATTTATTTTATGTTTATGAGTTTTGCCTACATGTATATATGTGCACCATGTACATGTGTGGTACTTGCAAACGTCAGAAGAGGGCGTTGGATCCCCTAAAACTGGAATTAAAGATGGCTGTGGGCCATCATGTGGGTGCTGGGAACTGAACTCAAGTCTTCTGGAAGAGCAACAAGTGTTCTTAATCCCCAAGCTGTCTCTCCAGCTCTATTTTATCTTTAAGGATTTTTTTTTTAATTTCCTGTGTAGAGTGTTTAGCCTGCATGTATGTCTGTGCACTATGAACATGCAGTATCCTTGGAGTTTGGAAGAGAGTCAGTTTGGTTGTAAGCTGTACATAGGTGCTGGGAACCTAACCCAGGTCCTTAACAGCAGCCAGTGCTTTTAAGCACTGTTCAATCTCTCCAGCCTGTCCTGACTGGTTTTCTTTATGAAGAACTTCTGACAAGGAAATCTCCTTCTCTTCCAGGCAGAAATCCAGGGAAAGCACTGTGAATGTTTATAGGACCAGATGAGCAGCCACCAAGAGCAATCCACTGTCAACCATCTTTCCCTACTTCTCAGCCTACTGCTACCAGCAAAGGAATTCTAACACAGACCAGAGCAATCGGCCTGGGACCCAGCTGCTGCTACTGTACAGGAGGCTGAGGGACACAGGGGCCCTCTGGGTCAAGGTTTGGTCAAAGATCAGTTCTCAGTCAGTTATACTGTGTGTACACACACGACAGATGTCTGTCTTGGTGGCAACTCTTTGTCCCCTTAAGTTGTTTCTCAGTTTGATATGAGCAATGCATGGGAAATACAGTCTCTGCTCTGCTTTTATAGTAGACCTCAGGAACTCCACTGAAGGAGACTTCATCCCTGCCAGCAAGCAACATGAGCACCTTCAGATAATATAAAACAAACAGCACAGGGCTATTGATCCTTCCAGAACACTCACTCCAGGCCAAGAGTCCTGCCACCATTACCACACATATTACCATACCTGTCACCCTGGCACTAGTATAGACTCTACCAGGATACCTCTGCTACTGAAGGGCCTCCACACCAACAACTTTCACAGGGCTGGGTGTTGGCCTGTTTTGTAGCATGTGGTAATTTACAAGCACAAAGCTGCAACATGTGGTTTCTTTGTCCCTATGTGGACAAGAGGTAGGAAATTCTAATGTATGTCTTTGAGCTCCTAATTAGATAACTGGCCATGCTGTGCAAGAGCCCTCAAAGCCACCCTGTGACTCACTCCTGAAAAGCTACCAAAAAACTCCAATAAGGCTGCCCAGAAATCTCTGCCTGCAGAGGGCACTCTCTGTCTCGAATCACAAGCCTTAGAAGCTTGGTTGTGGGCTGAGGCTCAGTGGCAGAGCACTTGCTTACCATGCTCCAGATTTTCTTTTTGTTTTTCGAGACAGGGTTTCTCTGTATAGCCCTGGCTGTCCTAGAACTCACTCTGTAGTCCAGGCTGGTCTAAAACTTACAGAGATCTGCCTGCCTCTGCCTCCAGAGTGCTGGGATTAAAGGCGTGTGCTACCACACCTGGCTATTTTTTTAAACTTAAAAAAAAAAATTTGCTTCTTTTTATATTATGAGCATTAGTGTTTTGCCTGTATGTCTTTGTGAGAGTGTTGAGTTTCCTGGAACTAGAGTTACAGTTGGAACAGAGTTACAGGGTGTTAGGAATTGAATCTGGGTCCTCTGGAAGAATAGTCGGTACTCTTAACTGCTGAGCCATCTCTCCAGCCCCTAAACAAATATTTTTAAAGCTAATTTCTCAGGTGGTACTACTGGACCAGTGTGTGTAGAAGTGATAGTGTTAATTGTCAACATGATGGTCTTTAGAATCACCAAGAAGACAAGTTTCCAATATTCCTGTGAGGGATTATCTTATTAGGTTAACTGAGGGGAGTGGCTCCATTCCCTGGGCTGGGGTCCTGAACTACATAAACAAGAGAATAGAATTTGAGCACAAGCATCCAAAAGCTCTCTGCTTTTGTTTTGTTTGCAATTGGGTCTCTCTATGTAGTCAAGAGATCTGGAATATGTAGACCAGGCTGGCCTTGAACTCAGAGAAATCTGCCTGCCTCTTCTTCCAGAGTGCTGGGATTAAAATATGCACCACCATGCCTGGCTGCTCACTGCTTTCCTGACTGTGAGATGCACTGTGGCAGCTGCTTCAAGCTTCTGCAGCCTTGACTCCTACCACTATGGACTGGACCTTGAACTATGAGCCAGAAAGACTCCTTCTCAACTTTCTTTTGTCAGAGCATTTCATTACAGCAACAGGAAAAATAACTACTGTAGTATACGACCGCAGAAACTGGAACATGGGTCCCTTCCTCTCTTTTATGTCCCAGTTGCCTCAAGTGGCAGCTTCGACCCACCACATGCTCCCTGTCATGATGCCCTGCCCCANCACTGGCCCCAAAGCAGTGGAGTCAAGCAGCTGTAGACTGGAATCTCCACAACTGTGAGCCCAAATCAACCTTTCCTCTCTGCGCCCATCATCTCAGGTATTTTACTATTGTGACAGAAAGCCAGCTAACACACAATGTGGAAAACATCATATACAAACTGCACAGGGGCTGGAGATACAGATGATGGAGTGCTTATCTAGCGCCCAAAAAGCCCTGGCTCCACCAATACTGCATACACAAGTGTGGTGGTGCATGCCTGCAATCCAAACACTCACAGGTGGAAGAAGGCAGANGAGAAGTTTAAGGTCAGCCTCAGCTATATAGGAAGTTAAAGGCTAGCTAGGTCTTCCTGAGACCAAGTCCCAGTAAATAAATCTGCGTAGACAATACAACTTCAGTGATATGAGAAAAGCAGAGACAATATCCACTGTTTCCTGCTCTGGGCGCCTCTCTGACACGTCTCTCTAGTCTCTGCAGCAGTCACACTTTGTTAAGGTTCATAGATCAGAGTCCTACAGCTCTTTGCCTGACACTGAGGCAACCTGGATTTCAAAGAAGCCTTGATTCCGGGGCCCTTCCCTTCAGGAGGGTCTATCATGCCCAAGCCACCCAGTCATGCCCCCTCCCCATACTGCCAGAACAACGCAATGAGACCAGCCAACCAGCCCCATAAAACTGTGACGTAGCAGGTAAATACAGCAGGTGGGAGGAGTGTAAAGGGGAAGAGCAAGACACAAGTGATCCAGTAGGAGAAATGGGAAAAGGAGGGGCTCTTTAGCAAGAAGGAGGAAGGTAGGTAAAATAACAATAAGGATGACTGAAAAGACATAAAGAATCATGCTATTAACTATTCACCCAAATATACAAATAAATAATAACCTACAAGCTAATTCTGTGTGTAGATATACAAAATTAAAATAACACACACACACACACACACAAACACACACACACACAAAGTTTTAATGAACTTTTCTCATCAGTGTTGGCAGTGCTCCCTGTAAGACCCAAAGACCATGCTAACAGAACCCCAATAGTAGCTATGAGAAGCCCTCTTTTGAGTTGTTGGCCAGGACTATCCAAGAGACTCCCAAAACATACAGCCTATTGCTGTTGCCCTTGGTTACCTCCCCCAGGGGTGGAAAATGAGCCCCTATAACTGAAGACACCATGCAGTTCAGAAACAGAGCCCACAGACCCTGAGTGGGAATGACCCTGAGGACTAGCTTTCACAGTACCAGAAAGCACCATGCACCTCCTTCCAAAGAGGAAGGCAACCAGCAGCCCTACCCGGCTATGATGCCTATGAACCACATCAATGACCAGTGTGGCAGGAGAACCCTAGAGTGCAGCAGTGGTACACACATGCTGACAGTAACCAACAGCTCTCTAACTGGACACAAAACTGACTTAACAAGAGGGAAATCAAACCTGGTGCTGGAAACCTAGCCAACTACTCAGTGCTAGTGAAGTGTAGTCTGTATCCCTCATCAAGCAAACTTCTCTTTGCAACAGACAGATCATTACAGAAAAGAACAGCCAATCAATATGCAGAGTAGTGAAGCCCAGGCCCAGTGGACACATCTACAAAACTCTCCCTCATCTAAGGCTTGGGGAACATTGCAGAAGAAAGGGCACAAAGACTGTAAGAGCCAGAGGATCAGGGAGTTTGCTGTGAGATTGTGCCTCCTAGCAACATCAGAAGCTACATCCGTAAACTCTCACCAAGTTGACACCAATGGACATGCCAAAGTGGACAGGGAAAAGCCTATGAGGCCTCAACCCTACATACAGGCAACTGAGGAAAGCTGGAAGCAGGAGCAGTGGTCTTCCCCAGGGAAGAGCACACCAACTGGTTGTCAAGTGCTAAACGATCAGCTTTGAAAACATACAAGCTAATATTATATGGACTGAACAGGTTATATTTAGAAATATATATTTATACACACACATATATATGCATTAAATAAAAATTAGTAAAAAAAAAGGTTGTAATTATATTAATCTCAAAAAGAAAGAAAGAAAAATCAGTGGCAGGACTGACTCCTGAGACACCACATTAGGACTGAGAAGTACAGTGTACTAGAAATACAAGGCCCAAAGAAGGCACTGAAGGCGGTGGATGACACTTAAAACACTGATGGCATAGTCCTAAAAAACCAACTCCATGAGGAAATAAACCAAAACAGTGATCACCCTCTTAACTACCAGATAAGATAACTTCTCATTGTCCCACCTGATCAGAAAGGACCTATGCCTACCTTAAGCTGCACCTGCCACTGACCTCCCACTGGTGTAGAAGGGACACTGACAACCAAGTTGTGTGCTCCAGATGACTGCTGACAGCTGGTGACACTCCCACAGTAGCAAGGCAGGGGCAAGGAACTGAAGGAAGCTGTGCACTTGGCACAGAGGCTTGCTGTGGAGCACTAAACACACATGGCCACACCTGCTTCTGGTGGCTGATAAGACACCAACAAAGCTAGCAACAGAATACACACTTCCTCCAGTAAGAAGCCAGCAAACAATCAGAGAAGGCCTACACTGGTGGCATCTATTGTCCTTTCACAGCTATTTGCTGGCCAATGCTGAGAGATGAATGAAAAGGGACAACCTCCGTTTCTTACTGGACTGAGCCAGGAATGCAGAGAGGTTCATAGCTTCTGAATCCCAGGTCAATGGAGAGAAGGTGATAAAGTAACAAGAAAAATGGCTTCCAGTAGCAGGGCAGTCGCTGTGTCATTACTGTGCTGATTCTCAGCCATACTCTGCACATCAAAAAGAAGGAGCCACCAGAAGCCTGAGACACATAGCAGTGATGGGAAATGGACTGTAACCCTACAGGTGCTCAGATTTCCCAAGCCACACACAGGAAATCCATGTTGCTTTCACACAAGGTCACATGAATCTGAGTGTGTAGGTAGGACAAGAACCCTGGACCCAGGTCACTTGGTACATTGATGAGTGAGAGGGGTTAACTAAACACCTCTCCTTGAGGATCGCAGCTGTAACACTGAGGATCAGGCAGGGCTGTCATTAAGCACTCCTCCACAGTGTAAAATGATGTCAGACACATCCAAAAGCACCTGACCCAAGCTGTCATGTATCTGGACACTGAGTTCACCTGGCTCATGAACCTTAGCGCAGGCCCTGACAGGGGACACAGTGTAGTCATGGTACTTTCTATGGATAGGACCCAGCAAGAGCCTTGCCAGAGTTCTTAGCTAAGCCCCAAGTCAGGATTCTCAGTGTGCCCACTTGATGGGAAGAATTGTGACCAGCACAAAGATGAAGCAGATCTTTAAGACAAATCACAGGGACCCTAGATGTCCAACCCCTCAGACACTAAAAAAAGCTAGCCCAGGCCTCCTGCATGCTGTCATCCCACCGACATCTGATATGCAGAGAATGGGTATCAACTATCAGTGATAGGGATGTTGTCAACATTTTCCTCACACAGCACAAGCCCATGAGGGTAGCAAGCCAGGATGTTCTCCCTGTTCCTGCTGTGGCACAAGCCAGAGCATAACAAGNTGCCTACCACCGTTCCTGTCACTTTCTAAAGAGCTGCCTTCCATCCCAGCTAGCTGTGCTCAGAAGCTCCAGTGGAAGCTGAAAGAGGATGAAATTTTGAAGCTTTCCTCTCTAAAGCATCTCCTTCAAATGCTATAAAGGAAGGAAGATGAGGGTACCCAAGGAAAAACAGAAACAACACACACTAGGCATGAGTAGGTTCTACCAAGTACCAAGCAGAGAAAGCCACTCTGAGGGTCTCAGGGTATCTGTGTGTGTGTGTCCAAGGGATAGAAAATTCCTATACTTTACCACCTTAGCCTCTAATCCAACCAGAACTCTGATCACAGAGCATTATGCATAGGCAGACACACACCTGCTAGTGACTAAAGAAACCCTGGGCTCCCAAAGCCCTCACCTGGACGCCGGGAGCTACCATCTGGGCAGCCTGTGCTGTCTGCACTGCCGCCTGCTGCTGCACCTGGGACTGTACCTGTTGCACCTGGGGCTGCACCTGCGGCTGCTGGACCACCATCGGAGCACGGACCTTGAAGGAGGAAGGAAAAAGCAACTTGGAACCCACACAGAGAGCAGGGCACCCTGTGTGGAAGCTTTAAAGACTGGACCTTTCAGAGCTGGCGAGATGGCTGAGTGGGTAAAGGTGCCTACAGCCAAGCCTGATGACCCAAGTTTGAGCCCTAGGACCCATGTGGTAGGAGAGAACTGACTCCTGAAAAGTTGTCCTCTGACCTCTACACTCGAACTGTGGCATCACAGAAAACCCCTTTCCCCCACTAAAAAAAAAAANTTTTTTAAACAAGAAGCCTCCTTTTGGGATGAGGGATGGGACTGCAATGTCACCATGAGCTATGATGTCCAACCTTACTAGCTGTTGCCTGATCACATGGGGTGGAAAGAAATATCCCACACCAGCCTGCCTATGAGTTGGCAGAGCCCAAGTCCCACCTCCCCAATTCTGGCAAGAAAAAAGACAGCCCTCCCATGCACACCAACCACAACCACAAGCTAAGCAACAACTTCCAAAGCTGAGCACACAGCCTGGCTGCTCAGTCCATAAGAATGACACTGACAGCCCAGACTCCATGAAGGAAAGCAGGCTAGCCAGAAGGCAGATGGCTTAGCTAGAAGACGACCTTGGGTGATGGAAGACAGAAAACACACATAACTTCGGGATTACCATGTGGAGACAGCACTACATGTACAGGGCAGGTCCTGGCCAGATGCACATTGGGAGTTCCTCCTTAGATCTCCAAGCTACCAGGCCCAATTCTCGTAGGCACCATGTTAAGTAGTACACAAAGTTCTGGTCCCAAAGGTTGGTTCTAGGTGATAGGTGAGTGACCATACTTGCAACTTGCAACCCTCCCAGCCGACTCTTCTTTACCCTGACATTCAGTTCAGGTGAGATCTCTGTCCTGATGTCACTTAATGAATCACAGGTAGAAAAGGCTACAAAACCAAGGGATCAGAAAAGATGCTCAAATTGTTTATTTTCAGGGCAACTAGTTTTGCTGGCAATAGTCTGTTTTCTGTAAATGCTGTGAGATTTACTTTATATCAAGATACACAGTGAGGCAGGAAATAAGTTTTATCTAAATATTGTCTCAGAAGTATGGTAGTGATGAGGCTAAAAGGGCTGAGGCTGGAGCTTGGCGGTAGACCATGTTTAGTTTGCATGAAGCTCCCAGGTTCAACACCAGCACCAAGAGAAAAACAGAACAGCTGATGGACAAAGCATACCCTCCTACATGGTGAGATTCCCTCTTAATCTAACCGTGTGTACCAGACATNCCACAGACACTGCTGACCACACACAGCACCATAAGAGATGCAGCTGCTATGCCACAGGCATTGGGTACTCACAAATTTCAGCTGCTGCTGGGCAGCATATAGCATTGGTCCAGGGAGGCCTTGTGCTTGTGACACCAAAGGCTGGCTTTGTGACTGGGGTGGGAGCTGTGCTGGTTGGTTCTGAGCAACTGGGGACTGCTGAGCCTGAGGCGGTGGCTGGTGATGCTGTGGATGATGCATCTGCTGCAGCTGCTGGGGCAGGGCCTGAGAAGGGGGAGGCTGTGGCTGCTGCATTGGTGGCTGCTGCATTGGCGGCTGGGCCTGCAAAGCTTGCTGCTGTTGCTGCTGTTGCTGCTGCTGCAGCTGCAATTGTGCCATCCTCTGCAGTTGCTGCTGTTGTATCTGAGGACAAAATAGTAACACCCAGTTACCACTCAACAGCCCCAAGGGGGCTAGCCTTGACCCCATGAAGCTTAGGGTAAGTGAAATGGGCACAGCCTTCAGAAAGACCTGTCCTCATGGCCTCTCCTAATGGGAAAGTCAAATTCAGGACTTAGAGCCCTTCAGACCAACAGTAGCTGTTTCAGACACTAAGAACAAAGCAAATTTGTTCTTGTGTCCCGGCCACTAAAGGATAGTTCACAACTAGCATGATTTAAGTGAAATAGGTTCAGGAAAGGTCATTAAGAATAGATACAGTCCCAACAGCAGGTAGGCCTGAAGTTCAACAACGACAGATGCTTGAACTTCTCCAGACAGGCTTTTTGTCTCCTGGAGTAGTCAGCAGTCTGACCCTCATGAGGATGGCTATAAGGAACATATGCAAGGCTAAAGATTAACAGTCAGCATTGGGAAAGGAGATTCCAAGGCCAGAGGAGGCCAGAAGATTGAGGAAGCCTCCTTGGTCTTTCTTCCATCAACACTTGCTAGGAAAATGGATGTGAACATGTCTAGATTCTGATTGCAAGCCACTTCTGACCAGCAGCACTTCTAGGATGACAACATACGGATGCCCTGCAGGACACTAGCTAACAATTTTGATTCTGCACCCAAACACTAAGGAAGAAAACAGGAGTTATATGTGTTCTCAAAAGAAATGCCTGCTGTCGAGGTGTAGGTGAGCCGCCCCCCATCTCTCACCCCACCCCCACCAACGCATGTCCTT
>LZPO01099512.1:1600349-1612604 GCA_001675575.1 Neotoma lepida | reverse complement strand
GCCCTGCACCTCACCTGGGCAAAAGAACAGAGCTGGCCCTGGAGGTATGAGTGTGGGTGACTTGGATCTGAGGCCCTGAGAGCAGGAGAAATGGCCCCACTCCTTGCTTCAGGTTGCACTGGGTGAGCTGGCTGAAGCAGTGCTGGAGAGCTCATCCACGTAGTAACGATGGGGGAAAGCTGGCAGGCTGACCAACCCAGCTACCTACCACCCAGGCCCAGAACCAAGTCTGTGAGTTGGCCCACCCCAACATCCACTTCATCTATGAACTATCTACGAGCTGCTAGAGCCTGTGAAGGGGACGAAGCTACATATCCAAACAGCACAATCTCCATGACACAGAACAACAACAGGATATCCAGGAGGAGCCCCACTGAGAGCCCATTATTAGTAGTGTAGCAGAAGCCAGAGACCTCAGTTCAGACCAATGACTCGAATGGCTCCCGGCAATAAACACTTGCAAGTAAAGATGAATAAACTAAAGGGTACACAGTGCGACTCCATGGGCCACACTACAGCTTCACAACAGGATTCTTTTGCGTTGTCATTTTTGTTTTCTTTTGTTTGTTATGTTTGGTCTTTGTTTTTTCTTTTAAATTTGTTTTAGGGGGTAGGTTGCAAGGGTAGAGGGAGGATTTGAGGGGACAGGGAGATGAGTGGGATAGGAATGCATGATTCCACAAAATTAAAAGAAAAAAAAAAGAAATGTGCCGACAACACACCTCAAGCATCCTGAGTTTGGAGTGTCTGCCCCCTCCTTTCTTTTGTTAGCTCAATTATACTGCTAATAGACCCTGCTACACACAGCAGGTTCATGACACAGAATCAAGAGCGCAGCTGAGAGGCCTTCCTCCTGAGCTGGGATCTACTTTTCCCTCCTGTGGAGAAGCCCATGGAGGGCTAGCTTAGCCTTGCACCAAACACCTTGGCTGACACTTGTTCCCAGGCTCAAGGACTACAGGACTAAAGCCCAGTATAGCAACAAGGGAACTTGGTACCTGTTGTTGCTGGCTTTGGTGATGCAACTTAATTAGGTGTTGCTGCTGCTGCTGGAGATGCTGCTGCTGCACTACTGCTTGGAACTGCTGCTGCATGGCATTCTGTTGTGCCTGGAACTGCTGTTGCTGCTGTTGTTGCTGCTGTTGCTGCTGCTGCAATGCTGCCTGCTGTTGCTGGAACTGCTGCTGTTGTTGCTGCTGCTGCTGCTGTTGCTGCAATGCCACTTGCTGGAGCTGCAGCTGAGCTGGAGAGGGCATCTAGACTTAGGCTGTGCCACCCTGCAGGTGTCCCAGAGCAATATGACAAGGAGGGCAGCAATAGCCATTGCCTACTGACAAAGCTGCCTCTGGCAGCTGAACACTGTACTTACTAGAGAGAGAGAGAGAGAGAGACAGATCAAGTAGAAGTGGTATTTGTGTTGATTATGGAATTTAGCATCATGAATTACTCTCTAACAATCAAAGAGAAAAGAAAAGAGCCGTGAGTCTTTAGGATGGGCAAGGTACCCAGCCTTTGGAAAGCAGCACTATATTATTCTCTGAACATGTCATACAAATGGCATTAGGATCATGTGTGCTTTCCTTTTACAAAGGTCACTCAGACTGTGGAAGGTCATGAGCTGCACTGGCATTATTTTTATTGCCAAATAGCATTCTATTGTACTCCCAGATTGTGTCTACTCAGTCATCAACTGGTAAACCCTTGGGATACTTCCATGTCTGAGCTACTGTGAATCCTGACAGGAAAAGTCTGTAACCTTACAAGATTTTTTTTTAAGGTGAAACTTCTCCTGGACTGATTACAATGTTCTAAACTGATTGGGATGATAGCTGTAGAAGTGTGAATATACAAAAAACCAACCAATAGTGCAGTGAATCTTGAATGAGTGAACTGTGTTAATAAGAATTGTATTTTGCCAGGTGGTGGTGGTGGTGCACGCCTTTAATCCCAACACTCAGGAGGCAGAGGCAGGTGTATCTCTGTGAGTTCTAGGCCAGCCTGGTCTACAGAGTGAGTTCCAGCCAAGGCTACACAGAGAAACCCTGTCAAAAACAAAACAAAACAAAAAATAAATAAAGTTGTACTTCAATAAAACTAATGGGAAAAAATAACAGAGCTCTTTTGTATACTTAGCCCAGTGATAACATTTCGTAAAATTACAAGATTACAACCAGATCTGGATGGGTCCAGTTACCATCCCCTGCAAGAAGATACTCAATAGTTCCAACACAAGTATCCCTCAACTGTTACCTCCCACTCAACACCTCCCCTTAGGTTTCACATGCTGGAGGGAGTACCAACTCCCAGAATTATCTTCTGACCTCCTCACACACACCTGCACACATAACTCTCCCCCTCAAATAAATGAATATAATTTTTAAAAATGTGGTACAGAATCAAGAGCGCAGCTGAGAGGCCTTCCTCCTGAGCTAGGATCTACTTTTCCCTCCTGTGGGGAAGCCCACGGAGGGCTAGCTTAGCCTTGCTCTGAACACCTTGGCTGACACATTTAAAAATATTTTTGAATAAGGATTGTATGAACTCTTTGTGATTGGAGCTTACCCACTGCCATGGCTCTGGTAACCCGGGCGCAGAGGTACCAGTGGTCCCTTCCTTCTTTCACAGTGTGGATCCCTCCTACCAGGACTATCACATGGGTGGAAGGACAAGCTGAGGGAGCAGCAGGTCCAGGGAACACTACTAAGGTTTGCATATGGAGTTTCTATGTAAAAGTTCATTTTTCTGGGATAAACACCCTCAAGAGTGTGGCAGCTGAGCTATAGCCTTTTTTTTTTCTTTTTTCCAAGACAGCAGTTTCTCTGTGTAGCCTTAGTTGGTCTGGAACTCATTCTGTAGACCAGTCTGGCCTTGAACTCACAGAGGTCCACCTGCCTCTGCCTCCTAAGTGCTGGGATTAAAGGCGTACACCACCACTGTCCAGCTAGACTTCATTTTTTCAATATTTATTTTTATTTATGTGTATGTGTTATCTGTATGAGTGTATGCCACATGTGCCCACTGCGGCCAGAAACGAGCACTGGATTCCCGGAAGCTGGAGCTGTAGGTGATCATGAGACACCCAATGTGGGTGCTGGGAACCAGACTCAGGTTCCCTGGAAGAACAGGAAGCATCCTTAACTGCTGAGCCAGGTCTCTATCCCTGCATACTTACGGTTTATTCATTCTTATTTTATGTGTAGGATGTTTTGCTCACATGTATATTTGTGAACCTCATGTGTGCAGTGCCCACAGACAGAAGAGAGCGTCAGATCCCCTGGAACCGGAATTACAGATGGTTGTTAACCACCATGTGGGTGCTAAGAACTGAATCTGGGTCCTCTACAAGAACAACAAATGCTATTAACCATTAAGCTACCTTTCCAGTTCCTGTATGCTTAACTTTTAGAGAACTATCTTACATTCTCATCTGAAACACACGAATGACTGTTCCTCCATTACCAGCACTGTTGTCATAGTTTCTTTCAGCCACTGTTGGTAGGTTCGAGAACTTTTCCATTTCTCCTGTGTTACAGACTTAACTATGATACCCAGGAAACATGTGAACAACTACAATACTCTAAAATTAATGAGGCTTACTTCATGGTTATTTTCATAAACATTTATTCCATTCTGTGCTTAGTTATTCATTATGTCATTCAAATCTTTTCTAATATATGGCTCAGTGGTTAAGAGCTGCTTGTGTCAAGGACATCATTCACATCCCAGCATCCATGTGGCAGCTCACAACCACCAATAAGTCCAGTTGAAAGAGATCTGATGACCTCTTCTGGCTTTCATAGGCACTAGGTGGTACATATATGGTACACAAATATACATGCAGACAAAACACTCAAACATAGAAGTAAAATAAAATAAAAAATGTATTTTCTAATGGACCAATTTTTGTCTGCTTTTAACTAGCCACTACCAATGGGACTAGGGTAATTGTCTAATTCATCTTTTTCATCTATTTTCACACTTTTCTGGGTCTTATACTACAGGTATGTCTCTTAAAAAGTAACAGAGGGCTGGAGAGATGGCTCAGAGGTTAAGAACACTAGCTGTTCTTCTAAAGGTCAATTCCCAGCAACTACATGGTGGNTCACAACCATCTACAATGGGATCTAAAGCTCTCTCTGGCATGCATGCAGACAGAGTACTCATACCTAAAAAAATACATAAACAAAAAGTAATAGAAATATTACAGTCCATTTTTATAGAAAAACTTGGGGATGGAGAAATGACTTAGCAGTTAAGAGAACTCAGCTGCTCTTCCAGAGGACTCAGGTTCTGTTCACAGCACCTGTGGTGCGTAGATCACAACTGTCTGTAACTTCACTTCCAGGGGATCCAATGGCCTCTTCTGGCCTCTGTGCGCGCGCGCGCGCGCACACACACACACACACACACACACACACACACACACACACACACCCCTTAAAAAAGAGCAAAGCTTAGTTCATTTCATTATGACTAACATATTTCCACCTCCACCCTTCTCTGTAAACTGAACATGCAGGACGTGCACGCTAGACAGGCACTCTACCATTGAGTCCTTGTCTCTCATTTTTGTAAGCTTCTGCTTTTTTCTTTTGTTTTAAAGATTTATTTTAAATTGTGTGTGGGGGGAGGGGTTGTACATAAATGCAAATATTTGCAGAAGCCAGAGGCACTGGATCCCCTGGAACTGGTGTTATAGGTAGTTGTGAGTCAGTCCATATAGGTGTTGGGAACCGAACCTGGGCCTCTACAAGAGCAGGACATGTTTTTAACTGCTGAGCCATCCTTCCAGCCTCTGCTTTTTCAAATTGCAAGGCTCTCTTTGGATAACTGTACTAGACTTTATATGTTGTTTGGCTTGTTTATTGCTTTGTTTTTTACTCCATTTTTCCTATTGCTTTGAAATTTATAACTTATTTCCATTGTCTTATGAATAGTTTTCAACTTATTACATATAAGTACGAAGCTTGCTAATATACTCTCTAAATTTTTTACACTGATTTAATAGGGGGCACATGCACACCATGGCACATATGTAAAGGTCAGAGGACAAGTAGTAGAAGACAGTTTTCTCCAAAATGTGTTCTAGGGATTAACCTCAGGTCACCAGGTTTAGCAGTAAGTTCTTACCAACATTTTACCTTCTTTCCCACAGCCCCACCACCACCAGGGCTAGGGACTGAAGCAGGGCCCTGAGGACTTCAGGGAGGGTTTCTACTGCTAAGAGTATCAGCAGCTTCTATTTCTGGCACAATCTCTGACCCAGGCTATGGCCCTTTAGGGACACTCACTGGTTGAAGACCTGAACTGGGCTAAATGACATAGGAGTGCCTGCAGAAGGCATCAGGAAGACAGAACAGGAGGCCACCGGCACCTACTTCAGGTGAACTAGGAGGCAAGGGCAAAGAGCACAGCAGGATGTGGAACTGGAGAACCACTTCAGCCTTCAACTAGAGCCATTAGCAGAGCAGCCCCTGGAAGCTGAAAACAGGATGTGGGCCAACATCAGACTGGAGAGAGGATATGGGCAGGATACCACAGCCTCTCCACTCAATGTCTGGAAAATAACTTATTTAAGACCAATTCTTAGGAGTGGATTACAAGACAAATTACAAATCACAAAAGCACTCCAATCCCAACATTCTAAAGCAATCTCTTACTGTAAACTAGCAAGTAATAGCCAGGAATAGGCACAAGCCAGGCACAAGCTTATAACCTCAGCAGCACTCAGGAGGCAGAGGTAGCAGCATTGAGCAAGTTCAAGGCCACCTGGTTTACATGGCAAGTCCCAGGCCAGCCAAGACTATATAGTGAGACTTTGTCTCAAACAAACAAATAAATCTACCAATGCAGCTTACTGCAACCTAAGTCACAGCCAGGGCAACTGCATGCAAGAATCAGGGCATGTCCTACAGAAAGGTGTTGAGGAGGCAAAGCACTTCCTTCAAGAGAGGGGAGCCCAATGGAGGAATGAATGACTGCAATGCACTGCCAAGATTGACCATGGAATAGAAGTTGCAGCAGAAACCCACAACCTCAAGGCACACCATGTGGGCATAGGGTGCAAACAATATCACTTATTTGTGTCCACAAATCTCAACAAATAGTTTCTATTTCACTAATAAAACATAAGCCTTGCCAGGCAGTGGTGGCACATGACTTTAATCCTAGCACTTGGGAGGCAGAGACAGGTGGATCTCTGAGTTCAAGGACAGCCTGGTCTACAGAGAGCCAGGGGTACACAGAGGGACCCTGTCTTGAAAAGCTAAACCAAACCAACCAAACAAACAAACAAAAAACCAACCAATTAACCAAAGAAACCACAAACCTCCAAATAAGCAAGTCTTTCCCCATCCTCACAGCCCCAGCTAGGAGGGCCAGCATTACTCACTCCCTAAGGCCTGGCTTTTTCCTCTGTATACCCCAATATCCAGGACAGAGCTATCTGATGCTCCTTGACACTTTTCCCAATAACACTTTAAACACAAGAACAGCATGCAGTGTTACCTGCCAAGGAGTACAGTACTCACTCTGTGGAGTTGCTGTAGATACCACAGCCATGCCGTGAGGGGCCATCCCAGAAGTTCCAGGGGGTGGCTGCCCGGAGAGAGGCATTGGCTGTCCCATGGCACCAAGGCCACCCATCCCACTCAGGGACTGTCCTGGGCCCCGAGGAGGCATGCCAATCCCAGTTGTTCCTGGAGTGGGTCCACCAGTAAGGCTCTGCAGTGCATTCATGGGGTCTGTGGGAACACAAGGGCACAGTGTCTGAGGATGGAAACCTCAACTGGGCAATCTCACAGGTAAATGGCTCCTGGGGCATAGATCCCCTCCCTCCTATGTGTTTGACCAATTCAAATACCTAAACAAGTAGAAGCTAGAGGCCTGAAATTCCCCCAGATTCCTGGGGTACAAGACTCTGGGTACTGCTGGAACATACTCCATATATCAGCCAGCCTGTATCAGTGTCCTACTGCTGGGTTACAGTGGAGCTGTGTGATGTGCACAGCTTCACTTCAGGTCACTAGCAACCAGATCCTTCTTCCCTGTCCAGACCTCCTGTAGGGTAAGCCCACAGGAAACTTCCAGAGACACCAAAGTATGAGGCTCTTCTTCCCAGCAGGCAGGGAACACGGTGGCTAGATTAGGGAAGCAGAGGGCACTGGCAGGCACTCCCTAGGGAGAGCACAAGTAGGCTGACATACCAATGCCCTATTTTTTGCAGCCAATCTCTATAGAATACCACTCCAGCACAGATCTGAGGCCAAGAGCAGCATATCNGAACAAGTAAAGGAATATGAGANGGCTCCCTCCACAGANTGCTGAGGGGCAAAGCCATGCCCACCAAGCTCAGGACAGCAGGTGTAGGTCAATGAGCAATGCCACAACCAAGAATCAGGGGCCAGATGTCATCATCACAGCAGTGTAAACTCACAGCAGACAACTGCCTCTAGACAGGCATCACCAGGCTGGTCATTTGGCCACAGAATTAGGTGGTGCNGAGTGAGCTTCTGCTTCAACACTACAGAGGCCAGGCATTCTCCAGGCCACATGTACTTGACCAGCCCTGGGTTGTGGGTAGGGGAGCCATTCAAGCAGAGGCACTTAGAGCTCCAGGTAAGCCACAAAGCCACACAGCCTGCAGTGCTAGTGTACACTTTTTTTTTTTTTTTGGTGGTTCTGCAGATGGAGCCCAGTACCTTGCATATGCTAGGCAAGCACTCTCCCACAGAACCTCATACCCTTTTCTGACAGGCTGAAGAGCAGCTGGCCAGAGTGGATCTGCAAACCCCATGATGACAGCTCAGAAGGCTGAGCCCAGAGTTCAATTCAACGGACACAATTCCCCTTATATGATAAACCTTGATATTAAAGATTTCTGAATTCACAAACAATTTTGTAACTTAAGAAAGTGAGTACACTGGGCAGTGGTGGCACACGCCTTTAATTACAGCACTCGGGAGGCAGAGGCTGGCTGATTCGAGTTTGAGGTCAGCCTGGTCTACACAGCAAGTTCCAGGATAGTCAGGGCTACACAAGGAAACCCTATCTCAAAACACAAAAAACAGGGGCTGGTTAAGAGCACTTGTTGCTCTTCCAGAGTCCTGAGTTCGATTCNCAGCAACCACATGGTGGCTCACAACCATCTATAACAGGATGTGATGTCATCTTCTGGCGTGCAGGTACATATACAGAGCACTCATACATAAAATATAAATTAAAAATAAATAAATTTAAAAAACAAAACAAAACAAAACAACAACAACAACAAAGTGAATACAGTTGGGTGTGTAGGGGTGCACATCTTTTGTCCCAACAGTGCAGGAGGCAGAGGCAGATCTCTACGAATTTGAGGCCAGTCTGGTGTACATATAGTTCCAGGACAGCCATGACTACATAGAGAACCTGTCTCAAAAACATGCCCCTACACCCAAAAGAGAAAGAAATAGAGGAAGTGTATTCCCACAGCTATTATCTATGACATATTACTATGAGTTATTACACTAAAATGCCACAATACAATGGTTCTTCTAGGAAATGTATCAAAGCCTTGTAAGTTTTTATGATCTTTCTGCTAAATAAAACAAGATGGAAAAGCACTGGGGTAACTTCTGTCTACAAGAAAGCACAGGATGGAAGAGCTGGGACACAGGTGATGAGCTGCCACTCCCCATAAGATCTTTGGAATGTTCCAGTCCAGTAAGTGGTGACCCATGCACACAAGGCATGCACTATCTTGTTCCTGCCACCCCACACTGGAAAACTTACCACTGACAGACGCTTGTGATTTCTTGTTATCTACAGAGAAATACAAACACAAAACCCCAGTGTAAACAGTTTTGCACACACACATCCCTGGACAGGTCAGTTCTGCAGGTGTCTGACCAGGGGTCATTTGCTGAACTGAACTGACCATGCATAGAAACAAGGCTAACAGAACCTAGAGCCTCAGTCCCAAGGAGCTGCTGGTACTCTAGTAAGTAGGGAGGAGATGCCTACCCCAGCACTGCTGCATACAAACAGAGTCTGGGAGCACAGGGGACAAAGGAACTTGGGGGCCCATCTCAGTGAACTGCCCCCAAGGCTAGCACACCCTGACCTTAGTGACTCTGGGCCCTTCCTTTCTTCCAAGTCCAAAGTCACAAAGAGGAGTGACAGGAATCCAGGCTGGGGCTAAAAGAGCAGTGCTGAGGACTTGAGCATCTCTACTTTCAGCTNACTCTAGTGTGATGTTATCTCCATTTTCTAGGTGAGGAAACNGAGTCTACTTGACGTTGCTCACGGCTGGGAATTTTGTCTGCCGGACCCAGTCCCTACGAAAGAAGAGCCTTAACAACTGGTAGTCCAGAGCCTCCTGCTTAGTCTCTCCATGTGAACATGTGGGCTGTGTGCATCCCAGGATACCATCCTAAAGAGCTGGGCANGGAAATCCATGCCAGGATATCCAGCTGTCTGCTCTCCAGACTTTCTCTTCTCCTATATGCCCTAAGTTCCTCCCAATACTCCAATTATAATAATAATAATAATAATAATAATAATAATAATAATAATAATATTGGTGAAGTCTACCTTGCTGGCCATTCTGGAAAAAATTTAGTGTGGAATTGGCCTAGAGTGATGGTTCAATGGTTGTGACTGGCTAGTTTCATGCCAACCTGACACAGATGTAGTTTTTTTTTTTTTTTTGAGACAGGGTTTCTCTGTGTATCCCTGGCTGTCCTGAATGAAACTCACTCTGTAGACCAGGCTGGCCTGGAGTTCACAGATCCATCTGCCTCTGCCTCCCTAGTGCTGGGATTAAAGGTCTGTGCTGCCATACTTGGCTAAGAATGCACTATTCTGGTAGAGGACCAGAGTTTGGTTTCTTTTTTTTTTCCTTATGAATGCCCCGCCTTAGCTTGGCTTATTTCTCTCTCTCTCTCTTTTTTTTATTAAAACATTCGATGTACAACTGCAGGAGAAATAATATCCAGATATCTTGAACATAAATACAGGTTACAAATTCTTATCCTAATAGTGAAATGTTTCACTAAAGCATGCCCAGTGATTGGGCAAAACCAAAACTTATTTTATGCTACAGTCATCCTAGGGTCCTTCCTGCTAGGTAGCCTCCCTGGATCTGTGGGTTGCAGACTGATTGTCCTTGGTTTATATCTAGTATCCACCTATTAGTGAGTACATAGCATGTTTGTCCTTCTGAGTCTGGGTTACCTCACTCAGGATGATATTTTCTAGTTCCATCCATTTGCCTGCAAATATCATATGGTCATTGTTTTTCTCTCCTGAGTAGTACTCCATTGTGTATATGTACCACATTTTCTTAATCCATTCTTCAGTTGATGGGCATCTAGGTTGTTTCCAGGTTCTGGCTATTACAAATAATGCTGCTATGAACATAGTTGAGCATGTATCTTTGTGGTATGATTGAGCATTCCTTGGGTATATACCCAAGAGTGGTATCACTGGATCTTGAGGAAGATTGATTCCCAATTTTCTGAGAAACCGCCATACTGATTTACAAAGTGGTTGTACAAGTTTGCACTCCCACCAACAGTGGAGGAGTGTTCCCTTTGCTCCACATCCTCTCCAACATAGACTGTCATCAGTGTTTTTGATCATAGCCATTCTGACAGGTGTAAGGTGGTATCTCAGAGTCATTTTGATTTGCATTTCTCTGATGACTAAGGATGTTGAGTATTTCCTTAAATGTCTTTCAGCCATTTGAGATTCTTCTTTTGAGAATTCTCTGTTTAGCTCTGTAGCCCATTTTTTAATTGGATTGTCCAATATTTTGATGTCTAGTTTCTTGAGTTCTTTATATATTTTGGAGATCAGCCCTCTGTCAGATGTGGGGCAGAGTTTGGTTTCTAACACCCAAATCTAGCAGCTCACAACTGCCTGTAACCCCAACTCCAGGGGACCTGATGCCTCTGGCTCCATGGGCACTTGTATTCACAGGTGCACACCTCCACATAGAGATCAATACACACACACACACACACACACACACACACAATTTAATCTTTTTTTTTAAAGTTAATGTGGAGTATCCAGGCATGGGGTGCACACTTTTAACCCCAGCACTCAGGAGGCAGAGGCAGGCGGATCTCTGAGAGTTCGAGGCCAGTCTGGTCTACAGAATGAGTTCCAGGAGAGCCAGGGATACACAGAAAAGGTCTGTCTTAGGAAAAAAACAAAAAAAGTTAATGTGAAGTACTTATCACTGAGCACTAGAATGCACAATGTCTTCCCCTGCTCTCAGTGACTGACACTAAAAGCTGTGACTGCCACTACAACCTACATTCCGCCCCCAACCTGGGGTAGAGGGTGGGGGTAGGATGGGCCATCAAGACAAGCCTGTCTGATGCTTACACAACTGTCAGCTGGAACTCAGTGTTTACCAGCCCTGGTGCCCATCATAGGCTATGGCCATCCAGGAGCACTTGGTGTGCCTCTGCCTAACACAAAGGTACCAAGAATCTTGCCCCCGGAGATTATGACAACCCATGTCAGAAAAGCCAGGGAGCTGCTCGCCAGCCTAACACCACAACAATCCCCTCTGAATCAGAGGGGACAAGAGTTGAGGTAAGGGGACCCTCAGCACAGCAGAGAGGGAGCAGGGACTTGAGCAACTAACTTCAAAAACTTCAGGCTCATAGAGTTCAGGACTCCCAGGGTTAACAAAATCAACTTTTAGGGAATAAAACCCATTACAAAGTAAACTGCTCACTTAAGAACTACCCAGAGGCAAATGGAAAAGTCATAAAAAGGAGTGAGAAGAGTAGTCCACTTCAAATCACTTTGGGACCAACATTTCCATAAGTCAAAATGCACATTTTTGAGGCTAAGGCCTAGGAGGGTGGGGAGGAACATCTCAGAAACATGTGATGTTCTAACTCAGGTGCTAAGGCCTGCCTGAGAGTTCCTANCACACAGACACAAAACAGCCCCTCAAAGAATCACAATCACCCCAAAATAGGAACTCTTACTTACGAATATCTCGAAAATGGATAATGAGTCGGGCCACAAGGGAAAGGTATTCATCCTAAAAGTGAAAAACAGGAAGTACTTTAATCCCAAACAGAGAAGCAAAGGCATGTGACTCCCCCTTGCCACCCTTGATGGCCCAGCCACCCAGCTGAGCTTCTTTCTACAAGTCTTGGCCTCCAAGACTGCCTGAGATGGCCACAGCCACTTACCCGACTTGGCTTCCTCTGGAATCTATCGCTCACAGGGAAGCTGTCAGTGATCATC
>LZPO01099512.1:1551229-1566111 GCA_001675575.1 Neotoma lepida | reverse complement strand
GTACCACTTTAGAAACTGGAGAGATGGCTCAGAGGTTAAGAGAGCATATCACGCTTGCAGAGGCTCTAAATTTGATTCCCAGCACCTATAAGCGGCAGCTAACAACCACCTATAACTCCAGCTCCAGGGGATTCTAGCCAAGGGCCCCTGTATTCCATGCATATGCATGCTTACACACACACACACAATTAAAAACAAAAATAATCTTAAAAAATAAAAAAGCTCCATTCCATGACATAGTAGTGAGCACCTCATGTCACAAGGCATGAACACCCTTGGTTCTATCTTGGGAAGAAATGGCTAAGGAAATGAACAACTTAAGACTACTAGAATAGAGTATTGCTAGATGGTTCATCCTCATTTATGTATCCCAAGTTGATTTAGTTGGCTGACCAACATCTTCATGTGTTACTTCTGTCTTTACTTAAGCTAAGTATCCAAGAGTGAGCCCCAGCATCACAGCCCAACAGGCCCACAACAGTGCTCATGAAACCTGTATCAGACAGTGTGGTGATATTTTATCTGTGTTACCCAATAAAATTTATCTGAGGATCAGAGGAAAAAACGGGGCTGCCAGCCACTAGTAGTAAAACAATAGTCATGCAAGTTAGNACACGCCCTTAATCCATTTGGTTCCCTGTGACTCCAAGGTCACATGGGGAACTAGCAGTAGGAGGTGGTGGCACACGCCTTTAATCCCAGCATCAGCCTTAGAGTTCTGAAGGTCTGTGCAGACAGACAGGAAGTGATGTAGCTTGGTGAGGATGAGTTAGCAGAATGGACAGGCATAAAAAGCCGGGTTAGACCGGAAGTCGCTCTCTTCTCTTCGCTTCGCTCCTTGGAAGTAGCCGCAGCGTTGGTGAGGTGAGGCTAGTGGTGGCTTGCTCCTAATTCCTTTGATCTCTGTCAGATTTTCGCCCNTATTTCTTGTTCTGTGTGTTTATTAATAAGACTGGTTAGAAGTTCGTCTTACAAGACAGACTCAAGAATCCTGTGCATTCTAACATTGATGGCCAGACAGGAATGGATGCTAATTCCAAAAGCACTCANGATGTTCCTACCCCACAGAGTTAAGACTAGTAGGAAACAAGCCTTCAAACAGTCTGTACAAACTGCCTTGTCCTCACTGACTTTTAGGGACAAGGGACAGGACAGGAGACCCACTGTCCTGGAAGAAGAGCTGCCCAACTCAGCCACAGGAAGGATGGGTCTTTCAGGCAGAACAAGTGAGGCACACAGCAGCGGGGGAAGAGTTGGGTTCATCGGAGGATCCACAGGCAGCCTGGGCAGACATAACGTAGAACGAGGGCAGGACAAGCAGGTGCAGGCCCTGGAGGAAGGATGAACACTCAAGAGTTGAGTCTATAGACAATGGGCAGCCACTAAACATATCCTGGGTATCAGAGCAGCTAAGGGGAGAACGTAGAGTACAAAGAAATAGGACATGGGGGTCTTTGAACTGTCCTGCTTGGTTTTGTGATTTTAATTGCCCACTTTCAGTTTGAAAAGTTCANAGGAATTACTTAAAAATTTTCCCTTGGGTATCTAACTGAAACTATTAGCCTAAGGAATGCTTTAAGGTGATGGCTTCGCCCCAGTCAGTGACTGCAACAGGCAGAAAATAATGGGCCCACAGTCCTCAACTTCAGAATGGCCAGCATCACCTTCAATGAGCCACAACCTTAGTCACCATCAGGCAACAGCTGAATGATCTCTGATCAGAAAATTAATATAAGTATGTCAGCTCTAGTAGGTTCACAGTGGGGCTCAGTCAGTGGTAGGAGGTCAAAGATCATGAGGAAATTAGGTGTGGTGACTGTAATCCCAACACTAGCAAGGTAGAGAAGGGAGGACCTGGAATTCAAGGCCAGCCTGGGCTGTGTGAGACTCTCAACCTGCCTCCCTAAAGAAAAAAAAAAGGCATTAGAGGTTCATCCTCCAGTCTCTAAGGGTCTATGGAGAATTCCTGACCTTATAATTGGAGACTCAGTAGCGCAGGCTCCTCTCTAAAGGCTTCCACTGTGGTGATATTTTATTTGTCTTCCCTAATAAAATTTATCTGAGGGTCAGAGGAAAAACGGGGCTGCCAGCCACTAGTAGAAAAACAATAGCCATGCAAGTTAGCACACGCCCTTAATCCATTTGGTTCTCTGTGACTCCAAGGTCACATGGGGAACTAGCAGTAGGAGGTGGTGGCACACGCCTTTAATCCCAGCATCAACCTTAGAGTTCTGAAGATCCATGCAGACAAGACAGGAAGTGATGTAGCTTGGGAGGATGGGAAATTAGTTAGCAGATGGACAGGTATAAAAAGCCAGGTTAGACCGGAAGGCTNGCTCTTTCCTCNGCTTCAATCCTGGGAAGTAGAGGCAGCGTTGGTGAGTGGTGGCTTGCTCCTAATTCCTCTGATCTCTGTCAGATAAATTTTATTAGGGAAGACAAATAAAATATCACCACATTCCACTGCATTTGGCTGAAATTAAATTTGAGCATCTCCTTACCCAGTTCCAAGAGATGGACACAACCTTACTCTCCCAGATATTAAAAGGTAGTTTGCCTTTAACATCATAGTGTGGTCCAGGCAGCATCCATCTGTAATCTGTAATATGAAGAGTAACTAACAGCAGTGAGCTCTTCTCTAGGCCTGCCTCCTCATCTTAAAATTGGAACAAGTACATCTGATTCTGAGCATGGTGGCTAGCCTATGCCTACAATATTAGCATCTCCAGACCAGTTGAAATTACCCAGTCTACCCACTGATATCCTAGCTCAAAACTAAAAAGTGCATGAAGACAACATGTGTCAACACAGCGGGGTATGGTGTAATCAGTTCAAGGCTAACTTCTGATACATAATGAGTTCAACAATAGCCTGGGCTACATGAGACCCTTGTCTTTTTTGTTGTTCGTTTGGTTTTTCGAGACAGGGTTTCTGTGTAGCGCTGGCTGTCCTGGAACTAGCTCTGTACACCTGGCTGGCGCCAAACTCATAGAGATCTGCCTACCTCTGCCTCCCTAGGATTGGTAGTGTTGGGACTGAAGACATGTGCCACCAAGAACAGTGGGACTTTGGTAGAGAGAGAAAGAACACCAAAAATCACTGGCAACTGCCTGTCTGCCCTGGTCCCACAGTATGCTCTCCTTGGCCTTCTGACATTTTACCAGGACACTATTACAGATCTACCTTTCCCCAGCTGCAGCTATCCCTTCCTGCATTTGTTTAGAAATGTGCTACACTGAAGAGTACCAGAGACAAAAGCCTCAAGAGGAAGATGACAAACCCGGAATTCGGTCAGCAGGGGGAAATTTTCCCTTGACATAAAGTTTATGATCATTTTGCATATATCCTATCAGTTTTTTATGTTCTCAGTAACAGTGCTCAGTTTATTAAAGTTCTTATGGGGGGCGGGGGGCGAGAATAGCATAGCAGGAAAATTAAAAACAGGGAACAGGCTAGGGAGATGGCTCAGTTAGGTAAAGGGCTTGCTGGAAAGCAGTGAGGACCTGAGTTTGAGATCTAGCTGGATGCACAAACATGTAATTCCAGACCTGGGAGGGCAGAGAGAGAAGGATCCTTGGGGCTTGCTGCCAACCTGTCTAGATGAATCAGTGAGCTCTAGATTCAGTGATATCTTGTCTCAAAAAATATGGTAGAGAGAAATTGAGAACAGTATCAATTTCTGGCTTACACACAGACAGAAAAACTGAGAAGTAACTGATGATGTCCTTGCATTCACTCACTGCTTATGTATTTGCTGTGAACCTACTCAATTGATGCTAAGCATGGACAAGTCAGGACAGATGCATACTTGTTTTCCAAGAGCCTGAAGACCAGGAACATGCAAACATGAATCAAAAAAATCCCTCAAAGAAGCCCCACAAAACCCTGCTTAGGAGGATCTAAGAATGGTTTCTCTCCTGTGGTTCTGCAGGAAGTATGGGTGCTTCATTAAGAGTCAATATGAACCAATCAATCATTTCCTACCTACTTTCCTCCTTTGGGTTTCTTTAGATGTCATTGCATCAAACTACCTGGGCTTAGGGATGCCACCTTCATCAACCCAAGCCATAGTATCTCCTATCACTGTGAGGTCCCCAGATCCTAAAAGCTTACACAGAAGTCTCTTTAGTGTCCCTCCCAGCATCCTTGTAAGACAAACTAGACTAGTATAATTTCACAGATGAGGGACCTGATTAGAAAGGTCAAACAGTGCCAAGGTCACAAAGGCAATGTGTAGAAAGGGAAAGATTCCAACAACATATAATCCAATGGTCACTGTAAAGGANAGGTTGACCAGGTGGTCCCCAGGAAAATACTGCCTCCTGTACTCTTCATGCTGCAGAGGACTGGAGTTCCCTGAGAAACTAAAGAGGGCTGAATTAAACCTACNGGAGGGTGACCCACTTTATGAGGGGACAGGGACAGATCCTAACTATCTGACACCACAGCAGACATGGAAAGGAAGAAAGCAGCTCATGACAACAGTGGAGTCCATCTTTAGTCACANTCTTCTGAATACCCTAAATACTTAGTAACCATTGTTTTAAAAAGTGACAGTGGCTAGAGACAGAGATCAGTAGCAGAGGATATGCTGGGCACACCCAAGACCCTGAGCTCAATCTCTAGCACACAGAAACAAAGAAATAAAGGAAGAACTTTAAATGTTAAAGACCAGAGAAGCTGGACCACAGGGGGAGCTGCCAGAGCACAGGACAGTGGACGGCCTGACGATGGCATGGGGCTACATACTGCCCTCATCTGTGCAACGTAGGAAAGGTAGACACAGTGGAAAGCTAAGAAGACTAGACTCCCAGTTACAACTGTCAAATTTGCTTTTTCCTCAATGGGAAATGTTTCCTCTCCACTGAAAGTTTCCAGAACCTTCCCAGTGTTTAGGTAGCTCCACATTCCCCCAACAACTGACAACTGCACCCAGGGCTTCCTGGGGACTACGTGAATGATCTCCTTCTGAGCTACTCCCTACAACCTTTGATGTGCTCACCCAAATGTGGTCGGCAAACNCTGCTCCCTCCACAAAGATACACAGGCCCTGGGCTTTCATTATTCCTCATCTATTACAAATCACTNGAGTTTGAAGCATTTCCCGAAATGGCCAAATGTAAACAACAGCATAAACACTGGAAGAAGTCAGAACAAAAGATGTGATTAGTCCAATATAAATCCTCTTAAACTCTATGAACACAAGAAATCGAGTCACCAGCAAAGTAAACCTGGGAGAGAAAACAAGCAAACCGAAGAAGTGAGAGCACCCAATGAGCTCGCTTAGTTTTCTGTAAACTTGANACAGGCTAGGGTCATCTGGGAAGAGTGGAACCTCAACTAAGAAATGCCCCANCAAATTGGCCTCAAGCCTGTGGGGAATTTTGTTGATTAATGATTGATAAGGAGGGCCTAGTCTACTGTGGGCAGTGCCACCACTGGGCTGGTGCTCCTGGGTTGTAAAGAAAAGCAGGCTGAGCAAGCCATGAAGAAGGCAGTAAGCAGTGTTCCTCCGGTCTCTGCTTCAGTTCCTGCCTGCAGACTCCCACTCTGCATATACGTATGTTCTGTTTTGTTTTGAGACAGGGTCTCTCTACATAGTCCTGGCTGTCCAGGAACTCTGGCGACCAGGCTGGCCTCAACTCACAAAGATCTACCTGTCTCTGCCTCCCAAGTGCTGAGATTAAAGGTGTGTGCCACTACTGCTCTCCAATTTTTATTTACTTTTTATGTTTCTGAAGATTTTGCCTGCATGTACAGAAATGCACTAGTTTATGCCTGGTGGCTGCTCAAGTCAGAAGAGGGCTTTGGATCCCTTGGAACTGGAGTTATGGATNGCTGTGAGCCACCATGCAGGTGCCTGAAATCCCCTGGGGCCTTTGCAAGAATAACAAGTGGTCTTAATCACTGACTGACTCATCTCTCCAGCTCCTCCTGCCCTGGTTGAGTTCCTAACTTGGCTTTCCTTGATGGTGGGGATAAAGTGTAACATGAAATAAACCCTTTCCTCCCCAAGTTGCTTTTTGGTCATGGTGTTTTTCACAGCAACAGAAAGCCATCTAAGACACCTGCTTGCTCTTAAAAGGCAATCTTTGATGTGCTCACNCCAACGTGGTAGGCAAATGTTGCCTCCTTACAAAGATACACAGGCCCTATTCCCTGGAACCTGTGACTATCTTTCACCATACCTCAAAAGGGACTTACAGATGTGATTAAGGATACAGAAAATAAGATCATGTTGCATTATTCTAAACTGACCTTAAGATGCAGAGAATGTTCTCCAAGCTGGATTTGGAGAGTGTCAGAAAAACCAGCCAATTTAGAACAGGCCACAAAGAAAGCACAAGGTACAATCTCCAGGACACACACTGACCGCTGGCAAGTGGCCAGGGAGTAAAGCAGACACCATAGTCTTACAAGCAGTAGAATTTGACCAGCACCTTGAATGGGATTGGAAGTAGGTTCTGCCCCTAAAGGTTCCATCAAGAAGTGTATATTAGCCGGGCAGTGGTGGCGCACACCTTTAATCCCAGCACTCGGGAGGTAGAGGCAGGTGGCTCTCTGTGAATTCAAGGCCAGCCTGGTCACAGAGGGAGTTCCAGGACATCCAGGGCTACACAGAGAAACCCTGTCTCAAAAAACCAAAAAAATGTATATTGCCAACATCTTGATTTCAGCCCTGTAACTAACACTCACCAAATCTTACCTGAGCCTCTGACATAAAGAAATGACCAGATATAATTTGTTACTACAGAAAATAAAATAATACACAAGCAGCAATATCTTACAGAGGTAGAAGGTACCTCAGTTCCCACAAGGAAGCTGCACTATGACATATCCAGTACACTTCAATCTTCCCCCAGACCTCAGACACTTCCACAGCCCTCCCCTACTGTCTGTGATGACAACTGACTACTCCAGATCTACCAGGCTTTCTCAAAGAACCTTGCCCTGGGCCTGAGATCATTCCTAAGACTTCACTTAGATATAACTCAAGTTCATCAATAAAGCATTTGTGGGCTGTAGACTTGGCTCGGAGGTTAAGCGCTGTCANTGACTGCTCTTGCAGAAAATCCAGGTTCAATTCCCAGCACTCACAAAGCAGCTCATAACTCCAGTCCCAGNGGATCTGACACCCTCTTCTGACATTAGAGGGCACCAGGCATACATGNCACACTTATATACAGNCAAGCAAAACACTCATACATATAAAATAAAAAACAAAACTGAACTGTCTGCAAAACAGTCCGAGGGTTATTCTGTGGTGGTACCAAGGCACTGATACAGCATCTGCTCCTTCTGCTGTACTGATGCTTCCCCGAATGCATTTACCCGCTTCCTTCCTTCCACACTGCTTCACCCCACCCCCTCCATCGAGTAAGTCACCAATGTGTCCACACATTCCCCTTTCTCTGGACTCTGTCTTCCTCTTTCAATTTCCATCACCTAATGTGGGCCTTTAGAATCTCTGCCACTGTCGTCTAAAACCAATTCATGAAACCATGTGATGGACAGTGATCTAGTAGCGGGAATGTGAATGAAAAAAGACAGAACCCCCCCCCAACAACCCCTTCAGAGCAAAAAACTCCCCAAATTGCCTACTTGGCCTGTCTTGAGTCCTTAATTTGTCTCCAGGGACTCAGGGACCTTCCCAACACTAATGCTGGACTACCTCAAGGCAGACCACAATTAAAACACGGGTACAAGTTGTTTGCCCAACACTCCCATCACTAGCCATGCCAGCACCTGCTCACCCTCATGCCCATTTCCTTGACTATTTTGCTCCCAAGACCCAGAACTCTTCACCTATAACAGTCCTTCATGATGACTCCCCAGTCATGTGCTGGGGATGGCGGCCTGTCACCCTCCTACTTTTCTTTCTAGAGCTCAATCTGTCACCTACTCTACCAGCTGCTCCAGTCCTGCTCATCTAACACTTCAGCACCCACAACATGATCGAGCATTGACACAACTGTACTATCTGTTCCTTTACCGACAGTACCAACCCTCAGGGAAAAGGCTGTGCCACAAGCGATTTTCTAAACGTTTCCGGAAGCTCAGTAAAACGGCTAAGTGAAACAAGCACTCAGTAGTGCTCGGTGAGCAGGGGCACCCCAGCTCTTCATTCCGTAACCCTCCACAGCTGCTTCCTGTCACNGTTCGGCCAAGTTCACGCACCTTGTGGAAGAGAAGGGAACACTCGTCTCCGTCCCCACTGCCCACAGCCCAAACACCTACTAATCTTCCAATAATCTTCCAATTTTATCATCCATCCACCCTCCTCTAATTCATTGATGTGGTTTTTGTTTGTTTGTTTGTTTGTTTTTTAAGAAGCCGCGCGACACCCCTGGTAAATCTGGGCTGCCTCTTTCTCTTTCTGTATTCAGTGTCAATCTAAGCAGAGGAAAATTTGCACTCAAGCACACAAATGACGAGGCGGCTCAGGACGATGACTCACTAGCCAGGGCTGCTGGGTGTGCAGAGTTCGACCCCAGAAAAACTAGCAGCAGTCCCTGTCCGCCCAGACAGGCCAGGGAGACCGCAGAAGGATCCCCGCACATCCCCGGCGCCCAGCGGAACCCGCAGGTCCCCGCCAGGGTAGACGGCGGGTCCAGTCCGGCCTCACCCGCCCCGCGGGGAAGGTCCGACCACCCGGTCCTCGCCCCCGGCCACACTCACATTTGGCTGACCAGCTTCTGCCGAAAGGCGGCGCTACGCCAGTCGGTCTCCTGCCCCGAAACGTCCATGCCCGTATCCCGCGTCCCTCGCCGCCACCTCTGCCGCCACCACCGCCGCCGCCACCGCCGCCACCGCCTCTAACACAGCGCCAGGCCCGAACGCGGAAGCCGAGCGATCCCGCTGCCGGGCCACGCCGGAAGTACCGGGAGGTTATGGGAAATGGAGTCTCGTGTCCTTATACATATGCGCGCGCACACGGGCTATATGAGCTTTGCTTATATTTTATTGTCAGTGTGGAGGTCGGCTAATTTTGCTGTTGGAATAATTGCTAATGGATAATACACTTTTTTTCTAAATAATGTTATAATATTGGAATTTTAATATCTAATTTAACATATATGTACATTCTACAGTTATCAAGATAAAACTAGTATTGTCACCAAAAAGCAATGCTAGATTTAAGATCTCTGCTCATTGAGTCATTAAGTTCAATATTTAAAAGAGAAGCAAAAGCCAATTTCTGTTGATGCTTTCTTTGTAGTTCATGTTCCTTACTTCTTAGTGGTTCATCTCTTAATACAAGGCATTTTGAGTATTTTGATCTGTTAAGTGGTTAAGTGTTGATGTGCTCATGTGTCTTGAGTTCACCTTTCAATATTTACATGATTTAAGTTTAGAGTAGCGATTATAAGGTAACNAACCAATTTTGTAAGTCTTCTTTTTCCCAAACTATATGAAGGTCATCATTGAAGAACCTTCTTTGTCCCAGCACTCTGGAGGCAGAGGCAGGCAGATCTCTGTTGAGTTCAAGGCAGCCTGGTTTACATATTGAGTTCCAAGACAGTCAGGGCCTATGTGGAGAGACCTTGTTTCAAAAAAGCATCCATTTGTTTATTGTTACAGAAGAGAGCACTTGGGGAGGTTTTTTGTTTTTTTGTTTTTTGTCTTTAGAAAAGTCTTAAATACTGTGGGTTAAAAACTAAGTGTAATGAACCTTAAAAAGAAAATTCAAAACTGCCAAGCACGGTGATACATGATTTTAATCCCAGCCTTTGGGAGACAAAAGTAGGCAACAAGTATGTTGGTCAGCCTGGCCAAGGCTAATGCAGAGTCTTCATTCAAATCTTAATGACTAATCCTAACTCTCATATCACACAACAAGAGTTCTAAACCAAGCTGGGCTAGGTAGAGAGATCAGCAACAGTGATGTATTACTTTCTTGTTGCTGAGATAAAATACCNTGACCAACAGCAGTTTGGGGAAGAAAAGGAAGGCTCCATTTGTACTTTATGGCTCTAATGGGTAGTCTTCATGGCAGGGAAGAATGGCATCAGGACAGAAGCTGGATGATCACACTTCATCCGTGCACAGGAAGAAGAGAGGGAGAACAGAAAGTTGAGTGAAGCAACAAACTCCCAGTAACTCCCTTCCTCCAACAAGGCTGCACCTCCTGAAAGTTCTAGACAGCACCACCAACTGGGGACCAAGTTTTCAAATACAAGCACTTATGGGGGCGTTTCTCATTTCAACTACCATAAACAGAGAGTCATAAGGATGCTGGAGAAAAAACTTTTCAACACAAAAATTATAGCTCTCTGCTGTGGGANGTCTTTCTGTATGCTGTGAATATGTGTTGCTCTGACTGGTTGATAAATAAAGCTGCATTGGCCTATGGCAGGACAGGATGGAGCCAGGCGGGAAAATCCAAGAGAGATAATGGGAGGAGAAAGGAAAGGAAGGAGACTCTGTGAGCCGCCAGCAGGAGAAGCAAGATGTAAAAATACCAGTAAGCCACGGCCATGTGTCAACTTACACATTAATAGAAATGGGTTAATTTAAGANATAAGAGNTAGCTAGCAAGAAGCTTGAGCCATAGGCCATCCAGTTCGTAACTGATANAAGCCTCTGTGTGTTTACTTGGGTCTGAGTGGCTGCAGGACTGGGTGGGACACAGGAAAATTTCCAGCTACAGCTCTCACCTCAAAGGGAGTAAGAGAGTTTTGTGAAGAATTATACTAACAGAACAAAGAATGTTTGTTATGTAAATCAAGACACTTTCAAATATATTTGTGGAAATGTCAAAAAGGTTACAGCAAAGCAGACATGCTCCTGCTAGAGGACTGGGGTGCTGTCTGGTGACATTCTTAGTCTTGTTGGAGGACATAAGTCTGTATCCTCCAAAAGGATTTACCTAATAGTCACAATTATGTTAGGTCAAACAGAATTTCATAACAAATGGCTATTTGTACTGCTAATGATGCCTGGTATAAATTTGGTTCCCATCATAGAACATTTCAACTCTTCTAAGTTTTTGAAGATTCCATCCATCTATCAGCCTTTTAAAATCTCTAACAGATTTGGAATATTTTTCTGGGAATGTCAATTAATCCCATTCAGGCTCTTAAAGCATTGTAGTGTGTAGATTGAGTGATTGTTTGAAAAACAGTATGTGCTTTATACAGTTTTTGCCTGTTGGGAGTCCTGGAAAAAATACAAGATGATCTGAAACCTGTGGATACTTGCTCATTATGTTCTGACATTTTNAAATTCATGTTAGCACTGAAGGAACAGAGACACTTCCACATACATCATACCTAGCATNCTGAGACATTGCCCTAATCTTNTAGGGACATCAACTTAAGTCCAACAGGGATTTTGGGTTTTAATGCAGAAAATAATTCAGGGAAATCCACAATGAAGCACACAGTTGGAGATGTTAGTAAATATATTTTAAGATAGGATTGACCACAAGAATTAGAAAAAGAGGCACTCAGGAGAAAGTAAGGCACACTCCAGTGCATGGGTGTGCACTTCTGAAAGAAAAATTGCAGAAAGACATAGCCAAGTATGGTATGGGCTCCTCAAGAGAGAGCCAAAATGAATTGCCTTAGCAGTAAGCATTGTGATGTTTAATATTGATTGTCAACTTTACCGGACCAAGAATTACCTGGGAGTCAAACTTCTGAGACTGTCTATGAGGGAATCATATTGATTGGGCTAGCTTCTGGGCATGCCTGTGAGGGACTATTGAAGTGGGAATACCCACCTTAACTGTGGCCNCACAATTCTGTGAGCTATAGTCTTGAGCTGAAGAGAAAGGAGAAAGCAAGCTAAGCACCAGCATTCATTGCTTTCTGTTTCCTGACTGCGAAAAAAAACCAGCTGCCTCACACACAGGCCACCATAACTCTTTCACCATGCAGATGATATCGCCTTCGAGCCAAAATAAACTCCTTTTCCCTTAAATTGCTTTTGTTAGGCTATTTGTATCACAGTAACTGAAAAACTAAAACAAACCATATGTATCATTTTGGTAGCTGGGAAGTTATTTTTTTTTCTTGAGACAGGGTTTCTTTGTGTAGCCCTGGCTGTCCTGGAACTCACTCTGTAGACCAGGCTGGCCTCGAACTCACATAGATCCACCTGTCTCTGCCTCCTGAATGTTGGGACTAAAGGTGTGGGCTACAAAAGCTCTTTTTTGTGACCTTTTAAGATATAACTGCAAGCCAGGCAAGGTGTCTCAGGAGCCAAGGTGGATGGAATTATAATTTACTAAAGTAAAGGTAAAGTAAAGTAAAGTAAAGTAAAGTAAAATCAGGAGTAGTTGTGTTGCTCAAGAATTTTAGCACGTGTCCTTTCTGTAATGATATGTTGCACAGAAGGCCTTAATGTGTTTGGAACAAAGTGTCCCAGAGTAGGTGAGACATGCTATGTGGGCATGGCAGAAAGTTACTCACACAGCAGACATGATGTCAACATGGCAAGTTTATTTTGGGGGAAAGGTAGAGGGAATGGATGGAAGGAGAAAAGAGAGAGAGATGAGAGAGAGGGAGAGAGAGAAGGAGAGAGTTGTACACTACCTCTGGCAAGAGGGAGGAGAAAGATGGGGGATGAATTTTTCCTCTTAAGGGGGCTTCAACATAAAATGACATTAGAATACTGGGCAGGTCCCCAAGGAGTGGGTCAGAATACTAACATTCCTCTGTTTTGATTATTATAAAAAGGTGAGTTGTGGATAGCAAGTGGGGGGAATGACAGCACCAAATTCTCTAGACTGCTTCCTGCTGACAAGGGGCATAGTGGGAAGGGGGAAGTTGGGAGTCACGCACAGCGGGAGGTGTGAGTGAAGAAGCATTCAGTTGGCTGTCATCATAGAGTCCCCAGGCATCTGTTCCTTGAGGGAGCTGAGAAAGCAGGTGCAGNAGTCACCCAGTTGGCATAGTTGGTTGGTGTTTGGCATCCTTGGAGCTGGTGCCAGAGCTGGCATATTTGGAGGACCCCTGTGGATTGGCCTTGACATGNGTGTGGTAGGAGTGAAACTACAAAATATGCTCAAAAATGGGTGGGGTCAAAATGGGCTCTGGAGATTGTTAGTTTTCATCAGACCAGATTTCTTGATACAGTAGCAGAACTTTTCCCAGGAACCTGCAAGACAAGTGGAACAGATTTANATCTTGGTGTCATGGCAAAAGGCTATGGCTTCGGGTTAAAAAGCATGAACATTTTATGGCTTCAGCCCAATGAAACATATCTTTAAATCTATAACCAGAGGAAATGTACTGAATGGAAGTGGTATAGTGAGTGAAGGAGGAGGGAGGCTTCCCTAAACATCATCAGAGTGAACAGAAGTGAGACAGATTTCCTATCTTCATATAAACAAACCTTAAAGCTATTTCTTTTATCTAATTCTCTAGGAGATGCTGAGAGCAGGCAATAGTAAAAAGTCACATTGAAATCTGTGAGTTTATCTGATCCAGTTACAATGTAAATTGTGTCTAGATCTAGTAGTAGCCCAAGGAGAGGGATACCTATGAATTTTATATAGAGAACTGAGAAAGCAGCTGAAGCAAAGCCTGGTCATCAAATGGAATCAGAGATCTGAGAAGGATAAATCATATCTGAGTGCAGACCAAGCAGCTTTTAAATCTATTAAAAATGACAGGGACCAGTCCATACCCAGGGTTCCACATCATTGGAGGCAGAAATATCAGAACAGCATCAATCTTTGGCCACCAGGCCCATAAGGTGGGAGCTTTACCCATAGGAGAGGGACACAGGGAAGACTGATCTTACTTTGTCTAGGCAAAAGGGGTGTAATCAGTTCTCTGATGTCCTGCTGTTTGTCCACAGTCTGGGCCAGGTTGCATTGGGGCATCTTGCCTAGAGGTCAGTATTGCCATCATCTAGGTAGAGACAGACACCATGGTGCCTCATAATCTTCTTCAGAGACCTTGAGTTACTGTTAGGATCTGGAAGTCTCTGTCTGATATAATCAGCTTTTTGATCAACATTTTAAATGCCATATTCAGCAGATCTCTGAGCATTTGAGGATTGCCTGCCTATTAGGTATGAGTGGCTGACTATCAGCTTACTGTCTCCANTATGTTAGCAGCTTCCATAAGGCAGGACTTACTGTCTCCTGAGAAGGCAAAGAAGAGTGACAGGGGAAAGATCTCAGGGCCGAATGGGAACAAGAGAAAAGGGGCTTGTGAGTCAGGGTGTGGCCCACCTCTGAGAAAAGGAACTTTTAGAGGGACCTCTTGAAACTCCATCACTGTGGTGATATATTGTGTACCCTGATAAATTAACCTGAGGATTAGAAGACAGAGCCAGGCACTAGATTAGACATAAAGGTCAAGCAGTGGCACCACACACCTTTAATCCTATCACTTGAGAGGTAGAGATCTGTCTGATCTCTTGAGTTCAAGGCCACACTGGGCTCCATGAGGATAATCCAGTACAGGAGAGAAACAGAGCCAGGCAGTGGTGGCACACACCTTTAATCCCAGCACTTGAGATCTCATGCCTTTGCTTGGGAAGCACACATGCCTTTACTCCCAGGAAGTAATATGGCAGAACAGAGGTAGGTATACAAGGCCTGAGGAAACAGGAACTCACTCTCTTTAGGCTGAGGATTTCATAGAGATAAGAACTAATGGCTGGTTGTTCTGCTTCTCTGATCTTTCAGCTTTCACCCTGATATCTGACTCTGGGTTTTTTATTAAAAGACCACGTAGATTCAAACAACATATGGTGTCCAAATTGTGGGGCACAAATTTAACAAAAAGCTGTTTGCCTGTTGCAGGCCCCAGCTCAGGCCCAACCTGCATGTGGCTAGAGTCTCCACCCTACATGGGCTGGAGTCCCTAACCCACTGGCTAAGTTTTTGTTGCAGTTTCTCTGCAACACAAACTGTGTGGTTT
>LZPO01099512.1:1495272-1532783 GCA_001675575.1 Neotoma lepida | reverse complement strand
ATTGCTCGCACCACACAGCACCAACCTACAATGAAAGCTAGGATTCCACTTTGTTTTCAGTGGCCTGAGGTTTTCTTGTCTTCAAAATGGAGTCAGGCAGGTTCCTCATATGGTGGAGGAGGAGGTTTATTGTAGATAAAAGGGAGAGCACAGCCAGAGGCAGGACATGTGGGAGAGTCCAGAGTGGACATGACCCCGATCTGAGCCATGTGAAAAGAGGGGAGAGCCAAGAGAGTAGAGGGGTTGATGAAAGTACCAGGTAACCAAATTGACTGGATTATATAGGGAAGGGCAGCCCAGCACCTAGGCTGGAGAAGTTTAGAGTGGTGAGTGTGGCATCCCAACCATATCCTATAACAGGTAGGGACTGAGGGATGCTTGGAGAACCTGGTGGCCAGGTCTGCTTTGCTATGTTAAATNGGCACCTCAGTCAGTTAGCCCTTTGTCTGGGTTTGAGACCTAACAAGTTCCTCATGACCTGAGGCTATCATACAACAGAGATGAGAGGCATCCAAGAAAGACATGCAGAGATGAACTGTCATTAGGGGTAAGAGACTTATTAGGAGAGTTAGCAATGCCACACACAATAGAATGGGATTCTGAAGAGATAGGCTTCAGTTTTAACAGACAAAGTGAGTTTTGTTCTCACAGGTTTCTAAGGGAGGAGGCACTAGGGAGGTTACGGCAGGCTTAGTTGATAAGTAGTATACACTATGTGCCTGTGGCCAGGTTTTCTGTGATTCCTGGTAACTGAGTGGGAGGTGAGGGGGGTCAGAANGGAAAGAGTCGGCTTTCTATGAGAGCTTTGAGAAGAGAAAGACTTCAGGGTCACAGCAGGTGACCTGTCACAAATTTTCAGGGAAGAAAGATCTCAGGGATGCATGTGGCCTGGTTTGTGAGCTACAGCATCTGTGAACTAAGAGAGAATGTTCCAGGGAGGTCTCCAGTTCCCTCTGCTCTCTACTCCCTCAGAAGTCTCAGTTTGTATGTTCACAAAACAGAAGAATTCAATGGCATGCAGCAGTAGAGCAAACAGTCAAGAGTTTATAATGCGAGCAAGCAAGGAAGCAATGGTCCACTTTAGAAAAGGTGGGCCTGTGTGGTGATATTTTATCTGTGTCCCCCAATAAAATTTATCTGAGGATCNGAGGAAAAANGGGGCAGCCAGCCACTAGTAGTAAAAACAAAAGTCTTGCAAGTTAGCACACACCCTTAATCTGTTTGGTTCTCTGTGAGTCCAAGGTCACATTAGGGAACTAGCGGAAGGCAGTGGTGCCACACACCTTTAATCCCAGCATCAGCCATAGANTTCTGGAGGTCTGTGCAGACAGACAGAAAGTGATGTAGTTTGGTGGAGATAGAAAATGAGTTAGCAAAATGGACAGAAATAAAAAGCCTGGTTAGTCAGGAAGTCGCTCTCTTCTCTTCGCTCTTTGGAAGCAGCGGCAGCGTTGGTGAGGTGAGGCGAGCTGGTGGCTTGCTCCTAATTCCTCTGATCTCTGTCAGATTTTCACCCTTATTTCTTGCTCTGTGTGTTTATTAATAAGACTGTTTAGAAATTCGTCTTACAGGCCTGGCCAAGCCTGGCAGTACCAGCACCCATCCTAGTGTTAGGGCTTGGAGGCTGTGCTACCTGTTACTGTTAGCAACAAACTGGAGACAGGGGTTGGTGGAGGAGATAGCTTTGCTGAAGTGCAGACTGGAACACTGGATTAAAGACAATANGCCTCAGAGGACAGCATCCCTCCTTTTGACAGAGGAAGTAGTCTTAGAGTTTCTATGGGGCGATGAGTGGGAGAATCCTGTGCTTACAGAGTTCTTTGTTCTCTCATGTAAGTTCCTAAACGTCAGAGCCTTGCTCTATGTTTCCTTCGAAATTATTCTTCAGGCTGGAAAAAAGTGACTCTTACATGTTCTCAGGAGGTGCCGAGAGGTTCCACANCACGTGACTTAGCCTGGCCTGGGCAACATGCCAAGGGACACAGAGGCAGGTGTTAAGTAGTAGCATATATTTATCTTGCAGTGGCAAGAGGGAGTAGGCTTTCTTTTCCCACCAAGGCCTGAGTGCTCTGTCACAGCCGACACCTGTCAATTCTTTATCCTAGGGGACAGATTGCAGGAGGCATGATCTGATTTCTGGCAGAGAAAGTGAGGGGCAGCTAGAAGGTCTGTGATCTCCCATTTCTCAGGGGTGCCTTTCTCTCTTAGAATGTATCCACTGCATATCTATCTCTCTCTTCTCAGTGTATTTTCTTTAATTGTCTTTAATCTTTCCTATATCTGTTCTAGCTTGGCAAATACTTGAAGATACCTGTTGCTCTCCAATAAGACTGACAAGATAACTGTTGTAGTATTGTTTTTTTCCTCCAGATATAACATGACATTTTGGAGTAGAGATCTCCTGCTAGCCATGGTAACTAAAGGAGCAGAATAATACAGTAATGTCTAGGTCTGCAATAATGATGATACTCCTTCATTAGAAAAAGAGGAGGGAGGGGCTGAGGCNGTGGCTCAAAGGTTAAGAGCACTGGTTGCCCTTCCAGAGGACCTGAGTTCAATTCCCCACAACCACATGGTGGCTCACAACCATCTACAATGAGATCTGGTGCCCTCTGCTGGCGTGCAAGGCATACATGCAGACAGAACACTGTATGCATAATAAATAAATCTTAAAAAAAAGAGAAAGACTGTAGGTCTCTCACCGGGCATTCTAGTTACTCCTTCTGGCCCTCCTCCTATGTACANGTGATCTTGGGAGATTCTAGAGTACATAAGAAATGGAAGATTAACTAAAACTGGGATTTCATGATGCAGTTTCCATGAGGTCATCATCAATGACAGGGTGGCACTTCTAAGTGATACAGCTTTTTGGGATCACCCATGCTCTGTAAGTAAGCCTAATAAACACTTTGGTTCATAAACATGGATTTTGGTGAAGCCCTTACTTTGGTTTGTCATTGGAAGTTTCATGAAAAAGAATGGACACACCCTTCAGAAGAGCTTTATTGGGGGGGAGGGGCCCTAAAGGGGAAGAGTAGGTCTTCAGGTCCAAAGAGGAGCTTCCTTAGGAGAGATAGACTATCATGGCCATAGGCAGCATCATGGGTTCTTGAAGGGTGTTGTGTGACAAAACTTTTCCTGGGGAGACACAACACACATCTACTCACTCCAGATAGGGATCCTACAACAGACCAAAGTACAGGNACCACCCAAGTCCAATTTGGTGAACCAATGAGTTTTATTGGGGTTACTTACAGGAATATGGGTGATGAGCTACTTACTGGAGCAGAAATAACTCAAAGATAGCTGCATCATCAACCAGCATGGGTAACAGCTCACAAATCTGGTAACCNGGAGCATACTGAACAGCCTGTAGAAAGATGAGCAGGTTGGAGAGTGTCCTTTCCAGTTGCCTCAGTTGGTCTAAATCTCTTCCAGGTTTCTGCTTTGTTCAGGCAGCTGGTCTGGTCTGAGTCTACTTTGCAGCTTTTCTGTTTTGAGAGTCTTTTGTNCAGCTCAGTTTCATCTGTCTGAGAGGGACTCTCAGCTTTTATTGTTTACTCTGGCAAGGAGGGATGTTGTGTGATATTTTGATTGTGTTCTGACAAATAAAGCTTGCTTGGAGTCAGAGGGCAGGGCNAGCCACTAGCCAACCAAAATTAACCATAGAGGTTTGGAGAAATGTAGAGAGAGGAGACAAGAAGTAGTAAGGTGAGGCAGAGAGAGAATCTCAACTCTTTTGGTCGGAGGAACGGCAGAGGAAGGAAGTGACTGATCCCCTGCTTCCCTGATCTTTCAGGTTTTTACCCTGATATCTGACTCCTGATTTTTTATTGATAAGATTAATTAGATTAACACTTCAGAAGGACCTAGTGAATCTGGTCAGTTTCAGGGGCTTCCTGAAGCTATTTTAAGTTTTTTATTTTTTTTAATTTTTAATTTAACCTTCCTGCTTAAGGATCTTCCCTGAAGGATTGAATGCTTCAGTCTTGGAGGAAACTGTTGTATGACAAAGGGAAAGAGAATCTTCCCTTCAAATCCAGAGATCAAAGGGAGTTTAGGTTTTTGGGGTGGGAAGAACTTCATACTACATAACTAGTTTTATAGCCTGGATTTAGAAATCACTTCCTATTCTGCTATTCCCTGTTTCTGGAACATTCTCATGGGCGATCAGGTGTATTTTGAAATAGTCAGAAATGACCAGGGAGTATCCCCTTCTTCTAATTCTTTGTTGGCTCTCATGTCCATATATTTGCTGATGGTATCTCCTTGCTAGAATACTTTGATCACTATCTGAAAGAGTTCAGTAACACAGCTGGAGCCATCTGCTTCAGGGAGCCTTAATGGATAAGAAGTCTGCTTCCATGGATACTTCTTTTCCTAGAGGCCAGCTCTATTCTCTGGGTAGCAATTGGGGTTCACCTAAAACAGTCTTTCTTTTACTTATTTTCTTCTTCCCTCCCTTTTTTCATGAGGAGCCACACTTACAACCTCATTCCTCTACAGTGCCTTTCATTCTCTACATTGCAACTACAGTGTGAGACCCCACAACTTGCTCCCATCTTTAAGAAGGCTCTACAGATCTACTCTTGGATGTTGCCATAGGTATGCGCCCCTATAGTGTGGTCCTCCTGGAGGTGAGGCAGAGAATGTGGGTGCCAAAAGACTCCTCAGGACAGGTAGAGACAGGTAAGTTTTGGGATTGGGAACCAGGTTTACTCTAGAGTCTCAGAAAAGAAGAAAATCAACACTTGTTCATAAAGCCTTTGCTCGTCCACATTCTCCACAGCGAATATGGGGTGAGGGACCTTCCAATATCTAGTCTGCCTAAGAAAAGGACAATGAGGGGCTGGAGAGATGGCTCAGTAGTTAAGAGCACTGGCTGCTCTTCCAGAGGTCCTGAGTTCAATTACCAAAGAGCACTGGCTACTTTTCCAGAGGTCCTGAGTTCAATTACCACCAACCACATGGTGGCTTACAACCATCCGTAATGAGATCTGGCGCCCTCTTCTGGCCTTCAGCCAGGCATACAGGCAGAACCCTGTATACATAATAAATAAATGAATCTTTTTTTTTTTTTAAGAAAAGTACAATGAGAGAAGAAAAGAGGGAGAAAATGNCCGGGCCAGTGAATAAGGAAGTGAGGAAATAAGAGACAGAAGGAGAAACCCAGACAATAAAGAAATGAAGGGAAGGAAGACAGAATGAATGGGTAGGAGCGACTGAGAGACGGAGGCAAGGAAGGAGAGAGGAGGGAACAGCAATGAATGATTTAGTAATGAAGAAGGAAATGAAGTAATGCAAGAAGGGAATGAAGTAATGCAGGGAGAACGAGGAAATGAATTACGGAGGAAACGGGAAGTGAATGAAAGGAGGAATGAATGAGGTAAGGAAAGTAAGGGATGAGTAAATGAATGCGTGAAATAATGCGAGTGAGTGCAAGGAGGCAACGAGTGAGATGGGAAATGAATGGGTGTGAAGAGGCAAGCGAGCAAAGAAGCTAGGAATGAGAGGACGAGTGAGGGTAAGAATGAGGCAAGGAGAAAGGGAAAGAAGGACACAGATTTGCACCGCCAAAAGGCACCTCCTGGGTGGCGCTTCCTGATGAGCGACACCGCCGCAGATAAGCCCCTGTCCCGCTCTTCAGCCTCGCCCCGCCCCGCCGGCGCCCCCCTCCCGTAAGCCCACTTGCGCGCCTGCGCGGTGTCCCACGTGATGGTGAGGCTCCGCCCCCGCCTCCGGCCTCCCGCCTGCTGCGAGAGCGGCCTCAGGTTGCGGCAGCACCAGGTCAGCTGCGAGGCGTGTACCGTGTGGGCCCGGCCGGCCTGCGTCGCCGAGCTCGCGCTGCACGCGGGGAAGGGAGCGGGAGTGGGAGCGGGGCCAAGTGCCGCGGGCGTCCGGGGCGGGCGCGGGCGACTGCCTGACGTGGCGGGGGCTCGGCGCGGCGACCCTCGGGCGCCCGGCGCGGGCTTGGTGCCGTGGTGTGGGCGGCCGAGGCCTTCGCGCGGATGAGGCGGGCCGTGGCCGTCTCACCCGGTCGGGCAGGCTCTGTCGCTGGCCGCGGGTCCGAGTGTGGCCTCCGGCCAGTCCCCGACCCTCGAGGCTACGTGAGCAGGGATTGCAACAGGCGCCAGGGCGGGCCTGGCTGCTGCGCCTGGCGTAACCTCGGGCTCTTCAGCCGCGGTTGCGGTTGCGGTTGCTGAGAGAAGCCAGAGAGTTCGCGCTGGCAGTGCAAAATCACCGGGTTGTACTAGTTCAGATCCTGTCAGGCCGAACGAACCGACCGGGCGGGGCGCGACGGGGCCACCCTCTGCCCGCGGTTGTTTCCTAGGGTCAGGCCGAACTCCGAGATGCTCCTAATCTGCGCCTTGGGAGCACGTCAGCACCCCTTGGAGACTCCCTCCTTGGAAATAAGGACCAGTTCCCTCTGCTCTTTCCAAGCTGCTGGTTTTTCTTTTGTTGCACGTATTGCGTTGTACTGCTGAAGATTGGGGCCGGTTGAGGATGTCTTTTCAGTAAACGATAAATTGAAGATTCCTCTAAAATAATTTTCAGTGCTCAACTGTTTGCATTAGCAAACAGTGGGAGGAAAACCAGATGTCTTGATGGGATCAAATAGGATCCCTTAAGTAAAACATGTTTATACGGTGGACTATGGGAGGAGCATAAAGTTATAAACAGAAGCTAATGGAAAGCTGGAGGAATATTGTAGATTTGCAGTCACCAGAGGCTCCATGTTCTGTCTTTAAAAAAAAAAGTGGCTGTGTATGTGTGCCAGCGTGAAGGAGCAAAGGTGCTCTGGAGGCCAGCAGAGGGCGTTCGGACCCCTGGAACAGAGCCACCCAATGTGGGAACCAAACTCCAGTTCTCTGCAGTAGTATGCGNCCTTAGTTGCTCTGAACCTTTTCTCTAACCCTAGCTCTTCTTTATTTGTTTATGACAAGTCTCTATATATTCTGAGTGCTGGAGTAGGGCATGTGCCACTATGTCTGGCTATACTAGAGACCTTAGATGTTGTTATGCTCTTGGTTGTGCCAAATTCTTTTTCTTGGGCTTAGTAAATGTATTTTGCCTGCCCAGGGGAGTAATCTTATTTTACTATACTTGTTCTTGTAGTGGCTGTTTAGGAAGTAGATGATATCCATCCCTTTCCAAGAGGGCAGACGGGCTGCTCAGCTGACAGCTGTGGGGCCCCCATCCCCATCCACGTGGTGGGGTGAGGGTCAGTGTCTGTTAAGGCAATTAGTTCTCACAGTCATCCTCAGATGAGGAAGCNCTCCTGACTCCATAATTTGTTGTGGTGAGGAAGCTCAGGTTTGGAGGTAGCAGCCAAGTACCCAGAGTCTGTGGTTATCACATGTGGCCATAGGAACTAACCCTGAGATGCTTGTGAGACAGGCTGTCCAGGGTAGAGAAGACAGGTTCACCACCGGAGCATGTTTGTTGAGATTGTATGAAGGTGCCACGTCATGGCCAGAATAGTATTATGAGAAACAAACCTGATCCTATTTGGAGGACANTGGGTGTCACAGGAGCATTTTTGGTTTCCTGTCCATCCTAGACAGAAGAGCCTAGAGAGAATGAGGTGAGGAAAATCTATTGGAACAACATTCCTATGCTTTGACTTCAAACTGTGACCATGGAAGAATAAGGGAATGGGATCTTACAAAACATAGGCTTAAAAAGGAAAAGAGAAGCTGGGTATGGTGGCGCACGCCTTTAATCCCAGCATTTGGGAGGCAGAGGCAGGCGAATCTCTGTAAGTTCCAGGACAGCCAAGGCTACACAGAGAAACCCTGTTTAGAAAAAACGGGGGTAGGGGAGGTCATTGAGGCTAAGAGGTTTCAGATAGAAAATGTAGTATACGATTGACAAAAACAGACCATCTGGAAGGGATTCTGGCTGGAGATGTCATTGAGAATGCATGTCCTAGGAAAATGGATGGATTGAAGGAAAGAAAGAGGTCAGGAGAGGAGGGCTTGTAAGGCAACAGTTTCCAGGCTGGAGAGATCCTAACCCAGAGATAGATGGTGGGACATACAGCTCTAACCATCTCTAGGGCCTTGTGAGAAAGCAACCAATTCAGGATAGAAGGAAAGTGTGGGTAAGCCAATAGCGTTCCTGCACCGAGGAGACAGAGGAGAAGTGAGCATGTGTGATGGGAGGTTGCAGAGGCGTGAGAGCACATGGGTCCAGAAGGGGGGAGGGTGGTAAGGAGAGGGGTGCCCCTTCTGTAGTAAGAAGGCTTTTGTGGTCAGTTTTGTGTTAACATCTGTTTTTATTTTAAAATATACATATTTGAGGGCTGGTAAAATAGTTCAGTAGTTTAAGAGTACTTACTGCTCTTACAGAGGACCTGGATTCTGTTCCCAGCACCTCAGCTGATGGCTCACAAACTGCATTCCAGAGGAGCTGATACCTTCTTCTGACCTCTGAGGGCTCACACACACATAGTGCACAAAAATAAAAATAAATCTTTAAGCTTTACTTATTTATTGTTATTGTGTGTGTGTGTGTGTGTGCTTGTGTGTGCGCGCGCAACACAGTGTGAAGTCCAGTCTTTCCTTTCATCTTCATGTGAGTTCCAGGCATTGATCTCAGGTTGTTAGGCTTATAGAGCAAATGTCTTTACTCACTGAGCCATTGCACTGACCCTTGTTTTCATTTTAATTATTAAAGAAATGGTAGGGAACTGGGAATGGTAAGTAAGGTGGTGTGAGGTGGAGAAGGTTCATGGCCTTCTAAATGGAGGACCTGTGCTCAAAGAACATGTGGATGGCCACAGGACCTATCTTACCTCCAGGCTAGTTGCTTCCTGACCCCTAGTAGTTGTTTCTGGTTTATTCCGTGTGCGTGTGTGTGTGTGTGTGTGTGTGTGTGTGTGTGTTGGCAAAGGGATATTTGTAGTAGGTTTGGCTTTCTTGGTTGGGTTTTTATGGTTCCTTTTAAAATCATTTTGCAGTTTTTGAGCATATTGGCCAAATTATTAGAAGGTAATCTTTTCTGTTGGTTTTTGTTTTTTGAGATAAGGCCTTCTCTACATAGTCCTAGCTGTCCTGGAACTTACTACGTAGACCAGGCTGGCCTCGAACTCACAGATATCCACCAGCCTCTGCCTCCCCTAGTGCTGGGATTGAAGTCGTGAGCCACCACACCTGACTTTAGAAGGTAATACTTAGTTTTTTCTTTTTATACCTTAAAATTTTATTTTAGAAGAGTTTCCTTATGAGTAAATGGAGATAATTGTTGCACAGACACACCTACTTTAAACTTTTGATTTTTTTTTTCATAGCTCAGGTTAGCCTCAGATGCCTTTTGCAGACAAATATGGCCTTGATTAAAAAAATGTGTATTAATCATGTATATATGTGTTTATATCTGTGTGCATATGAGTGCAGGTGCCACAGAAGATAGACATCAGATCCCTCTAGAGCTGGAGTTATAGGCAGTTGTGAGCTGCTTGACACAAGTGATGGGAATTCAGCTCTGGTCCTGTGGAAGAGAGCAGTACATGCTCTTAACCACTGAACCATTGTTCTAGTCCTGCCCTCCTCCCTCAAAGTTTTTTTTTTTTTTTTTTCTAGACAGGTTTCTCTGTGTAGCCCTGGCTGACTGGAACTATAGACTAGGCTGGCCTTGAACTCACAGAGCTCTACCTGCCTCTGCCTCTTAAATGCTGGATTAAAGGCATGTGCCACCACACCCAGCAAAAGGTTTATTTTATGGGTATGGATGTTTTGCCTGTGTACCACATGCATACCTGGTGTCTGTGGAAGCCAGAAGAGGGCATTGGATCCTCTGGAGTTAGAGTTACAAACAGCGTAAGGCACCATGTGGGTCCCAGAAATTGAACTCGCATCCTCCAGAAGAGCAGTAGCCAGTGCTTTTAATCACTGAGCCATCTCTCCAACACTTACTTACTTTTCTTAAAGAATTTCCTTTTGAGCCAGGCACTGGTGGCACACACCTTTAATTCCAGCACTTGGGAAGCAAAGGCAGGCAGATCTCTGAGTTGGAGGACAGCCTGGTCTACAGAGTGAGTTCCAGGACAACCAGAGCTACACAGAGAAACCCTATCTTGGAAAAACAAACAAATAAAAAAATTGTGAAATTGTAGAGTGTTAATAATGAGGTGCATTGTTTAGCTTTAGGGATAAGAAAGAGCTAATAATGATAAACTCAAAGGTCACATAGNTTTGGCCTTAAGCAAAGTCTGTTTGCTATTTTAGCACTTTGGTTGTTGTTTTGTTGAGACAGGGTCTCACTGTATAGCTTTGGCTGACCTGGAGTTTCTTTGCTATGTAGATCAGGCTGGCCTCAAACTCAGAGTGCTGGGATTAAAGTCTAAGTCACCACGCCTGACTTGTTTTAGTATTCTTGTTTGAGATGTTTCTCAGGAAGGGGAATATTGTTGCAGGCCATCTTTTGGTGTCTTGTCAGTTACATGGAATTTCTTAACTCTCAGCCAATGAAAAATAAACCTGATCATGGGGGTGGGAGGCTGCTTTTTCTCCCATGTTCTCTTTACTTTCCCTGTCTTTCTATTCTGTCTCAAGTCTTCTCCCAAAACTCTTCTCTGTCCAGTGCTTTACTGAACCACACCCCTGTCCTCTTTTTAATTCTATTTTGAGACAGGGTCTCTCTAAATTTTATGCCCTAGAGTTTGTGATCTTCCAATCTCAGTCTTCCAAGTAGCCGGGATTACATTTGTGAGTCATCATGCCAGCCTCAGAATACTTGTGTTTTCCTGCAGTGCTGAAGGTGGCACAATAGGATGAAGACCAGGTTATAAGACAGAAGGCCAAGTGGGACCATGGCTGGGAGGAAACAAGGCTTTGGGATCGCAGAGAAGTCACTGCAGCAGGTGCCACAGGTGCAGTGACGTTAGCCTGTGTGACACCATGCCAGCTTCCTACCTGCTCACTCCTTGCTCCCTGTGTTTTGCAGCTGACTACAGTGGTGAGGGCTGCTGTGGCTGTCAGGATGGCAGAGGAGCAGGAGTTTGCCCAGCTGTGCAAGCTGCCAACACAGCCCCCCCACTCACACTGCGTCAGCAACACCTATCGAAGCACACAGCACTCCCAGGCCCTGCTCCGGGGCCTGCTTGCTTTGCGAGACAGTGGGATCCTCTTTGATGTTGTCCTGGTGGTAGAGGGGAGACACATTGAGGCTCATCGAATTCTGCTAGCTGCATCGTGTGATTACTTCAGGTAAGCTACCTATGTTTAATTTTTTCAATGTTTTTATTAATGGGTTTCATTATGACACTGATACATGTATATAATGTATTTTGATCATAGTTACCTCAATACTCTCTTGTTCCCTCCCAGTGACCCCTTTCTTCTTCCCTCCTAGTCCTCCCACATTTTTGTTTTGTTTGTTTTTGGTGACCCACTGAGTGTATTAGGGTCTCTTGCAGGAGAGTTAGGTGAGAGGTTATTTTAATGACATGAGTACCTTACTGGTGACTATACCANGTAAGAAAATGTCACCAAAAAAAAGAAAGGAAGAAAAAAATGTCTTTCCGTCCCTCAACAGCCATTGACTAACTGCCTGTATATCCTCAAGTTGGGGGGGGCTTGTACACCCCTCCCCTGTAACTGTTTCTGTAGGCCGATCACAGGCAGTCCTAGCTTTCCCAAGTGGAGTTCCTGGCACTGGAGGTGGCTGGGTCTTCTCTTTCCTTCAAGGCTCTCCGCAGTCATCAACCAGCCTAGCACAGAAGAGGTCTTAAGAGTTTGTCTTTCAGTTTGGCTCTCTGCTGGGCATGTTCTCATTTTTCAAAACTGGATCATGACTGGCTTGACTTAAAGGTTGTGGGGTTTTTTGTTTTGTTTTGTTTTGTTTTGTTTTGGTTTGGTTTTTCAAGACAGGGTTTCTCTATGTAGCTCTGGCTATCCTGGAACTCACTCTGTAGACTAGGCTGGCATCCAACTTAGTTATCTGCCTGCCTCTGCTTTCCCACCACACCTGGCTTTTGTGTGTGTGTGTTTCCTTTTTACATAACTGTGGACTTAAAGCCATGGACGTTGAAAGAATAGTGTGTGATGAACATAATAATTACCAGCATTTTGCCACGTTGCTTTCCATCTCTTGATATACACATACCTGCTTTCAAGACATGACACTTTGTCCCTCACCCAATTAAAATGCCATCTAAGAGGTTTGTACAAGCCACAGTCATTCCTCTGATATCCTCTGAATGCTAGGCCCAAAGCTTAAAAGTATTACTGTTTAGACATTATCCACACATCTACACAGTGCTTAAAATCTCTTTTTCCCTGGCCAACTACTTTCTGTCTTACAACCCCTGTTGCTAAAATTCCTCCCTAGGAGGAGATGTAAGCAATGTCCACTCCTCCTAAGATCCCAACAACAAACTGGGGCATAATTCCATCNAACTTCACTCTGGGGAACCAATGAGTTTATTGAGTTTTCTTTAGAGAATAGATGAGGGGTTGCTTACAGGGGTTGTGGGTGCTCCTCCCCCAAAAGTTAGCACCTGAAAAGCCTTCACCCCACAGGGATGAGGTTTCCTTGTAGCTGNGTAGATGGAATCCCTCCCCTAGTCTTCCCCAGTCTAACTAATACTCCTGGAACCANGTGCAATTAAGGCAGTGTTGCATATAGTGGGAGGTAGGGAGGCTTGGGTGCTCAGGTGGGGATCTCCTGACCCTCCCCACCCCTGCATGGGGGGATGTAAACTGTCAATAAGCCCAACTGGGATAATCTTCTTACAAGGAGGTTCAGCTGAACACCTCAAGATGACAATTGCTTGGTTTGGAAGAAAGTCACTCACAACAGCCTGCCCTCATCATGTTAGCCTTTGGCCTTTCTACGAGGCTCTNTAATCTTTCAGTGTCTCTCGGGGCTTCTTGCATGACCCCATGTCAGTATTTGGCACATTGGGAAGTACTAGGGTTGGTTTGTCTGTCTCACATCCTAGAGCTGGAATCTGTCACTCACTCCTATTAGTTCCTAACTTGTATTATTAGTCAGCATTCTTCAGAGAGACAGAATCAATACAATGTAGCTATATGGGAGAAGAATGGGAAAACTGACTCATGATTGTAGAGACTGAGAAATCCCATGACAGGCAGTAATAACTGAAAATCTTCAGATTCCAGTAGTGTGACTCAGGGCAAATCTGAATGCTTGAAACAGGAAGACTGACTGTGTAATTCTCAGTGTGAGGCTTGAGAACCTCAAGGAGTTTGGTGTAAGTACAAAAGCCAGAGAGCCTACTTCTCATGTCCAAAGTCGAGATGAGATTGGATCTTCCCCATTTAGTCCATTTAGTTCATGCCAATCTCTGCTAGAAAAAGGTGTTGCTCTAGGTATCCTTAATCTAGTCACATTGACACCTAAAATGAGCTATCACAGGCTGGGCATGGTGGCGCACTCCTTTAATTCCAGCACTCAGGAGAGAATGAGTAAGGGTACGAAGTGGTAGTGAGGCTCTGCCCCCTCCCCTGGTCTCAGGCAGCACTAGATCAGCTTTGGGTCCTATACCTATAGGCTTGCCTCTGTCTCCTGAGTACCGAGATTAAAGGTATATGCCACCACTGCTTGGCTCTTTTAAGTTTCTTAGGTGGGTTTGTTTGTTTATTTCTTTGTTTTTGCCATGTTAGAGAATGAACCAGGGCCTCATGTGTGCTAGGCCAACATTACACCTCTGAATTCTATCCCTAGCCTTTTATTTTAAGTGTATATTTTCACCATAAATTGAGTTACAAGAAACTGGTAAATGTACAAGTAAAGAATTAAATGTTCTGCTATAAGCCTAGTATGGTGGTACTTGTCTGTAATCCCAGCACTCAGGAGGCTGAGGCAGGAGGATTATGAGTTTGAGGACAGCCTGGGCTACAGAGAGAGAGATGCTTCACAAAACAGCCATTTTTTAATTGTTGGGATTTGCTAGAAGTAAAAATAAAATAAACAAAAAAGATATGTATGTTCTTTTGGGGAGGGTATGTTTTTTCCTACTGGTTTTTATTTTTGAAATAGGTTGATTCTGCATAGAGGCTGAAAGACAAGTGCTTCACCATCAGCCTGGGTCTATCATTTATGAACATTGTTGAAGATTTATCTCAGAGGAAAGGCCAGACAGCAAGACTTTTCTGTGGCTGTTTTTGTTTGTTTGTTTGTTTGTTTTTTGTTTTTTCCAGACAGAGTTTCTCTGTGTAATAGTCCTGGCTGTCCTGGAACTGTCTTTGTAGGCCAGGCTGGCCTCGAACTCACTGAGATCCACTTGCCTCTGCCTCCTAAGTACATACCACCACTGCCTGGCTTGTTTTTGTTTTTTGGAGACAGGATCTGAATGGCCTGAAACTTGCTATGTAGACCAGACTGGCCTTCAACTCACAGAGATCTGCCTCCTGAGTGGTGAGTTTAAAGGTGTACACAACTACACCTGGCTTGATCCTCATATTTTTATCTCTAAATACTCTAGTATGTGTAAGGATGTTCTCACACATCTATCTCTAATACCATTTTCAGCTTAAGAAAATTTACCTGGGCTGGGGATGTAACTCAGTGGAGTGTTTGTCCAGCATGTATGAAGCCCTGAGTTTGATACTTGGTACCATGTAAACTGGGTATGCTGGTACTTTGGTGGGTAGTGGAGACAGGAGGATCAGGTCATCCTCAATTACATATCAGATTCTATAGGCCAACCTGGGTTACCTAAGACCCTGTTTCCAAAAGGGAGGTGGGGAGAGAAAGTTCAAGCTGAATGAGATGATGTCATCTGATGCCTAGTCTTAATGGCCTTCAAGATGTCTCAGAAGCCCCTCCCACAACCCTTACTCTCTGTCCAGAAAAGACTGTGTGGTAGCTTCTTCTATTACTGCTTTCTTTTTTCTAGCCCAGGCTGGCCTTGAAACCCTTGATTGTGCCTCCATTATCTCAGTTCTGGGATAATAGGCATGCAGCACCATGTCTGGTTTTAGTTTTTTGTTTTTCGGTAATAGAGTCTTAGGTTTTCAGCTCAAGATGGCCTGCTTGGTGTGTAGCTCAGGCTGTTCTCAAACTTGTGCTGGGATAACATGTGAACTACCACATCTGCTGCTGCTTTTTGTTTGGTTTGTTTTTTAGACTTGGGTTTCACTATTTAGCCCAGGCTAGCCTGGAACTCACAGAGATCCTCCTGCCTCTGTCTCTGAGTGCTGGGATTAAAGGTCTGTACCATCATTCATGGCCTTGGCCCTGTTTTTAAATTTGATTTAATTTTGTCTGTTTTTGGACAAAGGGTCTTTTCATGTAGTCTTGGTTGGCTAGAACTNCCTTTATGGACTAGGCTAGCTTAAACTGGCAGCATTTCTCCAGCTTCTGCTTCTGGAAAGCTGGGTTATGGGTGTGTGAACCATGCTTACACTGCTCAGGGACAGTGCTCAGAGTACTGCCATTTCTGTTCTTATCAGCACCTTGGAGGTCTGGACAGAGAAGTCAACAAGGGAAGTCTGTGCAGGAGCAGCTCCGGAAAGTCCAGACGACAAAATGCCAAGAGAGATGGCAAGATAACGAATTCCCCCCAAGTGCCTGCCTTGAGGGGATTTCTATCAGGGCCCAGAACAGATGCTACAAGTGGCTAAGGATTCTAATCTGAGGGATATTCAATGAATCTAAGCACACTGAGTTCTTTAGTTCATTCACTTTATTCTTCTAAGTCAATTCTATCTACACAGCTTCTTTTCTGTTCTCATACTTAGCTCCTCTCAGTCCCTCCTGCTCTCAGTCCCTTCTGCTGTTCTCTCATGTCTATCTAGTTCTTTCCGTCTCTGTCCTCATCTTTGTTCTTCTCAATCAGTTCTCTTCTGCTGTTCTCTCATGTCTATCTAGTTCTTTCCATCTTTGCCCTCTTCTTGTTCTTCTCCATTAGTTCCCTTCTTGCTGTTCTCTCGTATCTATCTAGGTCTTTCCCATCTTAATCAGTTTTCCTCTCGTGCTCTGAAAGGACCAGTATGTATGCAGTAGCTCTTTGGCAAAGCAATGCAAGGCTTGAAGTTTTCAGGGTCACANAGAGAGNTGATAAGGGATCNGCACATAACTCAGTAATTGTCAGCTAGATCAACAACCTAAAAGGGGAGAATGACTAAGGAAGAGTTCTTTGTTAGGGTCAACTAAAGGCTAAGATCAAATAGGGAATTTATGTGCTCAGACTATATGGTTAGGTAGAATGTTAGCTGTCAATAAGTCACAAAGAAAGTAAACTGTCTCTGGCGCCACTTTTCCTGCTCGTCCTGGCTGCAGCTGCTTTCTGGTAGGGAGAGGGACATATGTTAGGTGGCTAAACAACCTATGTAGAGCATGTAGCATTTGGTTAGTAAAAGCACTTTCACTCAGAGTAATTGCTGAGGAGAGAATCTAGGAATAGCACCTGGCTGAGGAGGAATTAAAACTTAATTTGCACAAGAAAGAAGCTTGACACCTATCACCTGCCTGGCCTTGTAGGCAGTCTCCTTGGGCCAGTGGGAGTAACTGCCTTAACTCAGTAACTAGCAAATGGCTAAAATGTGAGCAGTAAATCTCTNAANNTAGNGTNTTNTNTNANTAACCTGGGGTGAAGGTAAGGGGTTGAGGATTTAATTGCTAGTGGTTATTTTCTCTTATCTGTAAGTGAGATGAGCTAATGTTTATCTGCATTTATCTTTGGGAAAAGGGTATCTTAGTTGGAATTCTATTGTCCAGAGACTGGCTCTCGTCAGATTTATGTTACTGAAAAGGTAAACATGACTGGGGACAGTCATCCAATTGCCCCAAATGTAGAAGGAGAGTTGTGCCCAATATTGAGATGCAATCATGAGATTACATGCACACATAACATGGAGATGCACAGTAAATGGGGAGAATCATAGCTGTTATTGTACAAGAAGTTTACAACAAGAGACAGCCAATGCATTCAGAAGGCAGTAATTCCATAACGCCTTGCGTGATTGTTTCCTCTAACAGAACCCTTAGTTCTGATAGGTTGACCTTCTGAACTCTAGTTGTCACTACTGTATACTCTCATGGACTTTTGCTACTAGCGACTCTCAATAGCAAGAGGCTGGCTAAATGTGGAGTGTCTGGAAATAAGTCTACCTTGTGCTTAGTCTGTAGGACTTTGGAAGCTTGCCGGGCCTCTGAAGAGAACACAAGAATAACTGGACATAGAAAAGAAAGGGCCATTGTGTTCCTTGCAAACAGCTAGTTCTCTGCATTAATCTGAACGTTTACTATGTTCCCAAGAGGATTTATTGGGGGTAAATTGCACAAACTTGTTATAAACTTGAAAAGAAAAAGAAAATGGTCAGAAAATGGTTGGTGCAACAGTAATGAAAGGGAATTAGCCCTGTCCTATGGCTATAATATCAATGTATAGGATTGAAACTGTTTCTGTTGGTGAAAGAGAAGGAAACATAGAAAAGGCCTTGAGGTTCAGAAATATCACAAATATAACAGGAACTCTGCACATGACAAAAATGACATTGTAGATCAAGGGAGGGACAATGGATACCACTATTGCCACCAGAAGAACAGAGTTGGACCCTTGCTCCATACCTTATACAAACATTAATGCCAAGTGAGTAACAGTTTTGTTTTACAGTGCTAAGGTTCAAACCCAGCAGTCTTGGCACATGCTAGGCACAGACAGGTGCTCTGTTAGGGCTCCACCACCAGTCTGATGTATGTGGGGGTATGTGCTAGTATCCACCCATGTAGAGGCCAAAGGTCAGCCTCTCAGTCTGCTTCCATTGTTCTTCATCTTATTCCAGTTTTGGAAACGGTCTCTTACTGAACCTGACCAGCAAGCCCTGGGGTCCTCTTACTCTGCTCCATATCGCTGGGGTTACAGGGCTGTGTTGCATTGGACAGCTTTTAATGTGTGTTGGGGATCTGACTCAGGCCCTTATGAGTTAGATCATTGCCATTACACCATCTCTCCAGACCTTAAGCCTGAGTTTTAAGTGTTTAACATTAAATAGCAACCTAGAGGAAAATACAGAGAAGTATTTTCTAATATAATCTCAGAGGGAAAAGTCATTCTAAGTTTGATACAAAACACAGTGACAAGAATTGAAGCTGATAAATTTGATTACACTTAAAATAGATAGCTAGACATGGTACTGTACACTTATTGTCTCAGCATTCACAAGATTGAGGCCAACCTGGACAACATAGTTTAAGTTGTCGTAAAGAAAAACCAAAACCAAATTTCTCAGCCAAGCATGGTGGCGCACACCTTTAAACCCAGGACTTAGGAGCCAGAGAGGCAGATGGATCTCTGTGAGTTCAAGGCCAGTCTGGTCTACATAGAAAGTTCCAGCATAGGTGGAGCTATATAGAGAGAAACCTTGACTAACACAAAAATAGAACCCACCAAACAAAACAAAAACAAAAACCTGCCAAATTTCTACAAGTCAGAAATCTTCAGGAAAGGATGGAAGAAAGCTTAACTCACCTCTGAAAAGACNTGTCTCTTCCAATAGATAAGAGATAAGAGATAAGATAGTCCAAAACTAGCAAAATTCTAGATTGTTCAGAAAGGCTATTGGAATGGCTTTTTAACAGTGTGTTACAATCTTTTTATTCCATTTATAATAATATTTCTTCTCATGGTAGCAGAGTTAGAGCCAGTATTTCCTGGCTCTTAGTTTGTTTGTAGATGGTATGGGGAGCAGGTTCCTGGCTCCAGTGTGGGGAGTGACAGAAGATCAGGTGAAAAGGACTGTTCAATCGTGAATGTATGTTAACTTTTTGGCCCAGCATACACATTTGTGGAAATTAATCCTACCAAATATAGTATGACAGGGGGCGGAGCCATATCCATTGTGTGAAATAAACCTAAATGTACTTGAGTTGGAGTTGGCTAAATGACTGATAAGAGACTTTACAAAGAGAAGCCTGCCCAGCATGGGTGATCACTCCCAAAAGTGGCAACTCTATACTCTGCACAACTTTGAGGCTGCTCCACTGGTCCAATAGTCTCCCCTTGAAAGTCCAACCTGTCCGAATCTCCTCTTTAGCACTTGTTTACTGCTTCTAAAAGTTGGGAGATGGGCCTTGGAGAATCTTGTAAGAGCCTCTTCCTTCTGGAGGAGATGTTTCTATTCTGCTAGAGCAGTGGTTCTCAACCTGTGGGAGACCCCTTTGGGGGGTTGAACTACCCTTTACAGAGGTCACCTAAGACCATTGGAAAACAGATACTTACAATATGATTCATAACAGTAGCAAAATTACAGTTATGAAGTAGCAATGAAAATAATTTTATAGTTGGGGGTCACCACAACATGAAGAACTATACTAAAGGGTTGCAGCATTAGGAAGGTTGAGAACCACTGTGCTAGATATTGATAGGTAAGAATTGGTTTACCAGATGTGTCTGAAATAAAAGCAAAGTAAAATGCAGAGTCTGCCTGCCCCTGGGATGACCCTGGGGGGTTGGGTGCAAACCAACCTTAAGAGACAAATGTTAGAGGGATTTTACCACAACTTTTTATGGCTTTAAAAAATTATTTTATCTATCTGTCTGTCTAGCTAGCTAGCTAACTATTTATTGGGGTAATAACATAGGGGCCACAAAACAGTCTGAATAAATGTTCCCAGCAGAAGACACCTTTAAAAAATTCTTTTGCCATCTCAACTTCTTTGACCATTTGTAGGTGGAAACACTTTGGAGCAGAGTAATATTATCAGTATTAAATCTTTAAATCTATAGTTATATTTCTTACCTAGTTAAAATATAAGTGAAAGGTAAAAGTAGTTGCTGGCTGTGGTATTTAGTCTTCCATCTTAAGGCTGGTGGTGTAGTTCAGCAGTAGGAAGCTGTCAGGAGAGCTTGGGCTCTACTCTAGCAACACAGAGTAGTGTAATGATGGTGGTGAAAGTCATTGTAAGTGTTACAGCTCTGAAGGGAAAGGTAGTATCCTGGTAGTCAGGAGTCACACCACACAACAAACCTCACACAAGAGATATATTAGGAGAGACATGAGAGGGTGGCTGCCTCTGCTCAGGTAAGAAGCAGCTGGGAACTGAACAGGAGGCTTAGGGTTTCTTGGGGGTGGAGTTTTCCAGGGTGGAGATTTCTAGGGTGGGGATTTGTGAGATTTCAAGCCAAGCCCAGGGGTTAGTGGAGTTTTGTGCTCAGGGATTGGTGGGTTTTGGTAGGTTTTCAAACTCGAAAATGGTCTTGGACTCGTTACACCTAATAAAAGCATGTTTGGTTTTTGTCTCTTTCCTTGTGATACCTAATCAGTGTCTCTGCGTTGGGATAGTCTTTTTGTACACTGTGTGAAGATGTGTCTCTGTCCTTCCTCACCTGCCTAAGGCACCTTCTGATTGTTTTAATAAAGAGCTGAATAGCCAATAGCTAGGCAGGAGAGGGTAGGTGAGACTTCCTGGAAGAGATAGGAGCTCTGGGAAAGAATCAGAGGCAGGAGATTCGCCAGACAAACACAGAGGAAGTTGGACTGTGTTATTGAGGAGAGGTAACGAGCCATGTGGCAAAACGTAGATTAATATAAACGAGTCAATTTAAGTTTTAAGAGCTAGTTGGGAACGCTAAGGCTAAGCTTTCATAATTAAAAAAAAAGTCTCCATGTCATTATTCGGGAGCTGGCAGTCCAAAGAAAGACCTATTACGTCTCTGCTTGGATGTTTTAATATGACATGGTAGGACCCCCCCAATTATTTTGTTTAAACTAGTTCCTCCTGAATTTTCCTCAATCTGCCCAGCTGTTTTGCCCCACAAAGGGCCTTATGTCCTCCAGATGCACCTGGTCAGGTTCTTAGCTGTAACCTGGCATTTCAGCTGCAGTTCTCCAGCGACATTGTCTTTGCCTGGGCCAAGAACCTCCTATGTAACTGGTTTTCTGCCTCTTCTGCAGCCAGTTCTCCAGCCTTTCCTTTCTAGGGCACTTTATGTAAAAAATTCCCCTACAGCAGCATTTCATCACACTGAGATTCCAGTGCACATTCTGTCCTGCCCTGGAGATATAGCTGGACTCTGCCTGCCGGCCTGGCCCCACCTTACGTCTTGCTCACTTCCTTTTGTGTTGGCTGTGTTGAGCAGAAAGCTCTTAGAAATCCTGAATCTGTGTGCCTGCCTCCTCATCTGTGAAGTCTTCTTCTACTTTAGATATACTGCTCTCAGCTCTTCTCGTAGGTCTCACTTCCCAAGAGTGTCCAGCTCCTGCTCTTTCCAAGCACTCTAGTAAGTTACTTTCAAGTCAGACGCCCTTGAGCTCCTTCTCAGTATTTTCCCAATCCAAACAACTATCATCTTCCCTCTGTCCCCTTTTCTCTCCCTGCCCACCTTCCTCTTTCCTTCCCACTTCAGTCCTGGGAATGGCACCTAGGGCTTTGTGCATTCTGATTCTAGGTAAGCACTCTGCTAAGCTACCTGCCTGTCTTCCTCCTTTGTCATCAGTAAATTTGTATGTCAGGAGGCTGGAGAGATGGCTCAGCAGTTAAGAGCACTGGCTGCTCTTCCAGAGAACCCAGGTTCAATTCCCAGCACCCACATGGAAGCTCACAACTGTCTGTAACTACAGTCCCAGGGGATCTGAATCCCTCTTCTGGTCTCAGGACACTGGACCATATAGTACAAAGATTGCATTTAGGCAACATTTACATAAAAATAAATACAGTCTTTCCAGGTGGTAATGGAGCCTGCCCTTAATCCCAGGACTTGGGAGACAGAGGCAGGTGGATCTCTGCGAGTTCAAAGTCAGCCTGGTCTGCAGAGAGAGTTCCAAGACAGACTGAGCTACATAGTGAGATTCTGTCTCAAAAAATCAAAAATAAGTAAGTAAATAAATAAATAGAATCTCAAGAAAAAAATTTTAATGTATATGCCAGATGTTTAGTACTTTACCTCAAAGATACTGTCAGTGATAGCCACGGGGCAAGCCTAGCACTGCCGTCAGCAGCTGGAACAGTTAGTTCCCTTTCTCCTTAGGGTCCAGCTTCCAGTTATAACTGTACTACAAGAAAGAGTTTGAGGAGTCAAAGTGAAACCAAGTTGTGAGTTTGTTAAGATAAGGGAGAGTACATATGTTAGGCTGAATCATGGACATTTAGGGAAAGAAGAGAAGACACACAACACAAGAAAAGGACTTCTTGTTGTCGTTGTTTTGTTCTTTTGAGACGGTTTCTCTGTGTAGCCCTGCCTCTGCCTCCGGAGTGCTGGAATTAAAGGCATGCACCACCACGCCTGGCAAGACAGGGTTTGTTAAGATGCATAGTCATGCTTAAGTGTTGTCTTTTACAGTCGCTATATTTGATTTTTGTGGCTAAGTGATGTAGCTCAAAGGATATAATTTAATACAATAGTTTAAGAATAAATAAAGCTTAAATTTTAAGTAAAGTAAAAAAAATAAATAAAAATCTGGCCAGAGAGATAGTTCGACAGGCAATGGCCCTTCCCACAAAGCCTGAAGGTCTGAATTCGACCCTGGGACTCACATGGTGGAAGGCAAGGAGTGACTCCTGCAGATTGTCCTCTAAGGTCCACATGTGCACNGTAACATGTGCACATGCACTCTCTCACATAAAATAAGTAAGTAAGTAAAAACACATGAGCTGGCTTACCATCTACTTCTTGAATTTCCTTTTGTAAACAGAATTATAAAATGATTTTATGAGGTGCATTGTTTAGGTTTTGGGAGAGAGGTACTAATATAGTTAAACTCAAGGTTTCCAACAGTCTGGCCCTAAGTAAGCATAATTCATTTATTGGTTTTTGTTCTTTTGAGACAGGCTTCTTCTATGTAGCCCTGGCTATCCTGGCTATTATTATGTAGACCAGGCTAGCCTCCAGCTCACAGAGATATTTCTGCCTGTGCCCCCTGAGTGCTGGGATTAAAGGTGTGTGTAGAGCGAATCTTAAACAGTCTTATTAATTGAAAACACCAGGCCAGGTATTGAGGTAAATTCTGAATGATCAGAGAGACAGAACAAGCCACAGCCAACCTCACCTTGCCAACTCCTCAGCTGATTTTGTTTCCTCAGACTGTAGGCTTCTGAGTCTTTACCCAAATGAATCTCAGCTCAACTCTGCTCAAAGCCTGAAAGCTTAAGAGGCCTTCTAGCTTCTGGTTTCCACACCTTATATACCTTTCTGCTTCCTGCCACTACTTTCTGGGATTAAAGGCATGTGTCTTTCTCAAGCAAAGACATGAGATCTCAGGTGCTGGAATTAAAGGTGTGTGCCACCATGCCTGGCTGTTTCCAGTGTGGCCTTGAACTCACAGAGATCTGGATGGATCTCTGCCTCGGGAATGCTTGGATTAAAGCCATGTGTGCCACCATTTTCTGGCCTTTATGTCTATCTAGTGGCTGTTCTGTTCTCTGACCCCAAATAAGTTTTATTAGGGTACACAATATTTTGGGGGACATAATATAATCACCACAGGTGTGTGTAGGCAGAGTTTTCCTGTCTGACCCCTGCTCCCAAATAACCGACATGGGGACTTAATATTACTTATAAATGCTCGGCCAATAGCTCAAGCTTGTTACTACCTAACTCTTACACTTAAATTAACCCATATTTCTTATCTATGCTTTGCCATGTGGCTCATGGCTTGTTACCTCATTTTCTACATGTTCTGCTTTCTCAGTGGCTGGCTGTCGTCTCCCTACTCTGCCCTTCTTGTTGCCATCACTCTCCTAGTTTGGTTATCCCAACCTATAATTCCTGCCTGGCTAACCACCCAATCAGCTTTTTATTAAACCAATCACAGTGACAAATCTTCACAGTGTACAAAAGGATTATTCCACATCAGGTGTGCCCTACCACACCTGGCTTATTTGTTGTTTTTAATATCTTTGTTTGAGATGTCGTTAGGAAAACATAATACCTCTGTAGACAAGTTTGCCTTACCTAGTTATAGTGAAGCTTCTTGACACTCTGTCAACAGGAAAGGCAAACTGGATCCCATGTGGAAGGCTTTTTCCCCTTCTTATGTTCCCTTAATTTTCTGTCTTTCTATTCTGCCTTAATACTCAACATATGGTAAGCACTCATTAAATACATGTAATGCAGTGACTCTCAGGTATTACATATTTGCCATTAGCACATTCTTTCAAAACTTACTCTAATTGCTGTCTGACCTGAGAACTGTGCTGGTAGATGATGCAGCAGGCAACCTAGGCACTGGCCTGCTCCCAGAAAGTGCATGTAGAGTTCCTAGGACCATGTATATGGAGCCAAGTGATTCCAAGATGGCTGCCCAGCTTGATCAGGCTCCTTCCATATACTGACTCCCCTTTGCCGACTGATTATTCAGAGCACAGAGCAATCAGTGTTCGGCATGCAGACTGTCATCTGCCCAGCCCCACCACTAGCTCTTAGTCTCTTCTGAAGTCCTGACTGAGTAACTCTCAATGCCTTGTGTCTTTGCCTTACAGAGGAATGTTTGCTGGGGGATTGAAGGAGATGGAGCAGGAAGAGGTCCTGATCCACGGTGTGTCTTACAATGCCATGTGCCAAATCCTGCATTTCATTTACACTTCTGAACTAGAGCTCAGCCTGAACAATGTGCAGGAGACCCTGGTTGCTGCCTGCCAACTTCAGGTGAGAGTTGCCTTGTTGAACAAGAAGACTCATACTTGAGGGGGGCTTCCCCAGATATCTGTGATGACTGTGGGATGAGGTAGGTCAAGAGGGCAAGAATACCAAGTAATGAGACAAAATATGGAACAGAGAAGGAACCTTGGTGTTGAGCCTTGGGAACTGAAGCAGAGTGGCTCCAAATGCCCTGGCCTGCCCTCCTCTTCTGCCTTTGACTCTTTTTCTACTTAAAAAAAAAAAAGATTTATTTGTTCTATGTGTATGAGCATTTTGCCTGCATATATGTATGTGTACTACACCATGTGTGTGCCTGGTACCTGAGGATGTCAGAAGAGGGAATCAGTTCCCCTGGAACTGGAGTTATAGATGATATGGACCATATGAGTGCTGGGATTTGAACTAGGTTCTCTGCAGGAGCAACAAGTATTTTTGACTGATGAGCCATCTCTCTAGCCCCCTCCTTTTTTAAATTTTTTATTTTATTTTATGTGTATGGGTGTTTTCCCTGTGTACCTGCATTTCCCTGTGTTTTCATGTGTCACATGTGTACAGTTCTTGTGGAGACCAGAAGAGGGTGTTGGGTCCCCTGAAACAAGTTACAGATAGTTGTGATCTATCACGTAGGTAGATGTTGGAAATCAAACCTGGGTTTTGTGTAGCAGCCAGTGCTCTTAATTACTGAGCTATCTCTCCAGCTCCCCCCCACCCNTTTCCCCCCAGTTTTTGAGACAGTCTCCATATAGACTAGTCTGGCCTAGAATATCTGTAGCCAAGGATGGCTAACCTCATGGCAGTCTTGCCTCAGTCTCGAGAGTGCCTGGATTATAGGCGTGAACCAATATACTCAACTTGCCCTTTCTTTCTTTGCTACTTCCTTCTTCTGGCCTGATTTCCCTGCTAGGAAAAACATCACAAGTTGGCTAACTCTGAGGTGTGTGTTTGTGATGGCCCATGTTATGTGATGTCTAGCAACTTGGAGAATCCTCGGCCATGCAGCACAGTCTTTCCTGTNTACCAGCTGTGTTTGTCCACTCTTTTTTTCTCTTTTCCTTCTTTCCTCCCTCCTTCCCTTCCTTTCCTTTCACAGTCTTACTGTGTTAACCATACACAGGCCTAAACCAGAGTACCTGGTACTACAGACAGGTACCATAGTACATGATTCCTTCTCTCACTTCTTTACTTTTTTTTATATGTTTTATGCTTTGCTTGTATGTATGTATGTGTACCATGTGCATGCCTCGTTCTGGCCTCTGCCAGAAGAGGCTGACATCAGATTTTGGAACTGGAACTAGAGTTACAGATATTGTTAGTGTCTATGTGGGTAGTAGGAACCAAACCCAGGTCCTCTGGAAGAGCAGCAACTGATCTTTTTAAAACAACAATTTTTTTTTTTTTTTAAGATTTATGTGTATGAGTGGTTTTTTGTTTTGTTTTGTTTTTTGAGACAGGGTTTCTCTGTGTAGCCTTGGCTGTCCTGGAACTTGCTCTGTAAACTAGGCTGGCCTCGAACTCCCAAGTGCTGAGATTAGAGGCTTGTGCCATTAACCAACTCTCCCACCCCCGCACCTCCCCGTCATATGTGTTTTGCCTGTACCACATTTGTGCCTGGTACCTGAAGATACTGGAAAAGGCATCAGATCCTTGGAGTTGGAGTTAGGGATAGTTGTGAATTATGTGGGTCCTAGGTTCTCTTGCAGGTAAACACTCATACACATAAAATCTTTAAATTTTTTTAAATATATAAAATATATATTTATAGGTTTCTTTTCATTTTGTTTCCTTAAATAAAAAGTCCAAAACTAACTTTCAGGTAAAGCAGTTGGAAGGAGTGGGAAAAGACTAGGAGGAAGAAGAACTGGTGGTCCCCTCCAACTAAAGAGCCCTGGGAGGTCCATGGGAGCAGCAGGGCAGGGCAGGTGGCCCCAGGAACCTGTCTAGTGAGTAGGCCCAGCTACTCCAGAGCTGAAGGGGCAGAGGGTGGCTGTTGAAGAAACCCCAGTCTCCCCACCTGGGGTCAGCAAAGAGAGAGGGCCTGACTGCTTCTTCAGGGGGAGGACACATTGCTCAGTCCCACAGAAGGCCCATAAGTGGGGAAGTGAGGCATGGTCCATTGGGTAAGCTGATATCAAGTCAAGCTAGTGAGATATAACATTCCTCACCATCAGCTGCACGTAAGACGAATTTTAAAAGGTCTTATTAATAAAAATAACTCAGAGGCAGATATTGGGGTAAATTTTGAATGATCAGAGAGACAAAACAAGCCACAGCCAACCTCACCTTGCCAACTCCTCAGCTGATCTTGTTTCCTCAGACTGCAGCCTTCTAAGTCCTCACCCCAATGAATGAATCTCAGCTGAACCGTTGCTAAAAGCTTCAAAGCTTAAAAGTCTGAAAAGCCTCTGGTTTCTGGTCCTCATGCCTTATATACCTTTTATCTTTCTGCCATCACTTCCTGGGATTAAAGGTGTGTGTGCTTCCCAAGCAAAGACATGGGATCTCAAGTGTTGGGATTAAAGGTGTGTACCACCATGCCTGGCTCAGTTCCCAGTGTGGCCTTGATCTCACAGAGATCCAGATGGATCTCTGCCTTTCTAGTGAGTGACAAGATTAAAGGCGTGTATGTCACCACTGTCTAGCCTCTATGTCTAATCTAGTGGCTGTTCTGTTCTCTGACCCCAGATAAGTTTATTAGGGTACACAGTATATCAACCACAGCTGCGATGATAGGCATATGGGGAAGAAGGGGGAGGTGGGGGAAAGCAAGCCAGCCCATTTCTGCAGCAGTTTGAACATGCAACATTGTTGTAAAGCAAGTTTTACTTGATAGAATGCCATGGAGTCTGCAAATCAAGTTTGGATGTTACAGTTGGTGGTTTGCCCCCATTTGCTCTATCCTACACTAGACCTGGTGACTCTCACAGTGTCCTCAGAGTCTTCGATCTGAATCCAAGCAAAATTGGCCTTGTTGGCTTGCTCTAGGCAAGTGTGTTCCATCCTGTTTGGAATCCTATACTAGATGGGCCTCAGCTGTGTCTGTGTAGTATTCTACACAGCAAAGGTACACTGCTCTGAAAACATACCAAAGGACCAAGGATGGGGAAACAAGAGGTCTTGGTGCAAGAGGATGGGTTATTTCCAGGATGGCACTACTCATTCCCACTCGCTCAGGCCCAGGGTAGAAGTAGTGGTTTAGGGAATAGAGGACTAGAAGAGCTGGCTAGGGAATTAAACATGGCAAATGAAGATGTTCAGGAACTACAGAGCACCCCGAAGAACCCAACATGGGGATGTATTTCTCTGATCGTTTGTAGGTGTCTATTCAGCCCTTAGCATATTATCTGGCAAGAAGCATGAGTTGTCTTTTTATTTAAAAAATTCTAAACATTTATTGATAGACTTTAAATATTAGCAGAATTTCTCTGTAAATGGTTAATTTGTTGGTGATTCTAATTGAGTCATGGATAGTTGTCTTAATGGTACTCTCAGAGAACTGGTTCTAGGCCTCCCTATGGATACCAAAATCCAAAGATCTATAGACCTATAAAATGGAGTATCATTGGTATGTAACTTTCCTCTGCTCCTTGTACACCTTAGATTATCTCTAGATTGCTGTAATACTGTATCAATTAAATGCTACACAAATAGTTTTATACTATAAACTGACACGGTAAAGCTAGTCATAGTGGTGCACACCTTTAATCCCAGTACTCAGGAGGCAGAGGCAGGTAGATGTCTGAGTTCGAGATCAGCTTGGTCTGCAAAGTGAGTTCCAGCAGGCCAAACTACATAGTGAGACCCTGTCTCAAAAAATCAAAAGCACGCAGGGTGATGGCACACACCTTTAATCCCAGCACTTGGGAGGCAGAAGCAAGTGGATCTCAGTGAGTTCGAGGCCAGCCTGGTCTACAAAGCGAATTCCAGGACAGCCAGGACTATTACACAGAGAAACCCTGTCTCGGGAAAAAAACAGAAACAAAAAAACAACAACAAAAAACCTGGTGTGGTAATGCACACTTATAATCTAAGAACTCCAGAGTTGGGAGGGGGAGTTCAAGGTCGTCTGCATAGTTAGTCTGGGGCTAGGCGGGTATATAGAGTGTGTGTGTGTGTGTGTGTGTGTGTGTGTGTGTGTGTGTGTGATCTGTAGGCAGTTTTTACCCTCTGAAGTAGAACCTGTAGGTAAAGAGAGCTGCCACCTGTATTTCTATTTTCAGGGAGACTCCAAAATCTTGTTTTCCTGAAGAATATGTTAGATGTAGTGTTTAATGTGTTTAATCCCAGCACTTGGAAGGCAGATATAAGCTACTGTGGGTTTGAGGCCCACCTGGACTACACATTGAGATTTTATTTAGAAGTAAAAGACTTTATCTGTACCTGGTTTGTTATACAGGAAGGTTCCCTTTTGTCTTTGTTTTGTTCTGCTTTGCCTGTCAAATTCCAAGGTGTCTTTGAACAGCCTTCAGAGCTTGGTTGCCTGATTCTCAGCTTCCTCCTTCCTCAGCGCCTCTTTGGCCTGCCTTCCTTCCCTCCAGTGATTCTGTATGGCTAGGGACAGGTTATTCTGCCACCTGGAAATCCAGCACCCTCTGGAGCTGAGTGGGTCTCTCAGCTCAGCCTGAGGCCCCAGGATGGTTTGACGGCTTTTCAAGAATTCTGAATCTGAGTCTTGCCTCTGGTGAATATCTGGAGATGCCTTGCTGACAGTTCTAAGTACAGTAGTAAGTGGGCCTGGCAGGCCTGGTTCAGAGAATTGGAGCAGGAGAAAGGAGCCAGGTATATTTTTTATCTTAGCACCTTAGCTCTTCTAGAGAGTACCAGTGGCAGGGAATGGCCACAGACTCCTTCCATACAGTGATAATCTATGACATCCTGCTTCCTTCCCGTGCACACTTTTGATCTAAAAGCAGCTGGTATGTATCAAAAATCCTGTCCGTGCTAAGTGGTGTTCACATTCTCATCCTTTCCACCCTACTTTTTCCTTGTTTTATAGATGAGGATTGGGGCTCTGAGAGGTTAAGAACATGCCCTGTGTTTCCATGGCAGGTTTAAACTAAGCCTGCAAGAAGTCCCATTTTTCTGTCAGAAAAGGTTGGGGACAGTTGAGGGAAGATTCCATTTTGCATTCCTTAATCCCAGAAAGCCAGCTATAGGGACAGCCAGCTGCCTAAGCCTTTTTCTACTGTCATCCTGACTCCCATACCCAGATGTAGTTCTCCAGCTCAGGCTTGAGTGGGTGTCCTTCTTTTTACAGATCCCAGAAATTATCCACTTCTGCTGTGACTTCCTCATGTCATGGGTAGATGAGGAGAACATCCTTGATGTCTACCGGTTGGCAGAGCTCTTTGACCTGAACCGTCTGACCCAACAGCTGGATACCTACATTCTCAAAAACTTTGTGGCCTTTTCCAGAACTGACAAGTACCGCCAGCTTCCCTTGGAGAAGGTTTACTCCCTCCTCAGCAGCAATCGCCTGGAGGTTTCCTGTGAGACTGAGGTGTATGAAGGGGCCCTGCTCTACCATTACTCCCTGGAGCAGGTGCAAGCTGACCAGATCTCACTGCATGAGCCCCCCAAGCTCCTAGAGACTGTGCGTTTTCCCTTGATGGAAGCTGAGGTCCTTCAGCGACTGCACGACAAGCTTGGTCCTAGCCCACTGAGGGACACAGTGGCCAGTGCCCTTATGTACCACCGGAACGAGAGCCTGCAGCCCAGCCTTCAGGGCCCACAGACAGAGCTTCGCTCAGACTTCCAGTGTGTTGTGGGCTTTGGGGGCATTCACTCCACACCATCTACAATCCTCAGTGACCAGGCCAAGTACCTAAATCCCCTACTGGGAGAATGGAAACACTTCACTGCCTCTCTGGCTCCCCGAATGTCCAACCAGGGCATTGCAGTGCTCAACAACTTCGTGTACTTGATTGGCGGGGACAATAATGTCCAAGGATTCCGAGCTGAGTCCCGATGCTGGAGGTAGGAAAGGGCACTTACCATCATTGCCTTTGTCATTAGACAACTGCATGGTGCAGGATTTGTGGGTTATGTGGGCTGCTCGGGACACATTATCAAGGGCACATCACTACAAGCCTGGTTCCTTCGTTACCTTTTACATGAATGTTACAGCTTCTCTGCGGTATTATACCTGTTTCATGTAATGAAGTCCAGATGAATTCAGAGAAAGTGGACCACAGTGAGATAAGAAAAAAGAACATTAGAATTACTCTTTTGCCCGTGTCCCTGCTGTCCTGAAGCCCAGCTGTCTGCAGCAGGTTACCTCGGCTGCTTATGCTCAGGGAGCATGCTGGGGAGTGCTGTGTGGGCTGGGCTAGCTGCTCCTGCCATCTTCAGTCTAGCTTTTCAGTATCGTTGTTTCAAGTTCCTTGCTGGTCAGCTTTGTTCCTTTTCTCCAAACTGCCAGCCAGAATGTCTTCCAGATGCTGCCTGCTGGAGCCCACATTTGAGTACAGAGGAGGGGCAAGGACCAGTAAGCATCATTGAGCCTTCACTAAATTCCCCTTTGGTCCTGTAGCCAAATGAGAATGTACCCAGTAGATACTGTGAGGAGGCAATATTTCTTGAGGGAATTTTGTGGAATCTGCAGGATTCTTCTAGCTATGATCCGAGAGATCCATTTCTTTGGATAGAACAAGAGACATTAGTTCAAGTCTCCAGTGCCCTCAGCTACCAGTGGATTTTGAGGGGCCTCTCCATCATACCTTGGTGCATGTGGGAACTCCCGCCATCCATGGTCCCTACCACAAGAGATGATATTGTAGAGAACAGCTCTGGGCTGGGTGCTATTACAGTTCACTTTAATATTCATGTTCTGTCTTTGGCTATAAAGGGTGAGACTGAATTCTGGACTGGTCCTGCCACACGAATCAAGCAAGCGCAGTGATACTGATCAAGAGGAAAACAGCCATTCCTTGGTCATTTCTGGTCCTCTGACCCTAGGAAGCAGTCACCTTTGGCAAACTAGTGAGACTTAAACCTGCCTGTAACACATTGTGATTAGATGGTTTGAATGACAGAGTTCAGAAAGAAGGAAATGACTCACTTCCTTTGTAACTGGATACTGTCTTCAGTGAGCATGGCTGATTTGGCTTCCCTCAGGTCAAGCCTGGAAGCTTCTTTCTTACAGGGCTGTGCTTCCAGCTGTGGGGCTAAGGTCAGACTGTCTTACTTCAGTAGTTGAGAGCTGCAATGCAGATCTCTCCAGAGCAGTGACAGCTGAGAGCTGAACTTGGATCATGGCAGGTGAGATCAAAGGAACAGAAATTTACAGGTTGGTGGTGGCGGCAAGTATCGCCAAGGCCTGCCTGCAGCTGACTAGGGTGTCTGTCATCTGTACAGAAAGAAAGCTTCATTTCCTTCCTAGCCATCTCAAGACTTGTAAAACTGAGGGTGCAGCTCAGTGTTGAACACTTCCCCAGCGTGTGTAAGGCCCTGGGTTCCATCCCAGCACTTTTTTGTTTTTGTTTTTGGTCAAACTGGTACTAGCTGAGTAGCTGAGGATGACCTTGAGCTGGTGCTGGCTGAGTAGCTGAGGATGACCTTGAGCTGGTACTAGCTGAGTAGCAGAGGATGACCTTGAGCTGGTACTAGCTGAGTAGCAGAGGATGACCTTGAACTGGTACTAGCTGAGTAGCAGAGGATGACCTTGAACTGGTTTTTAGCTGAGTAGCTGAGGATGACCTTGAACTGGTACTAGCTGAGTAGCTGAGGATGACCTTGAGCTCGTGATCATTTTGCTTGCATCTTCTGATTGCTGTGATATCACAGTGGCTGAATCCCTAAAATTAATTTTTCTGAATTTGTTTCTTTTTCCCTTTTATAGTTTACCAAATTTAAAATCTATAAGCTCTTGGAATATAAGAAAACAATATTTTACAATAAATAAGTTTTTGCAATCTGGGGAGACAGTGCTTAGCAGGTATGTCCTAGAGCTCTGATGTAGAAATTGTAAGAAATTGTCTCATGAAACAAATTGATTCTTTCTTTCCACTACCATTTTCTTTCTTGAATTCATATATACAACTGCACTGGCTTCATATCACTACTATGAAATACCTAAAGCAACTAATTAATGAAGAGAAAATGTTTATTTACTATACACTTGGAGAAGTTGAAAGTCCAGGATCATGAAATACATGGGCTATGCCCACTGGTTTGTCCTTTGTGAGGTAGATGGCTGTGGTGGGAGCACTGAGGACACAGAAAGAAGAAACCAGGGAAGCAGAGTTACACAGTTTTGTTTTTATGGTTTTTAAAGACAAGGTCTTAACCAAAAAAAAAAAAAGTGTCTTATTCTGTAGTCCTGCCTGGTCTAGAACTCTACATAGACCAGATTGGCCTTGAATTTGGAGTGATTCTCCTGCCTCTGCTTCTCTAGTTCTAGGATAGGAGGTATGTGCAAATATAACAGACTTCACAATCCCCTTGAGTCCATTTCCGAGTGACCCAAGCAGGACCATAATACCTCCCCAAACTGCCACCAGGTCTTANTTAGGGTTACTATAGTTNGGATGAAACACCATGATCAGAAGTACCTTGGAAGGTTTATTTCACTCATAGTTCCATTAACAGTTCATCATCCAAAGCAGTGAGGGCAGGAACCTGGAGGCAGGCACTGATGTAGAGACAGACCATGGAGGAGTGCTGATTACTTGGTTGCTTCCCATGGCTTGCTCAGCCTGGTTTCTTATACAACCTGGGACTGCCAGTCCAGGGGTGGCCCCACCCACAATGGTTTCTTATACAACCTAGGACCACCAGTCTAGGGGTGTCCCTACCCACAATGGGCTGGGGCCTCCTCCATCAATTAGGAAAATGCCCTACAGGCTTGCCTATAGCCTGATCTTATGGAGGCATTTTCTCAGTTGAGGCATCCTCTCTGGTGACTCTAGCTTATGTTCAGTTGACATAAAACTAGGCAGCACAAGGCTTTTATATATGGACCTTTGGAGGGCAGTCATCCAAACCATAGGAGTTAACCATGTCATTCTTTGTACATTTTCCATAAACAGTAATAGTTGGACTTAGTGATGAACCTATAATCCCAACTGCTTAAGAGGATTACCAGTTCAGGTAAGAGGTAGGAGGATTACCAATTCAGGATCTGCCTGGGTTACTGAACGAGTTCAGATCGAGCCTGGACAACTTAGTGAGACACTGTCACAAAAGAGTGAAAAGAGGGCCAGGAGCCAAGTGTGGTGGTTCATACCTTTAATCACAGCACCTGGGAGACAGAGACAGGTGAGCTACACAGTGAGACCTTATTTCAAACAAAAAGAGAACGAGGGGCTGGGGGTGATATAGGTCAGTAATAGAACTCTGATAGCATGCACGGAACCTTAGGTTTAATCCTCTATACTTCGGTGTACACCCTGTCATACCACTGACAATTATGGAAATACAAAAAAAAAAAAATTTGCTAAATTTGACAAAGACCTCTGGTACATTTTGAATCTAGATTTCACCTCTCAATTTATAATAGTTTGGCAGTTCAAATATGTGAATTAAAATTATTATTTTGGAAAATTTTGGCTACTATAACAAATACCACAGAATAGGTGACTTAAATACCCAGCACCTGTTTTTCATGATCTTGGTTCTGGAATGTCAGATGATTGAGTCTGGTGAGGACCCTTTCTTGCTGTATCCTCACATAATAGACAGACTGAGTTCTCATTTATTCCTCTTTGTGATAGTTTTGAATGTAATTGGCCCTCATAAATTCATAGGAAGTTGCACTATTAGTGTGACTTTGTTGGAGTAGGTATGGCCTTGTTGGAGGAAGCATGTCACTGTGAGGGTAAGCTTTGAGGTTTCCTATGGTCAGGATACTGCCTGGTGTCTCAGTCCACACCTTATTGCCTTCTGATGAAGATGTAGCCAGCACCATGTCTACCTACATGCCGCCATGCTCCCCACCATGATGATAATGGACTGAACCTCTGAAAGTGTAAGCCAGCCACCCCAATTAAATATTTGTGTTATAAGAGTTGCCATGATCATGGTATCTTTTCACAGCAATAGAAACCCTAACTAAAACAGAAGTTGGTACCAGGGACTGGGGTATTGCTGTGATAGCCCTGACCATGTTCTTGTTTGGAGGAATTTGGACTTTGGTACTTTAGGTTATGAAAGCAGTGGAATACTTTAAGCATTACTTAATGGGCTATACTAGTAGGAACAGGGAAGACAATGATGCTAAGAGCTATTTGAACTGTTGGGGGCTGGCTCAAGAGTTTCAGAGGAGAATTTTAGTATGTTGCCTAGAGATCATTCCTGTTATATTTTGGTGAAGAATGTGGCTGCTTTTTGCCCTTGTCTGAAGAGTCTACCTGAGGCTAAAGTGAAGAGTTTTGAGAAAATCTCAAAACAGCCTAGTATAGAATCTGTCATGTGGTTATTAGTGGTAACTATAATNAAGATTTATACTAAAGAGGAGCAAACTGAGCAATTAAAAATATAAAATGTAGAGCTTGAGAAAAGGATCACCAGGAAGTGGAATGGAGTGAAATCCTGTATTCAAGGAGGTAAATGGATTAAGAAATAGAATAAAGGGAGTAGTGACCTCAGGGCAAGATTCCACCCAACTAAGTTTCCAGTTTGTGAAAAGAAACTAAAGGAAAGCTTAGAGTCAGGTGTGGTGGTGCACACCTTTATACCAGTACCAGGAAGGCAGAGACTGGTGGATCTCTGAGTTTGAGTCTACAGATCCAGTTTCAGGACAGCTAAGCTTAGGCAGTGAAGAACAGAAAGCTGGTGAAGATGTAATTGAACAAGGGCAGCAGAATTTGGCAGCTTTGGCTGCATAGTTCTGGAGTTCAGGATAGAAGAAAGGGGCTATGAAATTTGCCTCTGAGACTAAGGAAAGCTGCTGAGGCCAGGCATATGTCAGGGGTGTCCCTGAATGGAGGCCTAGAGAGACCATTGTGTGAAGCTGTGAAGTTGAAGCCTGGATTGCCTTGGAAAACCTAAGATGTTGGAGATGCCAGAACCATGGGATACCTGCTGAGGAAAACTGCTAACAGAGAGTAGACCCAGCCCAAGAGAAAGAAGTGCATTGCAATGAACAGAGCTGAACGGAGTTGGAGATCTGAAGAGCGTTTTGACATCAGACATGGAGATGCAGAGTTTGGAGTTTGCCCAGCTTGGTTTTGGTCTTGCTTTGGTCCTCACTGTGCTCCCTTCCCTATGTTTTGGAATGTAGTGTATATCCTGGGCCATTATATGTTGGAAGTTTGTGGTCTGCTTTGATTTTGATTTTATAGGGGATTGTAGTTAAGAGATTGCATGAATCTCAGAAGAGACTTTAAACTTTGGACTTTTAAACATTGTTGAGACTGTGATAGACTATGGGGACTTTTGAAATTGGACTAAATGCATTTGCATTATGATATTGTTAGAAGTTTATGGGGGCCAGGGAGTAGAATCTGGTAGTTTGTGATTGGTTCCCCTAAGCTCATAGGGAGTGGCACTATTAGGTGTAGCTGGACTTTCTTTGGACTGCCAGCTCCCAAATAATGACATGGAGATTTCTTATTAAGTATAAAATTAAGTATGAAAGCTTGTCCTTAGCTTGGGCTTGTTCCCAACTAATGCTTTTTTTTTTGTTTTGTTTTGTTTTGAGACAGGGTTTCTCTGTATAGCTTTGGAGCCTGTCCTGGAACTCACTCTATAGACTCTATAGCCCAGGCTGGCCTCGAACTCACAGAGATCTGCCTGCCTCTGCCTCCCAAGTGCTGGGATTAAAGGCGTGCACCACCACCACCTGGCTCCCAACTAATTCTTAAAACTTTAATTATCTTGTTTATATTAATCTATGTTCTGCCATGTGGTTCGTTACCTCTGCTCAGTAACATGCATCCCACTTCCTCCATGTCTGACTGGCAAATCTCCAGCTCTCTGATTCTTCCCAGAGTTCCTATCTCTGCTCAGAAGTCCCACTTATCCTCTCCTGCCTAGATATTGACCATTCAGCTATTTATTAAACCAATCAGAGGGTACCTTAGGCACATGAGGTAAAACAGAAACATGTCTTCACAGTATACAAAAAGACTATCCCGAAAAACCCTGTCTCGAAAAACTAACTAATCGAGTCTGAGGAAACAAGATCATCTGAGGAGTTGGCAAGCCGTCGCTGTGAGACCCGACCCGACCAGACCAGACCAGACACAAGCGTTCTGCCTGAGGCCGGCCCGGGGTTCAGTTGCCAATCGTGTGGAACCCAGCAACTTCGGTGCGCCTTTAATCCCAACAAGTGAGGAAGGAGCCATCACCGTGGGACTCCACAAGACCCGACCTGAGCACTCGGCCTGAGGCCACGCCCAGAGCCCCGCTGCCTATCGTGTGGAGCCCAACAACTTGGAGGCATTGGTGAAATTGCCCTACTGATCAACCTGGTCAGCTGAGATCCATTCGGGAGAGGTCTCAGAAACCTACAGTCTGAGGAAACAAGATCAGCTGAAGAGTTGACCAGAGTAGAGATCGACCTGAGAACACAAGAGGAGCCGCCCAGCCACCGAACCAGATCACCGGAATCACACACCCACTCTGCACCGACTGGGAACAGGTAAGACCCCCATCTCTGGACTGCAGACCAGGTCTCTAGCCTCTAGGTCCCGTGGGCTCATTACATGCCCCTCCCCCCCAACTATTGGAGCCCCAGGGACCGGGCAGCTGCCTTCCCTGAAAACTAGGCCCAACAACCCCAGCAACCACCAGAGTCATAAGCCCACCCTGCACCAACTGGGAACAGCCTTTGGAGCCCCAGGGACAGGACAGCAGCCTCTTTCCCTGCCCCCTCACCAAGAAAACCATCCCATGTGACACCAACAACCACAAGAGCTATAAGTCNACCCTACACTGATTGGGAACAGCTGCTCCCTGAGACAGAGCCCACTATCACCGATTGGACTAAGCTGCTCCCAGAGAAACAGAACCCATCAGCACC
>LZPO01099512.1:1474611-1494580 GCA_001675575.1 Neotoma lepida | reverse complement strand
CAGGCAGGCCTGGAACTTAAAGATCTACCTGCCTCTGCTTCCTGAGTGCTGGGATTAAAGGTGTACACCACCTCCATCCAAGATAGGATTAGAATTGCCAAAGTAGTTTTCACACGAATGTTTTTTGGATCACAGGCATTCAGTCTATAGTAGTATTAGACCAATTTATACCTTTACATTTAATACTGTATTTTGGGCTGGGGAGATGGCTTAGTCTGAAAAGAGCTTGCTTCACAACTATGAGGCCTTCGTTCAGATCCCTAGTGCCCATATAAAAGCCAGATGTGGTGGTGCTCATCTGTAACTCCAGTGTGTGGCAGGGATAGGAACAGGAGTACCCTGAGGCCTCACTGGCCAGCCAGTAAAGCCAACAATGAGGTCCAGACACTCTATTTCAAATTATAAAGTGGGAAATGATAGAGACACTCAACATTGACCTTTGTCCTCTCAACAGACACATACAGCTGCACATCAGCACATACAAAACATGTTTTAAAACAACTGTTTAGTATGTGCATGTGCACATGCCATAGGACCTGGAGGTTAGAGGACAACCTGTAGAAGTTTGTTCTCTTCTCTCACCATGATGGTTCCAGGAACAGAACTCANATCATCAGGCTTGGCAGCAAGCACCCTTATTCACCAAATCATTTTGCCAGCCCCTGAAGCTTATATTTAATTAGAAAAAAAAATTACTTAGTCTATTCTAAGAAGAAAATTAAAACCAAGTGTGATGGCACACACCTGTAATCCCAATTTGAGGTGGAGACAGGAGGGTCAGGCTACTTAGGGAGTGCAAATCATGACATTTTATATAAAAACAAACACTCCAAAAGGCCAGTGGTATGGCTTAGTAGGTAAAGGTACTTGCCACATAGTACTGGTGATTTGTATTCAGTTCTCGGAACCCATACAAAGGTAGAAAGAACAGATTTTACAAAGCTGCCCTCTGACCTTCACATACACGCCATGGCATGTCTGTTCCCCCAATCATGGACACGCATACATAATAATACAAACAGAAACAAAGTAGAAAATGATTCCAATAAGGAGGAGTTTGGTCATCTGAACATAGTCACAGACACCTGTAATCCTAGTGTTTGGGAGACTAAGGCGGGAGGATTGGGAGTTAAAGGCCTGCTTGGTCTAGTTAACAAGTTCAAGGCCAGCCTTAGTTATGTAACAAGACTTTGTGAGGGTGGGGAGGAAGAGGTCAAATACAGATAGATAAGAAAAAGTCTATAAACCTATAGTTTCAGTGGATGTGTGTGTGCGTGTGTGCTGTCTCTTATACACATCTAGATGTGTATAAGAGACAGGTGTGTGTGTGTGTGTGTGTGTGTGTGTGTGTGTGTGTGTGTGTCCTTAAGCCTGAAGCCACAAGATCCAAAGAAATTCAGCCTAAGAAACTGAGTGCTGAAGACCAGAAGGAATCAGGTGGAAAGCTCCAGAGAGGCTGATTTCTTACATGACTGCACTAAAAATGAGGGATGAGAGGAATGTACTTACATAAAGGAATCCAGTGTACAGGAAAGGCGGCAGACTAAGGCCCCATCTAAGCAGATGGCAACTTTGTCAGCCTACTTTGGTAATTTAAGGAGACCCTGTCTCAAAAATTGGAAATGGTAGGATTGGGGAGATGCTCATCTGTTAAGAGAACCTACCTTCAGAGGACTTGGGTTTGGTTCCCAGTACCCACATGTTTACTCACAACCATCTGTAACTAGTTCCAGGGCATCCAACACCCTTTTCTGACTTCCAAGGTACCAGGCTTGTACATAGAGCACATGTGTTCATGCAGGCAAGACACTCATAAAACAAATATTTTAAAGTTTTTAAAAATAAATCCTTAAAAAAATATTTTAAGGGGCTGGAGAGATGGCTTAATGGTTAAGAGCACTGGCTGCTCTTCCAGAAGACCCAGGTTCAATTTCCAGCACCCACATGGCAGCTCACAACTGTCTGTAACTCCAGTTCTAGGGGACCCAATACCCTCACAGAGATATACATATCAAAGACTATTGAGGTCCAGCCCCTTGATAGCCTTTTCTCAGGGTCCATGGAAGAATCTAACAACCAACTTGAGGAATCTAATTTTAATGATATGGAATGAATCTGCATACATGAAACTCTTTAGTCTATTCACTTTATTCTTCTGAGTCAGTTCTCTCTCTACACAGCTTCTTTTCTGCTCTCATGCTTAGCTCCTTTCTTGCCTGATTGCACTCTTCAATTTTCTGCTGTTATCTCTATGTTCTATCTCAATTCTCCCACCTAGTTTTTCCCATCTCCTTCTTTCCCATCTAGTTCTTCCTCATCTTGTTCTTCCCCATCTTCCATCTCATATCTCCAGTCCTCTCTTCTAATCCTCTCCTTCCCCTCTCCCCAGTCCAGTTTAAATAAACATAGAATCCGCAGATCTATGACTCCTGCACTTTCTGGTCGGGTGGGGCAAGTCTGCTCCATAGCTAGACAACCTGCATCACAACTAGATGTACCTGGTTGTTGCTGACTCTGCAGCTGGGATCTCGGGTCCAAGGGGTGGGCAGATGAGGAGCCAATGACACAGGCTCTGGGAAATATGCAAGCAATCTCATTTATTAAACAAAGGGCTGAGGTATACATATGTGTGCTTTTTGGCGGGCTCTGCTTCCAGTTGCTGTGGTATTTCTTGGTTTGGCCCTGGGTCTTAACGTCAGCAATTGTCATCTTGGGGGTCCAGTTTCAGGCTCCTCTGGGTCAGGACGCTACTGCACATGTCAGAGCTCTTTGCTTAAGGCATGGCCCGGTGCTTTTGGCCTTACCCGCCTCATATCACCCTTTTTATTTTATTTTGTGGCTGCTAGTGGGAATTAGAGTTCCTTGCTCTAATCTTCTTGTTCCCACCTCAGGGATCCCCAGCATGGCAACTGTGCCTGTCTTAGGTTGGCCTGCCTGACAGGCTCTTACCCAGCTCTAGCTACCAGCCCTCGGAGGGTGGTTCCCCTGGAAAGCGCCTAGGGTGCAAGAGCATTAGACAGAGGCATCAGACAGAGGCATCACGAATTTCTGTGAACCAAGCTTTTATTACTTTCTTAGGAGGTGATGATCAGGGAGTTCCAGAGCCATTAACAGTTGCAGGATTATTTTGTTGATGTGGTGCTGCTGGGAAACATGCTGTAGAAAACACTTAAACAACAGAATTATTAACAGTATCATTTCCCCATCATTCCCCATGCTATAATAGAAGAGTCTAGGATTGATTTTATGTGATACCAAATTTGAGCAAAGAATGTTGTAGACACCTACAGTGGTTTCACATGCATGGAGTTCAGCCTTAAGATTTCATTAGAGAGTTGTACCAAAAGGTTTAAGAACTCTTTGCTCCATAGTCCCAATATGATTTCCTGTAACTGACTCCTAGCTTGTGTCATATTCGAGAACAAGTAAGGGGTTAAACAAAAGGAGGAAAATCAGGGATCACAGTTTCCTCTTACCAGCCATCTTAATGTCTGAATTTCTTCATCCAGTAAATCTAGTTGTTGCTGTAAATTGAGTATAACTGACTGGAAATGAGAATTAGTCAGCTGTTGAGTGCTTAATGCTCAGGCTGATTCTTCTGTGACCATATTAAGTGTAGAGGTGGTGGCTCCCATTTGAACCAGGGAGGCTGTGGCCGATGCACCACCTGCCACAGTAAGCGGAATAGCAGCTGTTGTGGCTGCCGTTATTCCAGAGTCTCCTTTTATTCTGGTTTGTTCCATCAATTCTACTTTATGGAAATGTGTTACATTGGTCAAAGGTACCCAAAGGAAAGCAGAGAGGTGCACCACCGCTCCCTATGACGCCTCCTCAGGATTCCAACAAGGTCCCAGCTTACAAAAGTCTCCCAACAGGGTCCCAGCTTACAAAAGTCTTGAGTGCAATTTAGTATTGGCATGGAGGAATTGGTTAAGATAAAGAAAAAGGGGGTCTTTATGCATACAGGGTGGCAGAGTGCAAAATGGTTTTGCATGATAACATTGAGATCATTTGTAACTCTGTCAGAAGTAGAGATGGTATCATAATATAAAAAGGTATAATCTCCATTGAAATAAGTACCTCCTGTTATAAATAGAAAGGACCTTAAATCCATGCAGGCATGGAGGCCACATAAAGGCCAGGCCCCAAAGATAGTTCTGGCATATTTTACTCATCTCATGAGGTAACCATCAGCAGTTTTTGGTGTGGTACAGTTCGTAGATGATGGAGCCTCACCGTCCTCTGGTGTCTGGATCCAAAGCCCCATGTTAGCCTTTCCATAAAGGGGATGGGGTACAAAATTGGGAAGGGAATGATCCCAGTTAATANGTATTTCAATCTTGGTAGTATATTCCCCCGAATTTAGACAAAAAGAATCAAATGTTTGCTGAATACCTTCAGTGATGTTTTTTCTTTTTTTCTCAATAGTGGGGCTCGTTATTTTGATACGAGCTCTTGTAGTCCAGTAAAATCTCCTGTGACATAAGAGGAGAAAGGGATGCACCCAGAAGCATTCATTCTATGGTGTGCATCAAAGCAAAGGATATTTGCTAAATCATAAAATCCAAATGAATAATTAAAAGAGCCTTGAAATGGGGCATAAGGAAGACCCAAGATTTTGTTAGTTGTATAAGTTCCTGGGAAAGTAGTGGCAGTTACTGCAAAAGCATTGGGATAGGCAGGGCAGGGACTAATGCCTGTAGATCTTTGGCCTGAACAATCATTTGCAGGATCAGTAGCAGGACTATCAGCAAAGGGAGAGGTCTTCCTTGAGATTTTCTTGATCTGTAGCAGGCCTTATGTCTCTGATTCGCACCCATATTGGCTTAGCTTGACCCTGTGGAAACACATAAGCATATCCTCACCCATGTGTTAATAAGGGGGCAGGAGATTGACAGAGATTAGATATAGGGTCTCTCCATCTGACTAGAGGGAGTGGTGTTTCTCTGGGGAGAGAGGCCCAGTGCTTATAGGCTGGGCTGAGTCCTTTGTCATCAAACGACAAGAAGTTCTTCTTAGGGCTGGAAAGGTGGCTCAGAGGTTAAGAGCACAGGTTAAGAGCACTGACTGCTCTTCAGAGGTTCTGAGTTCAATTCCCAGCAACCACATGGTGGCTCACAACCATCTGTAGTGAGATCTGGCGCCCTCTTCTGTATACATAATAAATAAATCTTAANAAGAAGTTCCTCTTAAACAGAGCTTCCACCAGGGCCAAGTGTGGATCCCTCTTCAATTCCTTGGGTTTTTTTTGTAAGTCACCCTTTAGTGAGCGGTTTTTTCTTTCTACAATTGCCTGTCCTTGGGAGTTATATGGAATACCTGTGGTGCACTCTATTTTCCATTCCCTAAGGAAATCCTTAAACTGTTGAGAGGTAGCTGCTGGGCCATTATGTGTTTTTATGCTCCAAAGCACTCCATGACCATCATAGTGGTTTTTACTGCCTTGATTGCCTGGGAGGCCTTTTTCCCAGTCTGTGCTAGGGCAAAGGGAAATGAGGAGTGTGTATCTACTATTACGTGTATATATTTTAAGTTGCCAAAGAGGGAGTGATGAGTAATATCCATTTGCTAGAGTGCATTGGGCATTAGGCCCCTGGGGTTAACTCCTGCTCTATTTAGTGGTCCCAGGGGTGCTAGGGGAGCACAGGTAGTGCAAGTTTGTACTAGGGGCTTACAGCTTGACAGGGGCAATTCAGGCAGAAGTTTATGGAGATTATGAGGTGACAGGTGGAACTGTTGATGTAAGCGCCTGGCCTGCTCCTGGCAGCGACCCTGTCATGTTCATTTTATCTACATGGTGGTTGACAGCAGCTAGCATTCCTGGCAATCCNGAGTGTGATTGAATATGGGATATATACCAGGGTGCCTCCTATTCTCTAGCATGTCTTGTATTGCTTTCATGGTCATGGAGATGGGATCTGTAAGGGTTTTCACTTTAGCAAAGGACAACAGCTTACATGCCTGGGTCTCAAATCGGCTGTCAGAAAAAAATGTTTCTTAACTCCAGTACTTTAAGGATGGCCAGGAGTTCTCCCAATTGGACGGAGCCTGGGTTGGGTGAGTTATTTCTTTAGCATTAGGCATGGTTATTATTAAGCCAAAATTGGTCTTATTGGTTATAGCTGCTTGAGGGAGAGGGACATTGGAGGGATTAGCACATGGGCTTAAAGTTAACTTGAGAAGTGACAAGACTGACAAACATCTTAAGGGAAGTGGTTATCTAAGATCCCTGGAAAACCTGTCATCATTTTCTGAAAGGGAAGAGAGTGCCCATAAGGGCTGGGTATTTTGGAGGGAGAAGGGAGGACAATCTTGTCTGGTTCATGGCCCATGAGTCTCCTAGCAGTTGCTCTTGCTTTAATGCCTATCTCAAGGGCAATATCAAACTTCCAGGTGATACAGGATAACTCAGAGTGTGATAGATGTATCCAGATTAGGGGGCCTGATTGCCACAGTGCTCTCAATATGCTGCCCTTAGTCCAAAGGACTAGGGCTATCAGGGGAATGTTTGAATCATGTCTCCTTAGGTGTTATAGGCAAGTTAACTAGCCCTCTTTAACAGATCCTTGGAGTGGGTGCTGGAGGCTAGGGAGCGTGTCTCTGCCACATGAGCCCATCCGCCCTGCCCTGCTGTGCTCCTCCCTGTCGCTATAAGGAGAAGGTGGGTGCCACTCTCGGCTACAAGCTTCATCCAGCACCTCGGATCCATTTTCATCAGATTTTAAAGAAACTCGTGTGGTTCCTTCCCATGATAGCCAAAATGGTGAAGCTGATCGAGAATGGGCAAGCTTTTGAAGAAGCCCTGAATTCTGTGGGAGACAAGCTTGTAGTTGTGGACTTCTCTGCCATGTGGTGTGGACCTTGCAAAATGATCAAGCCCTTCTTTCATTTCCTCCCTGAAAAGTATTCCAGTGTGGTGTTCCTTGAAGTAGATGTGGATGACTGCCAGGATGTTGCTGCAGAATGTGAAGTCAAATGCATGCCAACCTTCCAGTTTTATAAAAAAGGGTCAAAAGGTGGGTGAATTCTCTGGAGCTAACAAGAAAAAGCTTGAAGCCTCTACTGCTGAATTCGCCTAATCATGCCCTGAAAAACAGAACCAGCCATCAGCTGTTTAAACCCGTAACTTTTTTAATTTTCAAAAAAATAGGAAGTGTGAGGAGAGTCTATGNCCAACTGCCATCTGATTATAAATGACAATAAAATATTAATTCTACCCTTTAAAGAAAAACAGATCCTTGGCCCCCTCTGTCAACTGTATTTTTGCAGAGGGGGAGGTATGCCCCTCAAGAAGGGAGAACAGTTGTCTCATGTCCTCATCGGGAATTGGGAGAAATTGCTTGAGCCAATTAATGGTGCCACAGAGTTCCTGGAGGTCTGTAAGGGAGTAGAACTCTCATATTATAATAGAGGCATTGAGGGGTCGGATGACTTGGCTGATTTGGTAACCCAAGAAGGCAAATGGGAGTAGCCGTTGTATCTTTTCCAAGGCCACCTTTAGGTGAAGGGCTCCTAAGTCCTCAAGGAGCTGGGACAATAACTCCTGAAGTCTCTGTCTGCTTGGATGGGCCAACAGGGTATCATCCATATAGTGAGTCATTAATACCTCACCGAGGACGCTAGCCAAGGCCTGTTGAACATACAACTGGCAGATAACTGGACTGTTTTTCATACCCTGGGATAATACTTTCCAGTGATAACGGGAAGCAGGTATTTGAACATTGGGCTCCCAGACAGTGAATTCTAAGTGCTCTCTGTCTTCTGGAGCCAGTGGTATTGAGGAAAAAAAACAATATGTAATATCTATAGCAAGAATATGCCACCCTGGTGGAATAACACCTGGGTGTGGTAGCCCTGCCTGAGGGGAGCCCATTTTTTCCATTTGTGCATTGATTTGTCTTAAGTCTTGCAGAAGGTGATATTTTCCTGACTTTTTCTTAATTACAAAAATGGGGGGTGTTAAATCTACTTCGAGAAGGCTCAACTTGGCCCAGTGACAATTTCTCTTCAACTAATTTTCTCAACTCTGATAGTTTGGGTTCTATAATAGGCCACTGGTCCACCCACACAGGCTTCCGCGATGTCCAGTTTAATGGTATGGGCCTTGGAATATTTACATCTGTGCGGGGGGCAGTGGCCCTTAGAATTGGGGGTTAAGGCTAGAATTTCTACCAGATTGACCTGTCATATCATGTGTTACTATATCCTCATAAAAGGCTTTATCATCTGTGGTAAGCATAGCCCCCATTTCTTCTAATAGATTGCAACCCCAAAGTGTATGAGGTGTATCAGCTATAATAGGGCAGAATNGACCCTGATTGCCATCAAGATCCTTCCAGTGAACTGGGTCAAGGGTTGTTTTAGAAAGCTTATCTCTTCCTACCCTTGTAATGGTAATCTTCCTACCCTTGTAGTGGTTAAAACATCTTAAGTTTCCAATGTGGGAAGGCTTAGGCATCATTAAGAGATATTACAGTGGCTTCTGCCCCAGTGTCTACCAGATCCTTGGTGGGTCTGCCATCCATGTAGATGGTCATCATGGGAGAATGTGGGAATATTGGAAGTGTCTAGAACAGCCTGGTTTTGGAGCCTCTTAACTTGCTGGGCTGAGGGGTACCCCTCCTCAGAGTTTAAAGGAACTTGTGAAGAGCTCCTGCTATCACATGCCCAATAAAACCCCTTTTGGCATTTGGGGCATTTAGTCTTGGGCCTAGCTTTGGGACCATCTCTACAAAGGTGACCTTACTGACCACAGCCTCAGTAAGAATGGTCAGGTGAGTGGGGAGAGGACTGCCCACGATCATTATCTTTGGAAACTAGTAATGCATTGAGGGAGGCTGTAATGGCAGCTATGGGTCCTGCCTGGGGGTCAAGATCATGAGTAGTGATCATCCATTTATGGATGTCCTCATTATGCACTTCCGCAATTGCATTGCAGGTAGGAGCATTAAGCCCTTCCCATGTTAATTGCTTAATGAGCATTTCCCTGGCTGGGCAAGGATCTACCCGTTTCTCCACTGCTTTGTTGACTTGGGCTAAGAAGTCAATAAACGTTTCCCGGGGCTGCTGTATCAGATTACGAAAGTATGCAGTTGGATCCTGAGAAGTGCAGAATTTCAAGGCTTTAAATGCAAGTTCAGAGACCAGCTGAAAATAGGCAGGCAGGCCAATTTGGGCTTGGGTCATGGGTCTAACATATTGGCCCCTGCCGGTCAGCATGTCTAGGGATATAGCAATATTATATTGAATATTTAGACATGCCTGCATTTCAGTTTGTTCTTCGTAAACTGCTTGCCAATAAAGAAAAACTGCAGGGTCCAATACTGCTTTCATTAAATGGGACCTCTTATAATAGGTCTGTAAATGCATTGTCCATTGTCTCAGCACCTGTTCAAAATATGTGGAGTCAGGACCAGATTCATTAGCAGCTTTATGAATCAAAGACAGATCCGTAAGAGGGGTGGGTACCCAGGGCTGGGTGGCAGCATTAGGTCCTACATTCACTGGAAAGGCAAAAGGATTAGTAGAGTGATATTTTATTGTTGGAGTTTGTGTAAGGGGCTCAGGTACTGGGAAGGGACAGGCCTTAGTTACTGAGGCTGGTTTTGCCTTAGGGGAATCACAGTGATGCTCTTCAGGGCATGAGGATGAAGGTAGGTCTCCCAAGTTCCCTCTTTGGGAGGTGAGGCGGGAGGGGATTGTATAAGAGGTTTCTTTGGTGGGTTGTCCTCATCCTCCAAATCTGGCTCTACATATGGAGGCAGGAAGTCAAGCAAGAGAGTATCCATTTTTTGTTTTATGCAGTGGTCATTAAAAGGTTTAAGAACATCATTAGTACTTGATTTTATACAAGCTATAATGCCCAGTAAAATAGGTATGAATGATGCATGTGGAGATTTCCTTTCCTGAACTTCTCTTTTTCTGGCTAGAAATAAAATACGCATCCACAGGGAAGTATCCCAGATATTGTCAGGAGATATCCAGGGTGCTATGGCAGAGGCTTCAGCCCAAAAACTAGCCAGGTTTGCACTTTTGACGCGAATATCCCTGGTCTGTAAGAGAGCTTTAAGTGCTAATATTTGAGGTTCTTTCACTGTAGCAGGAAAATTACCCATTGTTAGTTCAAGGGAGGGTAAAAATGCACTCTCCTGGGAGTACTTGAGATAGCTGGGAGTTAAAAGCTGCAGCTCTCACCTGATCACAACCACAGCTGCTGAATGGGGCTGGGTGCTTCTGAAGCGCGGGAAAGAAAGACTGTAGTAGTCCGGGGATCTAGAGCTCTGCCCTCTCCTGATCGCAGCCGCTGAACCAGGTGCTTCCTGCAAGGGGGAGTGAAAGGCTGCAGCAGCTCAGGGACCGAGAAGCCCTCTCCTGGTTGCAGCTGCCAGATGCCTGGAGACTGGATGGGAGGGACCCACCTTCTCTCCTGCGCCTAGACCGATGGTCACGAGAGAGTGCTTGGATTTCAGGTGGCTTGCCTTCTTTCCACACCCGCTACCGNGTGGGTGGGAGAAAGCTCTTGGGGTTCAGGCAGACCCACCTTTTCCAGTGCCTCTGGCATGAGGGGGGACAGACACGATGACAGCGCACGGGCTTATCGCGGGAGGGGGCGGGGGAGAAAGGGGAGCCTGAGAGGTGGCCTTATCTCAAAATGGGTAGGGGGGGACAGCACGCACTAGCTGCTGCCTGATGGGCAGGGGTGGGACAGCATGCATCTGCTGCCTTTGTTAGTTGGGGGAGGTGCAGTCTGAATACCTAGCCCATGGTGCCCCCCTGTACTACTGGCTGGGCTTAGGAGGGGCGGGAGGAGCAGGATAGCGTGCCTCAGCTATCGTGCGAGTCTCCCATAGCTGGGAAACGAGCTGTGCTCAGTTGGATCGTGGCTGACCAGCTGCTGCAGCTCCCTAAGGCTCGGGCACACAGCTGGACCTCGCTTCCATGCAGATACCCTGGCAGCTGCTTCAACTCCCTGCATTCCCTCACAGCACTGGGGGCAGGCTGGCAGGGGAAGCTGTGGCTGGGCAGGGCGCTGGCAGTGACAGCGGCAGTGTCTCTCTGCACTCAGAGGTGTACAGGACCAGGAGAGACTGGCGCTGGGATGATGCTTGGCGGGATGAGAGCCAGAAAAGGGCTTGCAGGGAAGGTGGGAAATGACAGACGGTTGAACAATGGAACTAAAAGGAACTGGAGTAAAGACAAGGGAAAAGGAATGAAAAGAGAGAGAGAGAAAGACAGAGAGAGACAGACACCTCAACACTCACCAGATGGAAGAAGAACAAAGAACTGAGAAGAGGGGGTCTACTCACTGAAAAACAGCCATAGGGGGCTGTGTAGTAATGGGAATCAGGACAGCAAGCTGGTCAGCAACAAAGAAAAACGCCCAAAAGAGAAAGTTAAGGAGGACCCAGAGTGCGAGCCATAGGAAGGGGTTCATACAGTCCACGTTGGGTGCCAAGATGTTGCTGGCTCTGCAGCTGGGTTCCCACTGTCTCTGATCCTGGTGGCAGGGGGTGGGCAGACGCAGAACCAACGACATAGGCTCTGGGAAATATGCCAGCAATCTTGTGTATTAAAGAAAGGGCTGAGGTATATATGTGTGTGCTTTTTGGCGGCCTCTGCTTTCAGTTGCCATGGTGTTTCTTGGTTTGGCCCTGGGTCTTACGTTGGCAGTTGTCATCTTGGGGGTCCAGTTTCAGGCTTCTCTGGGTCAGGACGCTACTGCGCATGTCAGAGCTCTTGGTTTGCTTAAGGCATGGCCCAGTGCTTTTGGCCTTACCCATGTCTCCTGGTAAGTAAAAGCTCTTTAGTTCTGAATTAATTGTTAAAGGGAGATCTGGAATTAGAGATAAGACTTGGAGGAGATGAGAGTTAAGCTTAATTAGCACATCCACTTGGCCTTCACTAACGGATAGTCTGGGTGCTTATCTGTCTGCAGTCAGTTCTTAGAAAGTGTGGAAACTATCTCAGATAAGATATTTTCATCCAGAGAAGATCCTGGCCTGTTGTTAATGATAATAATTACAGAAAGACCTAAAATTAGGTGTCTGGCTGTGTGACTGCTTTTAGTACAGTTGGGAGATGTATATCCAAATACTTTAATTGTATAGGGGAATTTGTGCCCAATGAATGATCAAACACACTGTTCTAGGAATGGAAAAGCTACANTAGCACATGAGAAATTCATAGCAGGAAACGGCTAATATTCAAAAGCCAATTATCACCAAGATTCCTCAAGCCTTGGCTTTATCTTCTGAAAAGGCCCTTGGCTTCTTCCGGATACAGCTTTGTCATAGTCAGCTGAATTCCTACTTCATATTTCTGTCGCCCGCAGCACACACATGCAGGCAAAACACCAATGCACATAAAAATGAATAAATCTTTAAAAAAAGATTGTTTTGATTTTTTTTAAGGTAAAAAAAGGGCTGGAAATATAGCTTGGTGGTAAGAACACTTGCCTAGCATCCAGTGGCTATTGATTCAGTCCCTAGTATGGTAGAAGAAGAAAGAAAATCAGGATGGACTTAGGCTGTGGAGGCCTCAGGTATGGGTGTCAGTGTGTAGAAGCTTGGGTTTTGCTGGTATTGATGGAACAGAAGGACATGGGCAATGCAGGGCTCAATTAAGGATAGTTAAATGAACAGTTAGGTAGATATAAAATACAGTAGAGACCAGTGGATGACAGTTGTGATGACAGGTAGCTGAGAGTGCCCTGGGGGGAATTGGAAGCCTTGTTTAGGCAGTAATGGGCAAGTGACATAGCAAAAAGAAGGGAGGGGCATCCTGGTCTGACCACTATTGAGCAGCAGTGACAGGACTGGCTCTGTGCAGGGTTAGAAGATGCTTATTGCTTGAGGGCTAGACCTTTTACAGTTGTCAGTGAAACAAAGCTGTGACTTGGGGACACTTTCTCTGAAAGTGACATAATGTGGCCTGATAACAGAAAAGTAAGCTGTAGTAACAGTGCTTGAGAGTTCCACTCTCAGCAAGGGGTTAACAGGTGAATGTTTCTCCTTCCCTGCCTCATACCCTTCTCTTTCCCATGTACCTCTTGCCTGGACTGTTCATCATTGCAGATTGCCCCAGGTTAACCTCAGCCCAGCAGCTTTCCTGGTCTTGCAGAATCCTCTGGCTTCATGTAGTCGGCCTCATCTTTTTCCTTTAGTGAGTTTCATTTGCTTTAGTGGGGTCCCTGGAATCTTAAAGGATCCTGCTCTCTGGTGACCACAGTTCAAGGTGAGAGTTGACATGCCCACTTCAGCAAGAAGGATGTCCTGACAGGGTGGGGTTGGAGAAGACTTTCCAAGCCAGGAAGTCAGGAAGGCCACCAATCAGAGAATAGTATAGTTATTTAAGGTGTATAAAGAGGCTGAGGGGAGCCCACGATTATCACTAAGAACAAGGGTGTGATAGTGCACAGGGTGACCTTTGCAGACCTCACATAATAGAATGTTGGAGGAAGCTGGAGTACAGGTGAGAGGAAGGTGGCCATAGCCTGTGATGGACATTTGGGTAGATAGGAACCCTAGAGGTTGTTCCTGTAAGGGGCCCACCTCATGGGCAGAAACTCAGGAGGTTCCTGGCTACATTCCAGGCCATGTTGTGAGTAAACTGTTCCATGAGCCTCTATTATGGCTCTGGGTCAGCAAGGCCTGACTGCCAGGATGGAGGGTGTTTAGACCAGGCTGCAGCAAAGAAGTGGGGGAGTAGAAAGTGCAGGCCTGAAAGGCAAGTTGCTCCTCTCGTTAGTGATTCACTGGCCTCGTGTCCTCCACAGGTATGACCCAAGGCACAACCGCTGGTTCCAGATCCAGTCCTTGCAGCAGGAGCACGCAGATCTCTGTGTGTGTGTCGTGGGCAAGTACATCTACGCCGTGGCAGGCCGTGACTACCACAATGACCTGAATACTGTGGAACGCTATGATCCTGCCACCAACTCCTGGGACTATGTGGCCCCACTAAAGAGGGAGGTAAGGAAGCCCTCCAACAGGAGCCTTTCCTGTTTCCTTCCATGGGCTGTACTCAGAGGCCCAGGTGTCAAGGCCGGTCCTGGTCCCTGGTCAGGGAATCAGGCCTGATAATCAGAGGCTATGCCTATCCCAGGATTCTGTGTGGAGTGTGTTGGTGGGCCTGTCAGACCAGTGCCCCTTAGGAGTTTTGTGTGGTGAGACTGCCACTCACCTTGTCCCTATACTTCTATATTGATAGAAATTTACCCCATCTGTTCTTGCTGACACAAGCTGGAAGATTTCCAAATATGTCAAAACAAAAGGATTTGAAGAGACGGAGAGCAGCCTGATTCATAGGTCTTTACTCAAACTCCTCCCCTACAGGAAAACAGCCACAGGCCCTTCCAGAGGCCACAAAATGCTTTGGAGGTTTTAGTTTTATAAAGGCAATAATAATCATCTACATAGAACATAGTACTTTGCTTTAGTCCAGTTTGGAGATGCTTAAAAGTACGTACATGATCCAAAGGTAATGCTTTATAGGGATGCATCTCATTCTTTTTGTGGTTCCAGGGTACTTTGGCCTAGCCCCAAACCACGTGTGGGATCCCAGGCAAGGGATAGGTCTAAAGCCCACTTGCTCCAGGCTAACGCCTCAGAGATTGCCAAGCACTCTAGAATCAGGACGGTGTAGTGGTCACACAGAAAAACTCTGACCCAATCAGGAGCTTTGGGGAACTCTGGCTTTGGAGTTCTTTCCACTACCTTCCATTTTTCTCTCTCACCCTTCCTCAGACCCTTGGGAATTAAGACTTTGACCTCAATGGATTGAGATCAGGATCTTCTGACCAAGTTACGGGCAGAGCAAGCCTGATTTCTGTCATCCTTTCTACAGGCTCCAGCCATACCAGATCCTTGCTCTTTAGCTTCTTTGTGGGGAAGGAAGCCCTGCCCTAGTTCTGGGGAGAGGAGCAGCTTTTACATGGAGAGCATCTTAGGCTCTTGAGATCTGATAGATCCTACTTCAGGAGTTTGAGAAAGGTCTGTTGGGGAGGGATTGACCTCTTTGTAGACAAAGCTGCAGTTCTTCATCCTGGCCACAAAGGAGCGGTCTTGAACATCACTCATCATTTAGCTAGTTCCCTTCTTTCCTTCATGCATGTGGTCCTCTCTTCCACTGTAAACCAACTACTGTGTACTAAGTCACGGAGACCCAGTGGTGACAAGTGGCAAACCCTCCTCCACAGGTAGAGTGCAGAAGAGACTTATTAGTCACCTCAAACACCACTAAAGTAGTTACAATTCCAGTAAGTGGATAAAGAAATGAAGAGGGCTGAAATGTTCAGAGGAGTCAGGACCCTTAAACGATTACGTGGAAATGTATTATTTAGTAATGTCTATCTGAATAAGTGTCAGAGTAAGGCCTAGAAATAAATTAGTCATTTTCAGTGGACAAAGGACCTCCAAGGGCAGGGAGAGACAAGCTTGAAGAGCCCTTGTGAAGAGCAGAAAGCCTGAAGTGTAAAGAAGAGTATGGAAGGCAGTGTTGAGACCTGTCATCTTGTGGAGGTAGAGGGAAATGGGAGGGCTAAGGAGTGTTTTGGAGGCCACTCAAAGTAGTTCATAGACTTAAATGTGAACCTGGACCCTTGAGACAAATGAAACGGAACAGGAGCCAGCTGTGGTGACAGTGCCTGTGATCTCAGTACCGGGAGACAGGCAGGAGGATCCCAGCAAATTTGAGGTCAGCCTGGTCTACATAGTGAATTCCAGGGCTGTGTAGCAAGACCCTATCATAACCAAAAGGACAAAACAAAACAAAAAACAGAAGAAAATGTTCAGGATATGGGCTAGGTGAGTTTGTAGACTTATGTCAAACATATGAGCCATGAAAAAGAAAAACTGATAAATTCGATCTTTTCAAAATTAAAAACTCTTGCTGGCAAAAGACCTTTTTAAGAAGTGCTGCACTTACTTTTTTGTTTGTGTGTGGTAGAGGACCTGTCAGAGAACAGGAGTTAGCTCTTTAGTTCTGCCATGTGGATCTTAGGGATCAAACTAGAGCAGCAAGTGCTTGTAGGAATTGAGCCATCTCACAAGTCCCATCCCCAAATTTTTTAAAAAGAAACTTGTGAAAGAAGTTACTTGCAAAAAGTAGATGCAATCCATATGTCTGAACCATAGTATTGAAGAAGGCAAGTCAAGTGTTGGGGTATGCACCTTTAGTCACAGTAGGAGGCTGCTCTGTGCTATAGAGAGACTCTGGAAAAAAAAAAAGGAGGAAGTGGAAGTGGCAAGGAACAAAAGAGTAGAAGAGATTTCACTGATAGACAGATGAACACATAAGAAAATAGCAGCGTTTATCACAAGGAAGTCCGTACCATGCCACAGTGAGTACTGCCTATCCCGGCCATTGAAACAGAAAGTGGCAGCTCCATCAAAGTTGTTGACGGTGCTACACAAGGTCACCTGTGCTTGCCAGTGAGAATGTAAAGTAGTATGCTTTCTAGAAGAGTGGCAGCATCTCTAATTGCCATGCAACTCAGGGCTTGCCATCCTGGGGATTTATCCTGGAGAAATGAAGACTTTTGCCATGGATTTTTTTGTTTGTTTGTTTTGTTTTGTTTTTTGTTTTTTGAGACAGGGTTTCTCTGTGTAGCTTTGGCGCCTTTCCTGGAACTCACTCCGTAGCCCAGGCTGGCCTCGAACTCACAGAGATCCACCAGCCTCTGCCTCCCGAGTGCTGGGATTAAAGGCGTGCACCACCACCACCCGGCTGCCATGGATATTAATAGTCACTTTTTTTTGGATAGTAGCCAGAAATTGAACAAATNAGATATCCTACAACAGGTGAGTGGCTAAATAAACTGTGGTTGATTCACAGCAATAAAAAGGAACTAACTAGGTAATGGAGAACCTAGACAGAGACAGAAAGCCAGTTGTAAAGGTTCTATTTTCAGACCAGGTGAGATAGTGCGTACCTTTAATCCTAGCACTTGAGAGGCAGAGGCAGGGGGATCTCTGTGAATTTGAGGCCAGCCTGGTCTATATAGTGAGTTCAGGACAGCCATGGCTACACGGAGAGTTCCAGGATAGAGAGACCCTATTTCAAAACAAGACCACACCTGCTCTATCTTATTTGTATGTTGTTCTTGAAATGATGACATTGTAGAAATGGGGAAGAGAGTGGTGATTGTCAGATGTAGGTACAGGGATTCGGGCCAGGAGAGAAGTAGTTGTGACTATCATCAGCTTAAACTGACCAACAGAGGCCAATGCTCCAAAGCCAAGTGTTTGTTCAAGAACAGCAAGGCATTGCAATCTAGGATACCTGTGCTGTGGTGGACCATAGACAGGTGTGTCCAAAGGGAGTAGATAAGGGAGGCCTTTAAAGACAGGGCTGGCAAGTTTGCTCGGTGAATAAAGATGCTTGCCATGTAAGCCTGACAACTTGAGTTTTATCCCTGAATCTCACAGAGGAAGACAGAACTGACTTCTGTGTGTACGTGCTCACACGTGCACATGGTGATGATAAAGACAAAGATACATGTCAGCTGTTGGAGAATTCACTCCTTTGACTTCAGGGCTCATTGTAGGAGTTGTGACGGTGGCTGAAGAGGTCTCTCTCTCTCTCTTTTTTAAAAATTTACTTATTTTTATTTTATTGGTGTATTGCCTGTATGTATGTTTGTATGAGGGTGTTGGATCCTGGAGTTACAAACAGTTGTGAGCTGCCATGTGGGTGCTGGGAATTGAACCTGAGTCCCCTGGAGGAGCAGCCATTGCTCTTAACTACTGAGCCATCTCTCCAGCCCAGAGAGGTCTCTGTGTAGGATGACTTCTGGAGTTTTTGGTTTTAGAGAGTCCTCATAATGGATCTTATTGTCAGCATATATGCATGAGGACCCATCCTTTTAGGTCTCCCTACTCCATTCTGTGTGGTTTTGACTAAGCATGTCTATTTTGACTCACACTCTAAAAGAGTACCTACAGGATGCTAATGGTGACAGGAGTGTTCTGGATGACCCGACCAGGATGTTGTAGCACTATTGTGCAAAATCTCACCATTTAGAGAAACTGCTGGAAGGGAGCAGGGGGCCTCTAATCTCAAAATCCCTAATTGTGGGGAGAACCTGCCCAGACTGCTACCTGTGATGGGCAGGATCCAAGCTCTCAGTGCATGCTCTGCTGCCTGCTGCTATGTGCACCTCTCCAGCTTCTTGTGCTACCCATGTGGACTTTAGTAACCAGTCCTGTGACATAGTCCTGGAATCTCCAGCACCCTCCTTTCTCCCCACACAATCAAAACCTTCCTTCTGTTGGCCCTTGGGTATGAGGGGCCAGTGAGGGTACACGTGGTTCGGTGGGTGGGTCACAGGGACCCAGCTGCCAAAGTAGGGTGGAAAATCCTTGAGCATTGCAGACTAGTGTCAAAAGCATTGGGTGTGTTTCCCTTTCTTATCACATACACCATCACTGAAGTGGGAGTATTCTTTGTATAGTTGTCCTTTGTGATCCCAACTGCATTAGTGTCAGGACCCTCCAAGGATAGGGAAGTCCATGAGGCTGAAGTCCCTTGGGTAAAGTGTCATAACAGTATTTGTGTAAAACCTACACATCCAAGCCTGCTCTGGCACAAGCCTAGTCCTATATACTTGGTAAGAAGGCTGGCAGTATGGCTCAGTGGTAGGACATTTGTCTTCATTTGCAAGCCCATGTGTTCAATCCCCTACACATCTACAAGTCTATGCTTTAATAAGTCACCTCTGTATTACTTATAACACGTGGTGCAATATAAATAAGTAAATTGTTTTATATGGAGGACTGACCCTCTGTACATTTTCAGTACAGATGTAGTATGTTGATTTGAGTATTTCTCATCCTTGTTTCCTTGAATCCAGAGATCCAAATCCGTGGATATGGAATCATATTATTTGATGCTTTGTCTCAGTCTTTTTCTTTTCTTCCCTATAGCCCACTTTCTGGGAGTGGGAACTATCTGCAGACACATCTGGAAAGGTTGGCTGGTAGAAAGTTGAAGCCACCAAGGGCAGGTCCTTGTTGCCGATGTGCTTCTCTAGCAACTTGGAAAGTGGGCCTTGGTTTTCTTGTTCCCCATCTAGATGTCTCCTTTAGGGACAAGGAAACACAAAGATTACTTTAATCTCTGGGTCTGTAGATAACTTGAAAAGAGGTTAGGGGTCAACAAGTAGGGCAGTCTATCTAAATAGAATCCGGGGTTCATTCTCCTCAGTATCTGAGGGTACATCAGCTGTGGGGAAGCCTTGGCTGGTGTGTTATCAGGCAGGGACAGAGTGGTGGAGGCAGCCTCCACTGGCCACCTTCCTCACTGCCTTCTTGCCCATTCCCTGTCTTTCCTGGCTCTCTTGGTGGTTCCAAACAGGTATATGCCCATGCAGGCACCACGCTGCAGGGGAAGATGTACATCACCTGTGGTCGCAGAGGAGAGGACTACCTCAAAGAGACACACTGCTACGACCCAGGAAGCAACACATGGCACACTCTGGCTGATGGACCCGTACGACGTGCCTGGCATGGCATGGCTGCCCTCCTTGACAAGCTGTTTGTGATTGGAGGCAGCAACAATGATGCTGGCTACAGGAGGGATGTGCACCAGGTGAGCTGGGCCCAGGGTACCAACTCAGAAGATCCAGAGAGTTCCCATGTACCCTCTGGTTCCATTCATGCATAGCCTCCCTACTGTGTACATCCTTCACCAGAAGGGCACATGTGTTAGATTTGTTGAAGCCATACCAACATATTACTCCAAGCCCACAGCTTATATGAAGGCTCCTACTAAATGTTGCACATTCTATATAATGCATACATATGACCTCCATAGTACTTTCACTTGTGCCTTTAGTTATTATGTTTTCATCNAAAAGTTACCATACCCATGCTGGGTGTGGTGGCACACACCTTTAGTCCCAGTAAAGGACATAGGCAGATCTCTGAGTTCAAAGATAGCCAGGGCTACACAGAGAAACCCTGTATCAAAAAAA
>LZPO01099512.1:1447003-1458358 GCA_001675575.1 Neotoma lepida | reverse complement strand
GCCTCAAGCTCACAACAATCCTCCTTCCTCAGACTTTCAAGTACTGGGGTTACAGTCATGCACTACCATACCCAGCTTCTTTCATGTTTCTCTTGACTTTCTGGATTTGCTTGACATCCGTTCGTCAGCCCGGATCTAATGTGACTCGCTTGAACTTCATGTCCCACCTGCAACTTTCTGTAGGGGCTGGTCATGACCACTTCATTCACATTTAGCTAATTAAAGGTACAGATTGAGAAAAGGAGGGCCCCTGGAACTCTGCCTCACTCATTTTTCAGTGGCGCATCATGACCTAGACAACACACTCAACTGCAGTTTCCTGGAGCCACCCTCAGGGCTGGAGCAGCCCTCTCCATCATGGTCCTCCAGGGCTTCCTTCTCATCCTTTGACACTACAGATGAAGGCCCTGTGTACTGTGTGCCCCACGAGGGTGAGTGTGGCCCTGCATGGGATCTTTGGCACAGTGAAAGGCCTTGCTATCTATGCTGGAGGTGAAGGCAAGGGGATCAGGGCATCAGAGACCAAGAACTAGGAGTTGTCGGCCACAGGCCTGCAGCTACAAAGCTGAACACTTCTGTCCTGCTGGGGTGAGTCATGAAGGGATAGGTGGGAATCTCTTGTTCCTGGTCAGTCATATTAACTTCCAGGACTGGACCTGGATAGGGAATGGCAGAGAAGACAAAAACAACATAGCTAGTGGGGAGGAACTGGCCTGTCCTACTTTGGTGTCACTGGGTGACCTTTGGCAAGTGACTATCCCCTCAACATCAAAAACCTTACATCTTAAAGGGCATGAATCCACTTAAAGTTAATGACTGTGGCCCCTGAAACTGGGATGTTATGGGGAAGGGGCACAAAGTCTGGAGCCTGCGAGCTGAAAAAGTATCCCCCGTCTCCCAGCAGTCAGCCCACACCCTGGGGATGCCCACTAAGTTTGTGGTAATGCAATGGAAGCACCAGGCATGCCTGAATGTCGGGACCACAGAGATAGCTGGGCCTCGCCAGAGGAGGGAGGGTCACGCGTGGAGGTTAGATCCACGCGCTATTCTTGGATATTGTGACTTGCTTGTCCTTCCCTTGTTAGAGGCAACTACCGAGAGCCGAGACCCGGAAGCTCCTGCAGCTCTGGCTGAGGTGCCTGCTACATCCCTAGCGCCCATGAGCACCCCGGCGCCTGCAGAGGAGGCAGCGGCTCTCCCTGCATCCTCAGACAGCGAGCGCTCGGCGTCCAGCGTGGAGGGGCCCGGGGGGGCGCTGTACGCGCGTGTGGCCCGGCGCGAGGCCCGGCCGGCCCGGGTCCGAGCTGAGGCTGGGGGCTTGTCACTGTCTCCGTCGCCCGAGCGCAGGAAACCGCCGCCACCTGACCCTGCCACCAAGCCTAAAGTGTCCTGGATCCACGGCAAGCAGGGCTCCGCGACCGCTGCACCGTCACCGCCGCCCGCAGGCCGCATGGCTGCGCCGAGCCCTAGCGGGAGGAAACGGACCCCCAGCAACACGTCGGTGCAGCCCCCGGGCCTGACCGAGGAGATCCCCGCCCCGGCCGCACCCTCGCCGCCCCGGGCCCGAGCGCGCGGCCGCGGTCTGGGTCTCTCGGAGCCCACGGACGCGGGTGGTCCACCGCGCAGCGCGCCCGAGGCCGCCTCTATGCTGGCAGCCGAGCTGCGCGACAAGACTCGCAGCCTGGGCCGCGCCGAGGGGCCGCTGGGACCACGCGAGAAGCCGCCGCCGCCGCAGAAGGCCAAGCGCTCCGTGCTCCCCGCCTCGATGGCCCGCGCGGCCGCGGCGTCGGAGGCCACAGCGCCCGAGAAGGCAGCGGCTGGTGCATCTGCGCCCGAGACCCCTCGGAAGAAGACCCCCATCCAGAAACCGCCTCGGAAGAAGAGCAGGGAGGTGGCGGGGGAGCCGAGCAGGGCGGGCGCGCCACCCGCAGCTTCCTAGGCTCGCAGCCCCGCAAGCCACCGCGTTTCTCGGCGTGGTTTCCCGCGGCCCCAGCGAAGCATTTCATTGGCCCAAGCACCTAGCGCCCGGCACGAGGCTGTGTCTGATTGGCCCAGGCTCCAGCAGCCGCCGCTTGGTTAGATCTGCTCTCAGGCCTTACAGACACTTAGCTGGCTACTGGCTCCCACTAGCAGTGTTGTGGAGCTTTTCTAGTAATCTGCGTCTCATTGGCCATGGCTGGGAGAGCCTAGAGACTTCTTACTGGCCAAGAGTATGCTTGGCTGGGCTATCCTGTCATTGGCTGACGCCGAGCGTCTGCCTCTTGGCTGCCTNTCAGTTGCCAGGGCCTGGTGCCTATGGCTGTAGGGTCTTTTTCTTGAAGACGGCCAGAGGCTGCTTCCATTGACTGGGCTCCTGAGTATCTGGTTGACCCGAACCTGGGGAGGAGAGCTGGTCTCTGCCCCTCAGGCGGCTCAGCGCGTCTTGGCCTGTCCCTTCCCCACTGACACCAGCCCTGGTCCCTCAGCTGTCAAGCTGGTTTTGATGGCCTCCCACCACCCCACAATTGTGGGAACCCCAGGGGCGACTCTGATGGCCTTAGATGTATTTATAGGCCCCGGGCAGGGCTGCTCCCATCCCATCTGGGGCCTCCAGGATGGGTTCCTCCTAGCAGGGCCAAGCCAAAGCTTTCTTAATAAAACGCTTCTCCCCACTTCCTGTGCTCTGATTACTTCCTACCTGAGGTTGTGGGCAAAGATGCCCCTCTTACAGAACCTGTATGTGACATCTTCTGGACTCCTCTAGCTAAATGAAACCTTGGAGTCCCCAGTGTGGGTCTCTGGGAACTGTGTGAAAAGTGTGCCAAATCCACCAGTCCTGGGCTGTCACAAGGGTGGATCTGAGCTGGGGGTTGGGGGAATCCAGGGGACAGAACTGTTTCTGGTGAGACAGAGGTGGGGGCAAGGAACAGTGGGCAGTAGGCCCAGCCTCCAGCCAGGCCTCACAAAGCAGTCTAACACTGCACAGAGCCTGTGGTCTGCCCCAATAGGTGCCTTGTCCTTAATGAGAACCTTTCTACTCCGTCACCACATGCTTCAAGAGGGGAGGGAGAGAGAAGACAGCCTGCTGGGCTTTCTCTGGAGCCGTTTGCATCTGTCCCTACCCGACCCTAGCACCTTCACCTCCCCGGCAGCCTCCTAACTGGACTTTCTGAGCCTTGGACTTGTGCTCCTCCGGGGCTCCTACTGCCCTTCTTAGTTTCTGAAAGCTGTCTGTTTGGGTTCCTCCCACAGCCCTGCCTCTAGCAGACTTCTCTTCCTGTCTCTCATCTTTTGTTGTTGAGACAGGGTCACATAGTGTAGCTCAGTATGACCCTGAACTTCTGCCTCTGCTTCCCAAGTGCCAAGATTATAGGTGTGGCTTCTCCATGTTTTTGTCTTTTAATTTTAAAACATTTATTTGTTTAGGTATTTGAGTGTTTTGCCTGCATGCATGTATGCGTACCATGTGTGTGCCTGGTGCCACAGAAGTCAGAAGAGGATGTAAGATCCCATGGGACTGGAGTTATAGATGGTTGTGAACTGCCATGTGAGTGTTGGGAATCAAATGTGGGCCCTCTGCAAGAGCAAAAAATGCAGAGCCAGCTTTCCAGCACTTTCTCCCATCTCCTGATGCCCAGCTCCAAATCTGATTCGGCCACTGTCTTCCCACTTCAAGTATCTCAAGTGCTGGCAGCTCAGGGCCTCTCCTTGGCAGGGCCCTGGTTCTCTGGCCAGTTTGACCACCACTTTGAGGTCAGTTTTGGTCCTATACCTGAATGAAGAAGGCATCCAGAGCAGCTGATGGACACAGTGCCTCAGCCTGGCCTGGCTGGGTAACATGTGGGTGGTAACACTGCTGTCTCTGTGCCAGATGTTTTCCTCTGGCCAGCAAGGCACCCTTCCTGCTGTGGTCTTGTGGCTTGATTGGCCTCTGATCCATTGAGGCACCAAGCCATACTAGCTGCCGGGGCTGCAGTCAGGCTCAGCGTTGGCCAGAAAGGGGCGATAGTCAGTGTAGTGTGCAGCACTTGTTAGGCCCCACTCTTGCCCAATTTGTGCCCCTACCAAGCCATCCTGCCACAATGGCCTCTTCCTTACTCCTCAATTCCTTATTTTAGGCCTCCATTTCCCTCATCGGGATTCTTATGATCTGGGCAGTACAAGAATGTCTCAGTACTGGCCTGGGGCCCCATTGTCCAGGAAGCCTGACTTGCAGCAGCCTCCCTGTGGGCACATCCCAGAGCAGAGACCAGTCAGTCCTTTCCATCAACCAGTCCTGCTGCCTGTCCCCTGTCTCCCCCCACCCCACCCCCCTCCAGGAGAGTTCCCTTTAAATGTCTTTCACCACCCGGTATTCCCCACCCCCTCTGGGCTTGCAGTAGTGCCAGCTCCCAGGGCAGGCGCCACAAAAGGGAACCACAACTGCTGGAACCTCTGTTGCCATGGGGACGGGGACCACAGAGCTCACATCTGGTAGTGATTGAGGAGGAAAAATTATGAGTCGTGGAAAACGCAAATATTTTTTGTAGCACAGAGCACAAAGGAATGTGGGGACTGGAGAGGGGCCTGGGCTCCGTCTGGTTTCCAGCAGGATGTAGCACACATCACNCAGATAGGCCAGGCTGTGCCAGACACCACACACATGCAAACACACCAGCAGTTGTTTATCTTGTGGCACACAATACATTTGCACTAGATGCACAGAAATACCAACACACTCAATGCAAACACACACATGTNTGACAAACCATCGAAGCCCTGAAACATAGGACAAACACACAGCAGCATGTACCCCACACATAACTGCATCCAAAGAAACAGAGACATACTCATCAAGGCTCCAAAACTCCCTGGGACAGAGGCAACTAGACATACCATCCACTAGACAGAACTGGTTCTCTGGCCACTTTGACTACCACTTTGAGGTCAGTTTGTCAGTTTTGGTCCCACACCTGAATGGAGAGGGCATCCAGAGCAGCTGATGGACACAGTGCCTCAGGCTGGCCTGGTTGGGTAACACGTGGGTGGTTATGTTCAACATAGACACACTGCAGCACTGCACACAGAGGGACACATGGCCGGCCACACACAAGTCTAGCCAGCCCACAGTAACGCAGAGGACTGCCAGCCCTCAAAACAAACAAAGGGCAGGGGACACACAGCAAATCCAGCAGACATAGGAACACAAGACACCCTGCAACATACACACTTCAGGCATGGCAAAAGGATTAGATCATAGCATAAGAATCACATGGGCTACCTGCCACATNGAGACTGAATTCCTTGCAGCACACATACACACAATACATAATGTGATGAAAAGGAGGCCAGTACTGACCTCACACACATAACCACCACACACAGAAACATGAGGCACACAGTCAACATGCTCCCTTAACGTGTCCTCTGTAACACATACCATTGCACTAGACAAAATGTCAACACATACCCAGGAAAGGACATCTAAACTTGCAACATACACACCACTGTCATCTGACAAAAACATTGAGACACTCCTCTGCCACCGTCTACAGCCTCCACTAAGGGTGCAGAGCATCGATGGATACAGTGACCCTGAAAGTTGCACACAGCAACATGGTCATACAGTTCCTAATGAAGCCTTGGGGTGTGCATACCCCTGAAACACACACCAGACACACAGACACATGGTGACACAACCTGTAACATATATATGCTCTATCAAAGTTGGCTGGATACCAAGACATTGACTACAACACACACATACACACACANCATAGCCTAATATGCAGACACANAGAAAAGACATGGAAGGGCACACTCACTCCATAGGTAGACAGACACTAAGACAGACAGANATCTACAGTGTGGTCATACAGTTCCTAAAGAAGCCTTGGGGTGTGCATACCCCTGAAACACACCCAGATGTGTTGAGACAATACTGGAAGTCATCTGAGTTCTGTGATTCAGAAAAACAGAAGGTGTAGTATGCACAACATCCTGGTCAATCCCCAGCATCACCCAAGACAAACAACAACAACAAAAGCAAGTGGGGAGGAAGGAAAAGGAAGTTGTTCAGGATAAGGTACCAGGCCTCCCTATGTTTGTGAAGACTCACTCTGAANCATGGGCCTTCTTAGGCCTCNAAGTTACAGAAGCCCCTGTCTAGTTGCATGGCTGCTGGGAAGGGTGCAGAGCATCGATGGATACAGTGACCCTGAAAGTTGCACACAGCAACATGGGAAATACTCCAGCGGCTTTTTTTTTTCTTTTTCAGCCTAGGCTAGCCTCGAACTAGCTTTGTAGCTGAGGATGACTTGAGCCTCTGATACCCTATCCTCCAAGTGCTGTNTGATATTTTGTTTGTGTTCTGATAAATAAAACTTGCCTGGAGATCAGTGGGTGGAGCTAGCCACTAGGTAGCCAAAGAGGCCAGGCAGTGGTGGTTCACACCTTTAATCCCAGCACTTGGGAGGAGGAAGCAGGAAGACCAGGAGTTCAAGGCCACCCTGGACTATACAAGATTGATCCAGTCTAAAAGAGAAACAGCTGGGCAGTGGCGGTGCATGTTTTAATCTCGGCACATGGGAGGCTCACACCTTTAATCCCAGCACTAGGGAGGTGAAGACAGGAATATAAGGTGGGTGGACACAGGATCCTCATCCATCTGAGGCCGATCACCCATTCGGTCTGAGATTTTGTAGAGGTAAGAAGTCTCTGGTGGCTGCTGCTCTGCTTCTCTGATCTTTCAGCTTTCACCCTCACTATCTGACTCTGGGTTTTTATTGTTAAGACCAATTAGGTTTGAGCTTCACCCAAGTGATGTATAAATCACCATGCCTGATTTATACAGTGCTAGGGATTGAACTCAGGGCTTTGTTCATGCTAGGCAAGNCTGTTTATACAGCTTTAGGGGCTGGGGGAATGGGCCAGTGGTAACGTACTTGTTGCCCGTGCTTCATGCGCAATGCTCATGTAAGAGGTATGCTTGTAACGGGCATGCTAGAAACCTCAGCACTAACAAAGTGGGGACAGGCAGCCCCCTGGGATTTCCCAGTCAGCAGTGCCTCATCATCAAGCCCCAGGGCCTGGTGAAAGATGCTGTTCCAAAAAACTCGGCAAATGGCTCTTGAGGAAAGATACCTAAGCCTCCCAACTCAGCTAGACCTACAAGCCCTCGGGTCCTTTGTCTCTCTCTTCCCCAGCCCTGGGATTACAAGCATGCTATCAACCCTGGCTTTCTACATGGGTGCTGGGGGTCTGAACAGAGGCATGTGCCACTAACTCCAACTTCTAATTGATTTTTGGTGTGCATGTGTTTGGGGTATGTGCATATATGAGTGTGTGTGCCCATGTGTTCATTTGCAGAGCCCAGAGGAGGACATCAGTGTCTTGCTGTGTCACTCTCTGCCTTTTTCCTGGTCTCTTAAGAATCTGGAGCTAGGCTGGTATTAAGCAAGGCTTAGAGATTCTCCTGTCTGTCCCTGCCACAGTGCTGGAGGGTGTGTGTGCTGGGGATTAGAACTCAGGCTTTCACACGGTGCCTCTGTGCCATTTCTCCAGAGCCCCCTAATTTGTGTGTGAATGCTTGTGGAGGATGGAAACACCAGGTGTCTTTCTTTATGGCTCTCTACCTTATTTGTTTATTCCGAGACAGGGTTTCTCTGTGTAGTCCTGGCTGTCCTGGAACTCCCANTGTAGACCAGGCTGGCCACAACTCAGAGACCCTCCTGCTTCTGCCTCCTGAGCTCTGATATTGAAGGTGGGCTCCTCCAAGCCTGGCTCTATTTTATTTTTTTTAAGACAGGGTCTCACTATATAGCCCTGGCTGTCCTGGAACTCTCCATGTAGACTAGACTGGGCTCGAACTCACAGAGGCACACTTGTCTCTGCCTCCTGAGAGCTGGGATTAAAGGTGTACACCACTACATCCAGCTTCCAGTGGCTTTTTATTACTGATTTTATGTACACTTTGAGAAGAAAGTACTTAATGAGTTCGTTCTAGGGTGTTTGGCATTTCAATTACACTGCTGTCCCTTGTTGTTTTAAAACCAAAGATGGGGCCTCTTTGAATACTTTGAAGGCCATTGTTAGTAAGGTAGAAGTATTCTTCTGGTTCCATCTAGTGGTCAAGTTCCACATCTGGCGCCCAAACAAGAGTGTGTCTGTACCACAGCCCTAGTGGAAAAACACCCCAATTGTTTGTACGGCTATGACCGGCAATGAGGTGGGGGGCCCAGGCTCAGAGTTCCCACAGGCATATCTAGCGAGGGGAGAAACTTGAAGAACACTATTACACGAAGCCAGGCTGGGCTGGTGGGATACCAGTGGCAAGGACAGCAAGCAAAGGGAAGTGGAACAAGAGAGGGCAAGCCGGTGTGAGAGTTTCACTGTCCCCTTTGAGGGCACCTCCAGACTCCCAGACCTTCCACTAGGCTTATATTTTTAAACTTAAAAATAATTATTGTGTGTATGTGATGTGTGTGCACATCTCAGCGTAGTCACTCGATGCCATAGTGTGCCTGTGGAGGTCGGAGGACAGCTTGGGAGAACCAGGTCTTTGCTTCTGCTGTGGACTCCAGTGACAGAACTGTTCAGGCTTGTGCAGCANGTGCTTTTACCTGGTGTGCCAAAGGGGTTGGTNTCTTCTGGAGCCCAGTCGCAGGCCACCCCCACCCCACACCTCAAGGTTTTCTTTTCTTCTTTCTTTGAGAGCTGGAGGGTCTCACTCTGTAGCCCTGGCTGTCCTGGANCTTATGTAGACCAGGTGGCCTCAAATTCACAAAGATCTGGTTGCATGCACATTACTCCTGCCTCTTCAAGGTCTTCACTTCTGGAAAGTCAAAAGCAGTTTCTACTGAGAACCTGGGGCTTCTGACAGTGACCGGGAAACCAGTGGCTCTCTGAGGACCTTTCTGGAACTCTTCTTAGCATCTGAATCTGGGTTTGGGATAGTTTCTTGGATTCATTAGGTGAATTTCCAAATTCCTACTCCTGTGAACGGGGACCAGGACTCACATTAAAGCAGGAAGTTAAAAATGAGGAAATCCAAGCAGTAGATCAGCCTTTTGCCCTCTGTCTTGGTTCCTCCNCTGTTTATACAGCTTTAGGGGCTGGGGGAATGGGCCAGTGGTAACGTACTTGTTGCCCGTGCTTCATGCGCAATGCTCATGTAAGAGGTATGCTTGTAACGGGCATGCTAGAAACCTCAGCACTAACAAAGTGGGGACAGGCAGCCCCCTGGGATTTCCCAGTCAGCAGTGCCTCATCATCAAGCCCCAGGGCCTGGTGAAAGATGCTGTTCCAAAAAACTCGGCAAATGGCTCTTGAGGAAAGATACCTAAGCCTCCCAACTCAGCTAGACCTACAAGCCCTCGGGTCCTTTGTCTCTCTCTTCCCCAGCCCTGGGATTACAAGCATGCTATCAACCCTGGCTTTCTACATGGGTGCTGGGGGTCTGAACAGAGGCATGTGCCACTAACTCCAACTTCTAATTGATTTTTGGTGTGCATGTGTTTGGGGTATGTGCATATATGAGTGTGTGTGCCCATGTGTTCATTTGCAGAGCCCAGAGGAGGACATCAGTGTCTTGCTGTGTCACTCTCTGCCTTTTTCCTGGTCTCTTAAGAATCTGGAGCTAGGCTGGTATTAAGCAAGGCTTAGAGATTCTCCTGTCTGTCCCTGCCACAGTGCTGGAGGGTGTGTGTGCTGGGGATTAGAACTCAGGCTTTCACACGGTGCCTCTGTGCCATTTCTCCAGAGCCCCCTAATTTGTGTGTGAATGCTTGTGGAGGATGGAAACACCAGGTGTCTTTCTTTATGGCTCTCTACCTTATTTGTTTATTCCGAGACAGGGTTTCTCTGTGTAGTCCTGGCTGTCCTGGAACTCCCANTGTAGACCAGGCTGGCCACAACTCAGAGACCCTCCTGCTTCTGCCTCCTGAGCTCTGATATTGAAGGTGGGCTCCTCCAAGCCTGGCTCTATTTTATTTTTTTTAAGACAGGGTCTCTGGGNCTGGAGAGACGGCTCAGCAGTCAAGGGCACCAGCTGCTCTTCCAGAGGCCCTGGGTTTGAATTCCAGCACCCACACAGCAGCTCACACACAGCTGTAACTCCAGTTCTAGGGGATCTAATGTATTCTTCTGGCCTCCATGGATACCAGGCATGAAGCTGGTGCACTGACATACATGCAGGCCAAACACACATACACAAACTAAAAACTAAAAACTAATTGAAAAAATATCAGGGTCTCACCAATTCAGCTAGACTGGCTGGCCAGAAAACTTGATGGGTCTGCCTGTCCCTGTCCTTCTCTGCGCTGGGGTTACATATATTCACTACACTTGACTTTTACACGGGTTCTGGAAATGCAAACTCAGGCCATCATACTTGCATGGCAAGAAGCAGTTTCTTTACCCACTGACCCATCTTCACAGCCCTTATGTTGTTTTAAAAGATAATGCCTAGGCATAGCTGCAAAGAAAGAAAGCTGAAAGGAAATGTATGTTGATGTTACNGTCCCAAATCTTCAGGCAATGACTCAGGAACGGATGCTGAATACTGTTATAATTTTGATTGTTTTTTTTTAAATTTTATTTATTTATTTTGGTTTTTTCAAGACAGGGTTCCTCTATGTAGCTTTGGAGGCTGTCCTGGAACTCACTCTGTAGACCAGGCTGGCCTCGAACTCACGGAGATCCACCTGCCTCTGTCTCCCAAGTGCTGGGATTAAAGGCGTGCACCACTACCGCCTGGCTTGATAGTTCTTAAATTTCTTCAGTATACATATATTTTTCTTTGATATGGGAGGGGGACTGGTTAGAGACAGATTTAAGAATACTAGNAGATTCCACTGGAGAGAGGAACAAGAGGCATATCCAAACAAGTGAAAAAAAAGAACTACGATAAAAACTAAATCCTGAGGCTGGGATGATGGTTCAGTGGTTAAGAACCCTTGCTGCTCATCAGAAGGTCCAAGGTCAGTTTGCAGCATCCACACTGTTTCCAGCCCCAGTTCCTGGGGACCCAACACCCTCTTATGACTGCCACAGCTGCATGTACTCACAGCCACCTGCACTCAGGTGCACAGAAAGCACACGCCTTTAATGCTAGCACTTGGGAAGTAGAGGCATGTGGATCTCTGTGAGTTCAAGGCCAGCCTGGTCTNCAGAGTGAGTGAGTTCCAGGACAGCCAGGGCTANACAGAGAAACCCTGCCTTAGAAAAAAGAGAAAAAGAAAAATGGATGTTCTAATAACGAGTAATGAATAAAGCCTAAAAAAAATGGATGTTCTAATAATGAATAATGAATAAAGCCTAAAAAATGGATGTTCTAATAACGAATAATGAATAAAGCCTAAAAAATGGATGTTCTAATAACGAATAATGAATAAAGCC
>LZPO01099512.1:1433854-1444803 GCA_001675575.1 Neotoma lepida | reverse complement strand
AAAAAATCTGCACTGCTGCAGCAGGAATAAAGGATAAAATATACTTACTTAAAGTAATTTAAAAGTCCACAGGGAACACAAAAGAAGGCAGTACATCAAAGTATAAGAGGCAAGTTTATCACAAATTACGGCTGTTCAATCTTTTCTTTAGTGCTGGGGCCTGAACCTGTGCTTGCCAGGCAAGTTCTTTACCGCTGAGATAAGCCTCACTTTCAATTCCTGTCTTTTTAAAGCTGAGCATGGCAGTGCACACCTGAAATCCAGGGCGTGGGAGGATCAGGAGTTTAAGATCGTCCACTACAAGTGAGTTTGCAGCCGGTCTAGACTACATGAGGCTTTCTTTCCCTGNCGTGCTCTACCTTTGAGCTACACCTCTGTACACTGCTTCTCCACCCACCTTTTCACAGAAAGATTTATTAGCTGGGTGTGGTAGCACACCCCTTTAATCCCAGCATTCTGGAGGCAGAGGCAGGCTGGTCTACCCAGTGACCTCCAGGGCAGCCAGTGCTACCCAGAGTCCCTGTCTCAAAAAACTAAACCAGACAGGTACAGTCTTGCGGGCTGGGAAAGTGACTCGGTTGGTACCGAGTTTGTTTAGCGTGCATGAAGTCCCAATTCAATCCCTGGCATAGCATAAGCAGGTGTGGTGGCTCACACATGCCTGTCATCTCAGTAGGTGACAGGTGGAGACAAGAGGACTGAATAGGATCTTCAAGGGCCTTCTTGACTCTACAGACCAGCCTAGGCTGCGTGGAACCCCGTCTCATGATACCCCTCACCAGTGAAGGCTGGCCCCACCAAGGAAAGNGCATGGTGAGATGACTTCAAATCTCTTGCAGCTTGTCCCTTCCCTGGGAGTGACTGTGTCTAGTAGGGGGAATGGCTTGTGAGAAATCTTCAAGGCCAGGCCTTTGAGGGACAGCAGTCTGGTTTTGAGAGCCTAGAGAGTTGATGACACACTACATGGGTAATTGGGGAAAGAGCTCATTAGTGTCACCCTGATTGACAGGTTTGTTCTCCAGAGGGCAGTTTCTACCGACTGGAGGCTGTACAGCACACGAGCTTTGCTATACCCAAGGTGTTTATGGAGTCCATGCACTCGCCCGGGTGTTCCCTGCACCTAGCAGGCTTCTAGGCAAGTAGTAGGTGTTCAGCAGGCGCCTGTTGAACTGGATGGTTAAAGGTTTCCCCTTGNGGTGCAACCTCTGGTGCTCTGGGTGTGAGCTCCAGCTGAAAGCCTCCCCGCACTCGCTGCACTCTGAAGCCTTCTCTCTGGAGTGAACCTTCTGGTGTTTGATAAGACAGTGGTTCTGGCTGAAGGCCTTGCCACACTGGTGGCATTTGTAAGGCTTCTCGCCGGTGTGGACGCGCTGGTGCACTATGAGAGATGAGTGGCAGCTGAAGGCCTTCCAGCACCTGCTGCAGTCAAAGGGCTTCTCGCCGGTGTGGACGCGCTGGTGCACTATGAGGTAGGAGTGCGAGCCGAAGGCCTTGCCGCACTCGTTGCACCGGAACGGCTTCTCCCCGCTGTGGGTGCGCTGGTGCACCGTGAGGTACGAGTGGCAGCTGAAGGCCTTCCCGCAGTTGGAGCACTTGAAGGGCTTCTCTCCCGTGTGCGTCCTCTGGTGGAGGGTGAGGCGTGCGNGGCTGTGGAAGGCCTTGCTGCACTCCCCGCACTTGAATGGCTTGTCGCCGCTGTGGATCTTCTCGTGCACGGTGAGCGAAGAGTGGCAGGTGAAGGCCTTGCCGCACCCACACTTGTAGGGCTTCTCGCCCGTGTGGATGCGGAGGTGGCGAGTGAGGTGGGTGCGCTGGTTGAAGGCCTTACCGCACGCGTTGCACGCGTAGGGCCTCTCCCCTGTGTGCACTCTGCGGTGCATGCTGAGCAGCGAGCTGCAGCTGAAGGCCTTCTCGCAGGCGCCACACTTGTAGGGCCTCTCGCCCGTGTGGACGCGGTGGTGCACGTTGAGAGATGAGTGGCAGCTGAAGGCCTTGCCGCATTCACCGCAGAAAAAGGGCTTCCCGCCGCCGGTGTGGCTGCGCTGGTGCTGCACGAGGTTGGTGCTCCAGGGGAAGGCCTTGTCCCACTCCTGGCACTGAAGGCTATGCCTGCGCAAGTGCAGCGCCAGGGCCGAGCTCTGCAGGAATACCTTCCTACACTGGCTGCATGCAAACATGCTCTCCTCAGCGTCAGTGCCCACCCAATGCTGCCTGTGCTCCAGTGGGGATTTTCTGGGCTCCCCTGACGGGGACCCTGTCCTTTGGTGGTTCTGGGTCAGTCGCTCTGCGGACTGGGTGTCTTTGCTGCATCTGGCAGGTGAGTGTTCTTCTATGGGAGTGCCTTGCTGGGAGGAGAAGGGGCACCCCAGGGGGAAGGCCCCCTCAGACTCGTGACTCTCTTTTATGCTGTCTCCATTGACAATAGGAGGTGGCTTCCACAGCACTGCCTTGCTCCCTAACACAGTGTCATCCTGCAGATCCCAGGTCTGGGCACTAACCAAGCTGGCTCCCAGCCGACCTGGCCTCTTCAGCTGCTTCAGAATCAGCTTCTGAGACAGCCCTGTTTTGTAACCATCCTCCTCCATCACCTCAGGCTCCGCCTTCCACTCTGTAAAAGATTGAAGTGGAATTTTCTGTGGGTGAGCATAATAAGCATGGCCCTGGAACTCAACTGGATTGCTGACCTGGAGATGCANGTAAACCAGAAAATTAAATAGAAATTAAAAAGCACCCTGAAGTCCAAAGGCACAAAAGCAGAGTGATAAAAGGGGCTTTCCCAGGCTTCAAATGAATCCCTTGAGGGCTGAGAGGAGGGCACCTCTCAAGATGCCTNGGGACCAGGAGCTAACTCAGTCACAGAAACACCCNACAGCCTGCACTGGCATAAACTCAAACATCTGCCGAGCCTCAAGGGAAAGAGGCCTGCCACCCCATCATCTTTAGTGTTCCCCGAGAACAGCTGGAGCTGCTGGAACNCATCCCAAGTGCAGCAAGCCTCTTGATGGATTTGTTTCCTGGGAGCTACTCTGTGAGGTGCATGTGGAGGGGGGAGCCCCCAACCTCATTTCCTTACTCACCACTGACCCCTGCATAGTACCCTGTATCTGACTGCCAGGAACAATTCCACTGTTTTCTCTGACCTGGGCCCTCTCTCTTGTTGTTCTGCAGGAGTTTAGTTTGAGACATAACAGTGTTTCTCAAAAAGATACAAGAAGTAGGCCCTGCATGGTGGTGCATACCTTTAATCTCAGCACTCNAGAGGCAGAGGCAGGAGAATCTCTGTGAGTTCGAGGTCAGCCTGGGCTACATAGTGAGCACCAGGACTACATGGAGAAACCCTGTCTCAAAAAACAAANAAACAAACAAACAAACAAAAAAAGGAGTAATTTTGGTGAAGACAGCAGAAGCAGCTGGGGCAGGAAACAAAGTCCAGGCCTAGGGCCTGTGGCTACTGGTACCTGCTACCTGTGGCTGGTTGGGGACTGGAGCTGTGAAGACAGAGACAGGGTGGGGAATCAGAGAGGCCCACTTGACCTATGTAGCCTCCTACCTGGGCACAGTATTCTTGTCCAGAACACATAACTTTGTTTATTTATTTATTTTTAGCAGTTTTGGTCTCTTTCTCACAAAAAATGTGTTTCTCAAGCTTCCNAGGTCCAACATAGCCAATATTCACTATCTATTCAATTAAGATGAAATGAATTCATTCACTTGTTCATTAAACAACTTTTAAGGAGAAATGAGTAAAAAAGAAAATGTATATTCCAGAAGTTGGGAGGTTGAAGCAGGAGGATCACTTTGAGTCTGAGGCAAGCTTAGGCCACATAGTGAGTTCAAGGCCAGAGTGAGATCCTGCCTCAACAAGCCACGCTCCATTTTTTTTTTTTTCTAATAAGAAAAGTTATGTCAGCCTCCTACTAAGGATCTACCCTTGGCTGTCCTTCTGCCAAAGAGTGGGTTTTGATGATGTAGCCTGGCCCCCCCTGGCCTCCATCTCCTACTTCTGCCCACCACCTGTCTCACTGAGCAAGGCTCTGACTCCTATTCCTCATGCTCATGTTCCTTGTCACTCACACTTGTCAGAAGGCAGAGATNCGGGTTAGCTTTGCTCACTGCTGTATCCCCACACACTGTAGTCTCTGGCACACAGCTGGCACTCAACAGGTGATGGGAAGAGGAGGGGCTGGTAGGGGATGGGGAAGGCACAGATAGGGTCAAAGCAGTAGGGCTGAGGAGAGAGAGGCTACAACAGGGAGAGCTGCTTGGGGAGGGGAGAAGGGACATGGAGAGGTCTGTGAGCCTTACCTGTGGCACATGCACACTCACCTGGACAAACCTCTCTTGGGCTTTTCCTCATCTCTTCCCAGGGTTCCTCGCCTCGTTCCAGATGGGAGATCACATCTGGTTTGTGGGGTGGAGGGCCTGCTCCTGGGGGAAAAAGCAGCAGGACTGGATGTGTTGTGGCTCTGCTTAGAAACCTCGGAGGACAGTCCAAGAACAGAGACAAGGCACTGTAAGGGTGTGTACGCCATCACCAGGAACATGAGGCCTGTGGGCCCCAGATCATTCAAGTCTCACATGCAGACCCCCACTACAGTGTGCTTTCAAGTCCATGCATGGCACCCCCCTTGGTCACCTGCAAAAGCTCTCCGGCAAATAGACTCTAAGGCTCCTAGCTCCCACCTTACCTCCCCAGCAGGCCTCTCTCTCTTACGTGGCCTGGCTCTGGGACCAGTCACAGCTCAAAGGCAGGACGCTGCTTTATGAGTACTTCTGGCCACCAGCATTGGTGCTATGTGATAAGAAAGCTGACAGCTTTGGAGGAACCAACTTACCGAGGGTGAGAAGGTTCTGGTAGTTCTCCAGCATTACTTCCCTATACAAGGCCCTTTGAGGAGCATTCAGCTGACACCACTCTTCCTGGGTGAAGTCTACAGCCACATCCTTGAAAGTTACCAGTTCCTGAAATGACATGTATATTCTCATTCACCTAGGACAGGAATGATTCTGTGTCCATTGTTCCAAGAGAGGAACATNGCAGAGCCCCGGGTGAAGAGCAACTGACCTCAGAAGCAGAAAGCACTCTGCAAAGGCTGAGGGATGCACACACTGCATTCTGGGCTTGACAGTGAGACTGAATGGACATTGTGACACCCTGACAATTCCATGGCCCTGCAGCCTGTTCCTAGTTGTTGTACATATCTTAGGTGGAATGTTTTATTTCCCAGGGCCAAGTGTTACAAACTTAAAAATGTGAAAGTTAGGGGATCTGGAGAGATGGCTCAGTACTTAAAAGCACTGGCTGCTCTTTCAGAGGATTTGAATTCAGTTCCTAGCACCCGTGTCGGATGGCTCCAGCTCCAAGGAATCAGAGGGCCTCTCTGGCCTCCATGTGTGTCCCCCCAAAGCAATAAATAACAAGAAATCCTTTTTCTAAAAAGAGATTTATTTATTATGGGTTTTCTGCCTGCATGTATGCCTGCACACCAGAATAGGGTACCTGATCTTATTGTAGATGGTTGTGAGCCACCATGTGGTTGCTGGGAATTGAGCTCAGGACTCCTGGAAGAGCTGCCAGTGCTCTTAATCTCTGCGCCATCTTGATAGCCCCAAAATAAATCCTTTTAAAAAAATGCCTTGAATAGCCAGGCGTGGTAGCGCATGCCTTTGATCACAGCACTTTTGTGCGTTTGAGGCCAGCCTGATCTACAAAGTGAGTTCCAGGACAGCCAAAACTTATTACACAGAGNAACCTGTCTCAGAAAACAAAAATCAAACCAAACAAAACCTTGAATATATGGTACAAAGAATACAGCAATTTTATTGAACATTTATCACTGCAACAAAATTCAACTCCAGGCTGCAAACGATTATCTCTAAGGAAGGAAACAGTGTGTCAGCAAATTCTGTGCCCCAGGCACCATGGACTGCCATCTCCTCCTTTCCACCTTGTAAATCCTACCAGCATTCCCGACACCACATCACCCCCAACTTACTTTCATCCTTTAGAGGAACAAACTGATCCACATAGTTTTACTACTCCAGGGGAATCCCAGAAACATTTAATGAATTCCAAAAAGGGCAACATTCACCAATGTAATTTGCAATGTTTAATATCCAATCAAGAAAAAAAAAGAGAGAGAAAAGAAAATCACAGATGTTGAGGGAATATCAAAACAGTATTTGAAATACATGAACAGAAAAGGCATGTAGTGTAGAGAGAGCAATAGCAAGGCTACAGACAGAATCCCAACCACACTGCTAAGAACATTCAATGTCAACGGTCTAAACACTCTAGCTAAAAGGTAGAATCTGGAACCACAGGGACAGCCTAGCTAAAATGCAGCTACGTGAGCAGGAAGACCTGAACCCACATAACAGCNGGGCAAGTGGCNCATGCTTATCCCAGCACTGGCTGGTGGATGCCTGGGGCTTGCTGGCCAGTGAGGCCATCCTTCTTGGTGAGCTCCAGGCCAACAAGACATTCTGTATCAAAGAACAAGGTGAATGGCTCCTGAGGAATGTCACCCAAGGTTGTCCTCTGGCCTCCATATGCAAGCAGGCTCGTGTGTACCTGCATGCACACCCACATGACCCCCACNAGGGGAGATTTCCAGGCAGACCAGATAACCTAAATCATGAATGAGGAAGTGTCAAAGGTAAAAGTCCTCAAAAGGGAGGATGCAGCCTACGGGGAGCACATGCCTATGATCCAAGCTGCTTGGGAGGATGAGTCAGAAAGACAGAAAGATTGAGACCAACCTGGGCAACTCAGTGAGATCTTTTGCTAAACTTAACCGAGGGAAGTACAGTGAGACCCTGGGATCATGTGTATGCACTTGGGGGAGGTTGATTTTGGTTGTAGGATCGAATCATTCCAAGATACAACAAGTTGATGTTTTATTAATAGCACATCTGTATAAGTGGACTACCACATTGAGGTAGCCCCCCCCACAGAACACATGCAGACATTTCTTAGATAAAACACTTGAAGGTAAGTTGCAATATCATGACCTTTCTCCCCTACCTTTGTCTTTTTATATAATCACAAAAATATCACATTCAAGAAATTTAATATTGGTACTATAGTATTAAGTATATAACTCATTTTCAAATTTTCTCAATTGTCCCAAATTGTCTTTTATCATTTGTTTTGGATCTATGCTCTAATTGAGGATCATATACTGTACTTGGTTATTGTATCTTGAGTATATCATACAAGCTTTGAACATTCTAACACATCTCAGAAGTTAGACACATTTCACAACGTGTGGGATTCATTTATTCATGAACAACTGAGTCTCTTTATGTAGCATAATCCTATGACTAAACTCAAGATCCTCCCACCTCAGACCNCCAAATGTACACCACAGTGTCCACCTGCNTGTTCCATAGCTTTCAGTAAAATCCATGTTATTTTTGTCTGTAATCATATTTCACCCTTTTAAAGTGGAAGATGAACAGAATCACAACACTGTAAAAAAGAAAAATCCAAAGGACCTTCAGCCTGGTGTTCCCCTATATTCTCCTTGTCAACTACATCTCTGTAAATACCATGGGAAGGAGTGGTTTCAGTGGAAGAGTAAAGTCCAACAGCTATAAAGGGGGGAATCTATGTCCTACTTGGTCACAAGTGGCTGCAGGGCCAGTTCTTGAGCCTACATGTTCTCTAAATCTACAGGCTTTCCCGTAAAAACACCATGCCAAGGCCTGATTCTGAGGAATACACACAGATGCATTTCTACCACTGTCCCCCCAACCCTTTGGGTTTTTGAGACAGGGTTTCTCTGTGTAGCCCTGGCTGTCCTGGAACTCACTCTGTAGACCAAGCTGGACTCGAACTCAGAGATCTGCCTGGCCCTGCCTCCTGAGTGCAAGGATTAAAGACATGTGCCATCACTGCCTGGCCCTATTGNCCTTTTAAATAAAAATAATTATTTATTTTATGTGAATGAGTGTTTTATCTGTGTATATGTCTGCACAATGTGCATGCCTAGTGTCTGAGGAGGCCAGAAGAGAGCATTGAATTGCCTGTAATTGGAATTGGAGGTGGTGTGAGCCACCATGTTGGTGCTGGGGACCAAACCTGGGTTCTNTGCAAGAACAGCAAGTGCCCTTAACCACTGAACCATCTCTCCAGCCCCTCCTACTATCACTCTGATTTGAGGACTCCCATATATCCTTGCCTGATCTATCCCGGTAAACTCCCCCAAATGTTCCTTGAGGTCTCTCCAGTCCTGGCCAGCATGTGGAGATAAGCAAAATGACTTTGGAGGAAAACTGCTGCCAGCGGTTTCTGGCAACTGAGCTACTTTCTAGACTGAGTCTGGCTGGACTCTTTAACTGGTACTGCTCCCACTATCCCGAGCTCCTTAAGGACTGGAAAGCAGGTGCCCAGTCATAGGTCCGTGGCTGACTGCAGACCCAGGGTTGGGCAAGAAATGTGGCTATTTTCTTTGTAAATGGAGAAAAGACAGCCACTCACCTCAGATCTGGCTTCCAGGGGTCCCCAGTCTGACTTATCCTGGGGAGTCTCTTTGGGAGAAAGAGCAGGATCCTGAGCTGGGGATGGAGAAATGAGTTAAGAAATGAATTAAGTTTATCCACACCCACCAGACTCACAGCTGCACTAAAGCCCACTCACCCTTNGCACAGTCAGAAGTCATAGACAAGGCAGGTATAGTGTGAGGGAAGGCCTCATATCTGGCACAATCTAATACAGTCTCAGGGGTCGACATTGCCTCTCAGTGTCCCAAACATCTCAGTTAAGGAGGGAAACGTGGCCATTCCTTTCCTCTCATCAGCATGTTTGATTGAGACAAGCAAGCTCAACAGACAAGCAAACCAGATGTGATGCTGCTTCGGGGAATCTGGCCTGACCTCTCTGAGAGTCATCCTCCTTAGGTGCAAATCCACCACTCTTCGAGACGGAGCGAAGGTGTACCTGTCTGCTCTGGTTCCAGGGCCAAGGTCTCCATGGAGACCCTCGGAGCGTCGCCTGAAGGACTGAGCTGTTCTATAACCACCTGATCAGGTCCTGCAGCCAGGATCCAGGGACAGCAGCCTGCACGGCAGCCTCTAGGTGACCAGTTCCCCGGGGTCAGGTCCAGCGGGGTGGATTCTCCCCCACACTCGCCCACAGACACACACAGGCAGGGCCGGCTCTTGCCCTTTCGCAGTCACACACCCGTCCCGACTCCCATCTCACTCTTCTTGGGGACAGGGTTAGGATTCTGTCGCTCTGTGCCAGCGTGAGCGGAGCACTGCTGGCAGACAAACTCCGGGACACACGTACGGACTGGCCAATGAATGCTCAGATGTCCCAAAAGCCGGAGAACCTGAACCCCACACAGGACAGATCGCCACAAAGAGCAGCTAGATGATCGCCTTGGGGAAATGCGCCTGCGCGNAGCAGGCGTGGACTACATTTCCCAGTCATGCACAGGCACCGATTCCATTCTCGGGAAACCCGGGACCCCTACATATACACCCTTCTCCCTCCTGCCTCCCCCAACAAGCTATCAGAACGTCTGACTGATCTGTGAGTAACATAGGCTTCTGGGACATGTAATTCAAGGTGTCAGCGCTGCGCCCCAGGTGTGCTTCGCTCCTTGCCCAGGAAGATTAAGTGCGGGAGTGTGTGGGGTCAGCTATTGGGTTGGGGTTAGGGTTAGGGCTTGGGTTATGGTTGGGGATCAAGATAGTTTAAAAAAAACAACCTTATATTCTTTTACTAAACAAACCATTTTAAATGATAATTAGATGTCTCTAAATACTATTTGTATGTTTTCCCATTGGCCAATGTCTTTACTTGCTAGATAGCCACTGCCTCAACAGTAGGATAAATGTATTCTTTCTGGAGGATGCTACTGAGTTACATAGTAACCGTAAAACTTACATTAACTTCAAATATTTTAAATTGGTTTTCAAAATTTCGTCTATATTTAAATTTTTATTTATTTATTTATTTATTTGGTTTTTCGAGATATGGTTTCTTTGGGTACTCCTGGCAGTTCTGGAACTCGATTCATAGACGAGGCTGGCCTTGAACTCACAGAGTTCTGCTTGCCTCTGGCTCCTGAGTGCTGGGATCAAAGGTGTGCACCACCACTGCCTGGCAGCTTTTGTCTTTCTTAACCTAAGACACTTCCATTAATTTTTCTAAATCTACGATTTATTCCTTTTTGAAATATTCTATATCTTTTTATAAAATAAGTGCTCAGTGTCCCGTATAAAATTAAAAAAGCAAGCATGGTTTGGGGACACTTGCTCTTAATCCCAGCACTCAGGAGGCAGAGGCAGACAAATCTCTGTGAGTCCAAGGACAGCCTGGGCTACAGAGAGAGTAGAAAGCCAGTCAAGGTTACATAGTAAGATCCTGTCTCTAGAAATTANGCCAACAATATTAGCTATCTCTGCTATAGAAAGAGATATGAAACTATAGTATACTTTTAAATATAATAAATAAAATACAAAATTGGTTACAGTGTTTCCTCAGCTTCCAGAAGACAAAGAAAGCCAGGAGATTTCATTAACTGAAGAGAGAGACCATAGCCAAGACTCCTTTCAGCTTGGAGGAAAAGGGACCATACATTTCTTTCTTTTTAAATTTTATTTGTTTATTTGGTTTTTCAAGACNATGTTTCTCTATCCTGGAACTCTCTCTGTAGACCAGGCTGGCCTTGAACTCAGAGATCTGCCTGCCTCTACCTCCCAAGTCCTGGGATTAAAGGTATGCGCCACCACCCCTGGCTCTAAAATTTACTTTTAATTTTTAGAAAGATTTATTTAAAAAAATTCATGTATATGGATATTTTGCCCGAATATATGTCCGTGCACCATGTGTGTGCAGTGCCTGTGGAGGCCAGAAAAGGGAGTCAGATGTCCCAGAACTGGAGGTCCAGACAATTGTGAGCTGATGGGTGGGTGCTGGCAATTGAACCAGTATC
>LZPO01099512.1:1401411-1430968 GCA_001675575.1 Neotoma lepida | reverse complement strand
AACCAATCAGAGCAACACATTTTTAGAAAGACATTCCCATCATCTTTGTTTGTTTGTTTGTTTTGTTTTTTGAGGCAGGGTTTCTCTGTGTTGTCCTGGCTGTCCTTTGTAGACCAGGCTCCTCCTGCCTCCGCCTACCAAGTGCTGAGATCAAAGGCGTGAACCACCACTGCCCTGCGCAGCAAGTCCTCTCAGCTGCTGAGCCGTCTCTCCAGACCTTCTTTTTCATTTCTAATTTAAACCCTTAGATGCATGACTATTTTGCCTGCACATATGTAAGTGCCCTGTGTGCACATCTAGTGCCTGTGGCCAGAAGAGGGTGCCAAATCCCCTAAAAGTGGAGTTAGGTAAGGTTGTGAAGCCCCATGTGGGAACTGGGAATCAACCAGGTGCAGAAGTTACAGCCCTGAGGGAAAAGGCTTTCCCAATGGAAGTGTTGCAGCTCTGCTCCAGTGCAGGGGGAAGGTCTCCCCACTGCCAGTGTTGCAGCTCTGCTTCAATGTGGGGGGAAGGTCTTCCCACTGCCAGTGTTACAGCTCTGCTCCAGTGTAGGTCAAAGTTTTGTTCAGTCCCGCCCAGCTCCCATGGCTGCTCAGACCCAAGAAAACACATAGAAGCTTATATTATTTTTAAACTATGGCCATGGCAGGCTTCTTGCTAGCTAGCTCTTACATCTTTAGCCCATTTTTATAAATCTATGTTGCCATGTATTCCGTGGCTTTACCTTTATGCCATTACATGCTGCTCTCTGGATGGCGGGATGGTGTGTGTGTCCAACTCTGCTTTCTTCTCCTCTCTCCCTAGTTAGAATGTCCCGCCTACCCTTATTCTGCCTCACCATTGGCCAAACAGCTTTATTTATCAACCAATCACAGCAACACATATTTACAGCATACAGAACAACATCCCCATCACTCCAGTGTGGGGGGGAGGTCTCCCCAACTGCCAGTGTTACAGCTCTGAAGGGAAAAGGTATCAGGTAGTCAGGAGCCAAGGAATAACACAAAGTCACACCACACAACCAACCTCATACAAGAGATTTATTGGGAGGGAAGAACCCAGGAGGGTGGCTGCCTCTGCTCTGGAGAGAAGCAGCAGAGAACTGAGCAGAAAATAGGGTTTATACAGAGATTCTTGGCGGTGGAGCTTTCCAGGGTGGGGATTTCTAGAGCATGGTGGGATTTCAAGTCCTGAGCTTGGGGTGAGCCCAGGGATTGGTGGGATTTCAAGTCCTGAGCTTGGGGTGAGCCCAGGGATTAGTGAGATTTCAAGCTCAGGAATTGATGAGTTATCAAGTCCAGAGCTTGACTGCCTGCATCTGCAGGGAGTGAGCCCAGCCATTATGGATGTCAGAGTGTTCTGTGGGTGGGGCTTGGTGGTTGGAAGTCCTCAGGGGTGGGCTTGGACACTACTCANGCACCNTGAGGGGCTTATACCTGGGTCCTCTGCAAGAACAGTAAGTGCTCTTGTAACCTTAAGTGCCCTGGACCTTAGCTCTGACACAATGTTTGTCTTACTTTGGGTTTTTATTGCTATGAAGAGACATCATGACCATGGCAACTCTGATAAAGAAAACATTTAGTTGAGGGGGCTGGCTTACAGTTTCAGAGGGTCAGTCCATTACTGTCATGACAGGGAGCATGGCAGTGTGCAAGCAGAGGTGGTACTGGAGCTGAGACTGCTACATTTTGCAGGCAACTGGAAATCAACTGACTCACTGGGCAGTATCTTGACCATAGGAAACCTCAAAGCCTGTATCCACAGTGACACACTTCCTCCAACATGGACATACCCACTTCAACAAAGCCACACCTCCGAATAGTGCCACTCCCTATGTGATTATGTGATTATGAGGTTATGGGGGCCAATTTCATTCAAACTACCACAATTTCAGAGGCACCATTTTGACCTTAGGACCCAGCATGTAGGCCCCAACACCAAGCAAAATGGGACAAAAACCCAGTCCATAGTTCCAGAATCCAGAAAAGTCCCTAAATGTACCAACTTTGCTTTTTGGCTTCTGTAATTTTGCTTCCTGATTACTGTTCTTGCTAACTGGAGTATGTCAACCAGGATGTGGTTTTTGTGTATAAAAAAAACACAAAAGACAGTAAAACTCAGGGCTGCATGATTTGGGCAAGTTCCCAGTCAGCCACTGGCCGGCAATACAGACTTTCTATCCAGCTTTAAGAGTGTCCATGCGTTCTCTGAAGGCACCAGTGAACTCTCCAGAGGCTGAGACTCCAGGACAACAGAGGCCTTGGACCCNCTCTGTTTGGATAGCTTAGAAAATGGACAGTGCCTAGGGCATGTGCACAAGAGATGTTCCAGGGCCCACCTCTACTTCTGCCAGCCCAAAGGCTCCTGATGCCTCCATACTAAATGAGAAATTATAGAAAGTCACTTGGATGTGTCCCCTTCAGAGGTGAGTCTGCCTATGGCACCATCTGAACAGGACACTTAGGAAAGCCTNGGTACAGCTCAAAACACAGTGTCTGGGATGCGTGCGAAGATGCCATCAGATCCCCCAGTTTAAGTCTGTGCAGAGGCCACCCCTGGCTGTCTTTATTGTTGGTTGTCTGTGTGTCTCTCTGTGTGTTTTTGTTAATTCTGCTGGCTGGAAGAAAGGAAGCTGGCATTGGAAGGAGAGTGAGCAGTCCCAAGACACTGTTGAAGTATATGTTAAAACACTCAAGGGAGGTTTGTTGTGGAGGTGTGTTCTCAGTCTCTGGCCCAGGAAACGCTGGCCCTTCTGTGAAGTAGATTAACCCTCTTTTGGAGTCTGGTGGCCCATTAAGGCCCAGCTGGAAAATGGTAACTGGAGACATGGGCCACTCTGACCGATTTCCTGACCAATGACTTTCTCTGGTACAAGACCCACCCCCCTTGGCTTAAGACTTGTGCTATATCTCTGGATGTTGGAATTCCTGGCCACTCCCCCCGCTAAGTAACTTCACATTCACACTTCGTGGATGTGCAAAGGGAAATCCCACCTCTTCCTCCCTCTCCTTGTCCTCTCTTCCTCTCTCTCTCCACGTGCGGCCACGCGCACGCTCTCTCTCTGTCTCTCTCTCTGTCTCTCTATCTCTCTCTCTCCCCCCTACTTTCTAATAAAGCTCTGACACTGGATTTTGTCGTGCCTCGTGACCTTTTCTCGCGGTAACCGCAGCGCTGCAAAATACCAACAAAATGCAAAATAACACTGGAGACCCGAATTTTTTGGCCAGGTTGCCCAGAGAAACTCAAACCTGTACCTGTTCTCTCTGCCCCATGTGAGGAAGCTGACTTTCCCCCTGTGTGTCCCAGTGTATCCCCACAGTATTCCCAGGGAGGGGAAACTGTCCACACTCTTGGTGGGGGGGTATAGTTTTTACTACCTTGGTCTGCTCCTCTGCACAGATGGAGTGGCTCTGGCTATGGGGGCTCTGAGAAGAATTTCCATCAACCTGGCCTCAACTTGTGTTTTTGTGACCTGCTCCACATTGGAGGAACACTTCCTCCAACCAAGCCCAGCATCTAAAAATGGTATTCAGACTTCAGGATACCTGCAGGATTTGCAAGGACTCAAAGGTATGAGTCTACTCCAGCTGTTTTACAGACACCTGTTACCTGTTTTTTCTACAATGTGGATTTCAGTGCATATGTGTAATGCTAATATATCTAAACTTTTATATCTTTTTGTAAACTAAAAAAAATCATGTAAGCTTCAGAGAATCTAGGAAGTCATAAGTCTTGGATCCATCTTCCACAGGTCAAAAGGTCACCAGATAAGCACAGCCTAAGTTTCCCCACCTGTCTATTCCTGAGGACTATGTCTCTCTCTCTCCTCACCAGNTATTAGGANTCTGGGCCTGAAAGTTCCAAATATAAGATTTTCCTTTAAGTCCCTAAATTTTAACTTCTGTCCCTAGTCCATATCTGTCTCAGCAGATTTCCACTTGGCTGACAGACAGCATCAGCTGCTGACTATAACCTCCTCCAAATGACTGTGAGCCCTGGACTTTCTGAAAGCTGATGTGGATCAGTCCACTTGATGAGAATGTACCCTGTCTCTTCAGCTGGGTCCTTGCATTGGACTAGCATTCCAGCCCTCCTGGGTCCTGACAATAGTGTCCTAGTTTCAGCAGGAAGGAGTTACAGAAGAGAGTACATCGCCCCTTGTCCCCAAACAGGATAGAATGTTATATCAAAAGGAGACTCCCTGGCATAGGGGATGAAATAGCTACCTATAGTGCCTATAGATTTGGGTTAAAAGCATGACTATTTTCCCTCCATCTGAAAGGACCAAGCAGANGCCATAACAGGCTGCTCAGTCTTCTCTCAGAGATCAGGCCTCAATTTCAGTTTCCTGAGANGTGAACAAGCAGTTTCTGGGAGGGCCATGAACAAAAGACAATTAATCACTGAAGTCTCTGTCAGGGAGATAGGATGCACCAAGGCTGGCCCACTGAGTCAGACCCCACAGTCAGTATGTGCTAGGCTAGCCAGCCTCCACAGCAGCTCAAGGACAAAGCCTGGGACTTGTCCAGAACTTCCCCAAAATGGATAACTGTAGCCCTGACAAACCTCCACCTAACCCTAGCAAATTAAAAGCTACTAACATGATTGCCACTCNAATAAACCAATCTTGAATCTATTCCTATGTAGTGTATAGACCCCAGAACCCCCCTTGCTTTACCCNATATAAAAACCCTGCCCCACTGATACTCAGGGTCTCTCCTGTTCTGCTGCTCTGTCAAATGGACAGAGAGGCCCAAGTTAACTCACAATAAAAAGACTCTTAGCTTTTGGATCAGATTTGGTCTCTTGGTGGTCTTTGGGGGTCTGGACTCTGAGCACAACAGTCAAGACAGCCAGATATAGATTGGGCAGAGATGTCTTTACCCTGATGAGAAGCACCTTTAAGTTTATAATTAGAAGACAACCAAAAGAATATTTAAAATCTTGAGCTTGTGACTGAATAGTAAGTAATCCCTGCTCAACCTGCTTATCAGAACTCCATTGGTCAATGTTAAAACTCTGAAATCTTAGTGTGTAACAATAGCATAGAAGGGGAAAGAAATGGGAAACATTTCCCATTTTCATATATTTTAAATCATTTACTTATACCTTTATAACTTGCATTTATATATCTTAAATCGTGTAGGCAAAACTTTGTCCGGTCCCAGTCCNGCCCAGCTCCCACGGCCACTTAGACCCAAGTAAACACACAGAGGCTTATATCATTTTTAAACTATGGCTGTGGCAGGCTTCTCGATAGCTAGCTCTTACATCTTAAATTAACCCATTTTATAAATCTATGTCGCCACGTGTTCCATGTGGCTTTACCTGTGTGCCGTTACATGTTGTTTTCTAGATGGNGGAATGGCGTCTCCCCAGCTCTGCTTTCTGCTTCTCTCCCCCTAGTTCGAATGTCCCGCCTATCCTTATTCTGCCCCACCATTGGCCAAGCAGCTTTATTTATCAACCAATCAGAGCAACACAGTTTTAGACATTCCCATCAAAATCGTTTTCTGGAACCCTCAGAACTTATCTAAGCTTTCACATCCTCAGACCTTTATATATCTTAAAACATTCTTAGACCCTCAAAACTATATATACTTTAAACCCTCTTTCTTTCCATATAATCATTTACCAGAGACACAAGTAATTATTACTAAGAACAATCATTGCAAATCATGTTCCTATAGTGAAAAGTTACAGCTGAAACCTGTTTATCTTTTAATATGATGCCTTTTAGCAAGACTCAACAGGAAACCTAGCATCTCTAAAAAAAGCAAGATCTAATTTTTACATATGAAATGTGTTGTGTGATATTTTGTTTGTGTTCTGACAAATAAAGCTTGCTTGGAGTTAGAGGGCAGAGCTAGCCACTAGTTAACCATAGAGGTCTGGAGATCTGTATAGAGAGGAGACAGGAAGTGGTAAGGCAGGGCAGGGACAGGATCTTGGCCCTTTTGGTTAGTGGAACTGGAGAGATAGGAAGCAACTATGGCTGCTTCCCTACTTCTCTAATCTTTCAGGTTTTTACCCTGATATCTGTTTCCTGATTTTTATTGATGAAATTCATTAGATTTACACATCATCTGGCATCCAACTTTTGGGGCACAAATTCAAAAAATAGCTGCTTGCCTGTGGATTTGCACTGGCACCCACCGGAGCTGCCCGTGGGACCTGCATCCCGCATAGTCACCACACTACTAACTGGCTTTCTCTTTCTTCCCCAAGCCCTCTGAGAAAATCTGGGATTTTCCTGTTGCAGCCTCTCTACAGCAATCTCCACAAGCCCCAAACTCCACAGGTGCCTGGGCTCTGAACACTGCCGAAATTAGCCACTCACTACGGGCCAGCTCTGCCTTCAGGCAGCTCTGTGCTTTCACTTCCTGCTGGTCACACATGGTGCTTTCACAGGTTCCCTGGTGCCTCACTTTCAGACAGACAGCTCTTTGGTTCCTTTTCCCAATGGGTTGTGGGCTTTCCCTGGACCCCCTCCTCAGGCTGCTGACATGCAATCAGTGGTAGATGTCCTCAGCCAGGCTGTGCACCGCCTGTATTCTCTGCTCAGATGTGCTACNCAGCAGTAGCCAGCCTTACACTCCACTGTCATTGTCAGCAGGTTTGGTGAGACAATTGGGGATTCTTTTTTTTTTTTTAAAGATTTATTTGTTATGTATACAGAAGAGGGCACCAGATCTCATTACAGATGGTTGTGAGCCACCATGTGGTTGCTGGGAATTGAACTCAGGANCTCTGGAAGAGCAGTCAGTGCTCTTAACCTCTGAGCCACCTCTCCAGCCCAAATTGGGGATTCTTAAAGGGGGAATTAGTTTTTGGGGTTTTTTTGGTTTTTCGAGACAGGGTTTCTCTGTGTAGCTTTGCGCCTTTCCTGGAACTCACTTGGTAGCCCGGGCTGGCCTTGAACTCACAGAGATCCACCTGCCTCTGNCTCCCGAGTGCTGGGATTAAAGGCGTGCGCCACCATCGCCCGGCCGGGGAATTAGTTTTAAAAAAGAGAGAGAGAGGGTTTCTTCCCACATTGCAAAATGGGAAATATTATTACAATGGAGGGAGTTAGGTCTCTATATGATTGCACAATGAATGGTTTGAAAATGGAACAATTAAATGAAGGGATAATTAACTTAGATGGGATTTANATAATGTCATATAAACATTATCAGCTTGATAATTCTTGTTTTATCCCTTAAAAAGTTGGTTAATATGAGTGCCAAGATACAAGCCTTAGAAAAAGTTACTAGAGAAAATATTGCCGTTTCGACTGATAAGTTACAAGCCTTAGAAAAACTTATAAAAACAGATCATAGAGAGAGACGGGGTGCTGTGTCTCCGGGAGAGGTGCATCTCGTGACGGCCTCCAGCCAGCCAATGGACAATTGCCATGGAGGATTTCAAATGTGGCCGTGGTAGTTGTAGCCTGTGTGGTGGAGCGAGAGGCCGAACAAGCTCGCCTGGATGTGAGCGGCCAAGACAAAGATGGTTAAAGAAAGGTGTCAGAAAAAGTCCTTTCAAGATAGTCTTGAAGACATTAAGAAGCAAATGAAAGAGAAAAGGAATAAAAATTTGGCCGAGACTGGCAAACACAAGTCCTTTATTGTTGCACCATGCCAAGTACCCACTAACACTTCTACACTGCTGAAAAATTACCAACATAACAACAGGTTGTTAGTTTTGGCTTTGGAAAATGAAAAATCCAAAGTGAGAGAAGCCCAAGATATCATCCTACAGCTGAGAAGAGAATGTTACTACCTTGCATGTCAGCTATATACTGTGAAACAGAAGCTAACTTCCCAACAAAGTGAAGAAACTGATCAGAACCAGAAAGGATGTCCCTCAGAAGTGGTCTCCAGTAGTGACAACACCATCGGGGACTTGTCTATGAAGACAACAAATTGCTCTTGAAGAAAATGACTGGCCATTCCAAACCAAAGAACCAAGTCCTACTNTTCCTCCAAACACACTGGGGAGTGATTTTGATTCAGGTAAAGTCGAGTCTACTGATGATGTCTTACCTAGAACTGTGTCTTTCCGTCGCCACTTAAAGAAAGTTTTTAGTAATACTGACATGCCCAGGAAAGAATGCTAAAACAACAGAAGTCGTTTTACCATCTGAACCTGAACAAATGAAAAGTAAGCATAAATGTGCACAGAAAAGAAGAGCCAACCAGAGATGCAAATCAAAATTCTCATTGAGGTGTAAGGGCAACAAAAGCAAAGATAAGCCGGGCGGTGGTGGCGCGGGCCTTTAATCCCAGCACTCGGGAGGCAGAGGCAGGCAGGTCTTTGTGAGTTCGAGGTCAGCCTGGGCTACCGAGTGAGTTTCAGGAAAGGCACCAAAGCTACGCAGAGAAACCCTGTCTCGAAAAACCAAAAACAACAACAACAACAAAAAAGCAAAGATAAGCAGACTTTACACCCCACAAAATTGGATAGGTCTATTGATTCCAGTGATGCTTATGATTTTAATCTGGAAGAGCGTGTTCACCTCTCCCCTTTCCGACAAAAAGTGAGCAATGGTTCCAGTGGAGAAGTCAACAGCAGGGACTGGGAAGAGAGTGCTTTCGAACTGAGTGCCTCTGAGGATGAGTCTGATGACCTCTACCTGCCTCCTTACAAGCACTTGGAAGACCACATGGGAGAGTCAGACAGACCAGGCACCAGGCCTAAAAGAGGGCTCCAGTACANGGATGAAAGAGATACAGAGAAGGCTCCGCCAACCAGAACTCCTACCGGTATCCCACCCAAGAATTAAGAGTCACCTGGTTGTAGCCTAAAGGATGTTACCAATATCCTACTGCACCCTGTAGTGAAAATCAGGAAACTTTCTCTGTCTCTGAAAAGGAATAAAGACAGCACAGCAGTGCCTCTGCCTAAGCGCAGGTGCGCCACCATCACAGGCTATAAAGAGCCGACCCTTGCTTCGAAACTAAGAAGAGGGGACCTTTCACAGACTTGTGTTTCTTGAATTCTCCTATTTTCAAGCAGAAAAAGGATATGAGGCGCCCTAAAAGAAGTACAAAGCAAACACAGTAACCCCTTTTGTTGGATACTGTTGAAGGTGATCCTTCTCTTTTGCCCAATAGACTCGGTGACACAATGTGCAGTAGGCAGAACCATCCCTTATCAGGATGTCCCTTGGATNTATACTTTGTAATTGTGTGAACTGCTATCAACAGCTAAAATTTCTCTGGCATCTTTACTTTTTTCCTTAAGCAGGAGAATTATAGAGTTGAAAAGAAATAAAGATAGGATGTAAATCTTTCATAAATCCTTGACATCACAGTAAGACATACCATAAGTTGCTGAGAATCCCATATTCTACTATCATACTGGTTCTTTGGGTAAAATATATATGGAATCATGATTAAGAGAATTGATGGTTTGGTTCTGGGACAAGGTAACTGTTGTGAACACTCAGTGTGTGTGACGTTCTTCAGAATCATAACATGTCATGGGCCTCAGGCTAGCCCTTCATGTTGTCAGAAGTCCACAAGTATAAATATGTGAATAGTAAGGGTTTCTGGTTTTGATCTATGTACAAAATGTAAATAGTCNAATTCAGAAAGTTGAACCTCTCCGGGTGTGTATATTTCCATAACTTAAATCACTGTAAATGGTCCGTTTGTAAAGAACAATGAAGTCTGGCCATGCTTATTGGTGGCCATTGTGTTTTAATCTTCCTTTCTGGCCTTCACCACTCCCATGTCAGTTGTCTCTTCTCTTGTCCCTGTCAATTTTCCCCTTCCCCTCCCATTGGATTTGTCCTATCAAATCTTCCCACCTGCAGCCTTTACACCCAAAATTAAGACATTTCAATTTGGGGCTCAGCAGCAGAACACTTGTCTCATATGGGTGAGGCCCAGGAATAAATCCCACTGCAACCAATAGATTTCTAAAATTTCTCAGAAGGGCCTTCTAGTGTTCATCTCAGACTTTACCCACATCTCCANGACTTCCTGCATTTCCCGTCAGTCACACTGAGAGCTCTTCTCTGTCGCTCATGTGCATCCCACTCCCCCATCACAGCCTTATTTTTCCAGCCACTCTGTTTTTTCAGTGCTGAAGACAGAACCCAGGGCCCTGTGTGTGGTAGGANCACAGCCACAGCAGTCTACAGCCACTCTATATATCTTTTGTAATGTCAATGTACCTTGAAAGTGGCAGTTTTAGCTAAGAATAAGTACAAGTAAAGTCCAGTTTTGTCTCAGTGAGCCTCACGTGGATGGGATTACTACAGTGCAGCGTACCCAGAGGTAGACTGTATCCTGATCCATACTGAGAAAGCTGGCATGTGGACCATGTTTTATACAAGCTAAGTTTAGTTTTTATGTATTTAAAAAGTTGAAAACAAATATTTGGATTCAATTTTGCTACTTGGCCTGCAGAACCCAAGATATTTATTTCCTGGGCCTTTTTCAAAAAAATTTTCCATATCCTGGTGTGATGGTGCATACTACAATCTCAGCACTGTAGNGGCTGAGGCAGGAGGATCCTGTTTTAGACCAGCTGTGCNACATGATCTTAAAAAGCCAAAAANTATTTTTCTACTTCCTTCTGTAGACATCTGAATGTTTACTTCAAAGATTTTGTGTCTTGTGTCAACCTTGATCCTCACTCCATGCCGGTCACTGTTATCTTTCTAATTTTAGTATGTGTGCTGCCAAAGTGAGCACCAGTCAGTTATCTTAAAACTGCTATTAGACTTTCAGTCTTTTTCATGCTTCTGTATTCTTGGTGTAGTGTTTATTCATAGGCTATTAAGGGTTTTGTGTCAACATTTTATCCGATATGCACTGTATTATATATATTGTATATTCTGATTTATAATGACTTAAGAGTTTGAGACTTACCATGTTGGTAGATATAGGTTATTTTTGTTGTACAATATCTTAGAAATAAAATAGACTTAATGCCTCTTTTGGGGAAAAAAACAGATCATAGAGATATTCAGCTCCAGACAAAGGAATTTAAAGGAGAACCAACCTCACNGTTACATTATAAAATTAGAGAGGAACAGTCCAAGGTTTTCAAACAACCAACATTAATTTATCCAGTTACCTTAAGGGAACAACTGCCAAATAACAGATAGCCCCAAGCTGTGAAAGAGGTAACTGGATTCCTGTGGAAATGTTAGATTTGAGGAGATTTAAGGAAGTGATAGTCTCATATGGTATACGTTCACCTTTTGTGAGGCAGATGTTAAATTCATGGTCAAATAGTAACAGAATTATCCCACTTGGTTACAGCAGTATTGGAACCTGGTCCTCAATTAGAGTGAAGACCTNNTAGAAAGATGAGGCTAGGACCATTGAACAATGANGTAGGGCTGGAGGTATTGGAATTGCCCAAGACTAACTTCTTGAAGAGGACAATTACGCTGATGTACAAAGACAATCTTTATATGTTAACCACACCCTGGATCTATACTGTGCAGCAGCTTTGAATGCTTGGGACAGAATTGTAGAAGTCNGAAAGAGAACTGAGTCATTTACTAAAGTTATACAGGGNCCAAAAGAAACCTTCACTGATTTTTTTTTACAAAGATTGACTTCAGCTGTAAATAGAATGATACCAAATTCAGAAGCAAGACAAATAATATTTGAATCTTTGCCTTTTGAAAATGCTAATTCACAATGCAAAAAGGGTAATTAGGCCATTAAAGGCAAGATCAGCANCCATAGAGGAATGGATCCAAGATACAGTCAATACTGAATCTCATAACCATGATGATGCTTGGATAGAAGAGGTGATTTCCAGAGGCTTGAAGAAAATCAAAATGTCAGGTATTTTAATTATGGCAAATAAGGTCACCTAAAAAGGGATTGTAGACAGAGCATTCNTAGAAACAATGTTTCTTCTAATCCAAACAGAAGGCCCNTGCCTGCTGGAGTATGCAGAAGATGAGGCAAAGTTTAACATTGGACCAATGAATGCAGATCACAAGAGACAGAAAAAATAACTCTTTGCCATCAGGAAACACCTTGGGGGGCCTCTCACAGGCCCCATGTCCAATTTGGTTCAGTCATTCCCTGTCATCATGGGGGAAACTCCTCCCCAAAGCAATTAATGGACCTAATGCCTATTGTAAAAAACCACACTGCTCTGGATGATAGAACAGCTTTGGAAGATAAAACAAAAATTTCAGGAGAAACCATCAAGCAAGTATTTTAGCAAACTTCTATAAATGATCAAAGACCAAAGCTAAAAATATAAATAAATGACATTGTACAGGAGAAGAAAAGCTATGGATACCATCAAAATTGATAAAGATTAGATTTGAACAATAGAGACCTCTTGATTAGAAGCGGTGATAGTTTATCAACCAGCATGACCATTTTATCTAAGCTAATATAAGACTAACAANTGCTTTTCATTTGATCAGCTATAACTTGCCAAAAGGGAAACTCCCCAAAGTTATGGTTGAGGCAGGGTTTTGTTTTTGTCTTTCCAGGAGAATGAAGGCATCCAGCTAAGAAATCTAAAGAACATTGGACAAATGAGACATGTGAAGAAAAAGGATGAAAATGTCCCAAGAAAAAGAGTAAATTGGAATACTGGTATATCACATTTCCAACAGGATTAAATTTCATAAATCTTCCCAAATGTTTGTTTCTGATGTTCTCTACAGACACATAATGCAAATGGTCTTTTTGTAGTCTAGTTCTATTAAAAATTAAAGCTGGCTTTAGAGTTGGAGTATGACTCTCTCCTTCTCTAAACCTAAGCATGCTTGTTAAAAGAAAAATCCAAAATCTGTCTCATTTCAGAAAAGCCACCTGATATGGGACAGAAGAAAAACCAAAATTAAGAGACTATTCTATTGCCNATAATCTCATAATTCTTTGATTTTATTTTGAATCTTTAAAACTTTTTTTAAGGTATAAATATTATCTTAAAATGTATACAATATATATTAAGCTTTTTGTCATGATATTAATGGTCATATAGAATACTAGTTCTAGAAAAAGGCTTTATCTAGCTTCCTGTACATGATTTCAGATTTGAATCTCTATCAGGTTACTAGGAATTAAGTTTTTGTACTCTAGGTGTACATAACAAATTATGGTTCTTTAACTGTAGAGCAAATCTTAAATGGTCTTACTAATAGACAACACCAGGACCAGGTATTGGGGTAAATTCTGAAAGGTCAGAGAGATAGAACAAGCCACAGCCAACCTCACCTTGCCAACTCCTCAGCTGATCTTGTTTCCTCAGACTGCAGGCTTCTGAGTCCTCTCCCGAATGAATCTCAGCTCAACTGCTGCTCAAAGCCTGAAAGCTTAAGAGGCCTCCTAGCTTCTGGTTCTCATGCCTTATATACCTTTCTGCTTCCTGCCATTACTTCCTAGGATGAAAGGTATGTGTCTTTCCCAAGCAAGACATAGATCTCAAGTTCTGGGATTAAAGGTGTGTACCACCATGCCTGGCTCTGTTTCCAGTGTGGCCTTGAACTCACAGAGATCTGTATGGATCTCTGCCTCCAGAATGCTAGGCTTAAAGGTGTGTGTGCCACCATTTTCTGGCCTCTATGACTATCTAGTGGCTGTTCTGTTCTCTGACCCCAGGTAAGTTTTATTAGGGTGCACAATATTTTGGGGGACACAATATAATCACCACATTTAACCTCCTCGAGGTCTGCTGCATATGACATTTAAAATGTTTAAATTTTCTGCAGTGAACCACAACCATGCCTAACAGTGACTTTTGGAGTCTCCAAAAGGAGGATGAGGCCCCACAATGATGATTCCACCTGGACTATGGTAACACCACTGAGCTTACAAACACCACCTAAAGATTGGCATTGGACTACAAACTGTTCAGGACAATTTCAAGATGATCCAGCCTCACGGACTACTCTAACCTGGACTTGAGACAAGCCCTGCACTTTCCCATTACACAGAGACTGGACAACAAATGATACAGCTAGCTCTCTCAGGACTGCACAATTATCCCAATTTTTATTTCAGGATCCCCTAAAGATGCCTTTTGCCCCCAGACACCAGAAAGTAATTTTAAGAATACAATGCCCACATTCCCAAGAGGTGGTTGTTCAGTGGGTTATGGATAATTGTCATCGTTTAGGGGGGGTTGATTACAAGTTGTTATTGGTAATAATCAGGAAAAAAGCTGAACGAAGAAGATTAGATTCAGGGATCTTGTTCTGAGAAGAAAAAGGGGGATATAGAAATAGGATAAAAGGGTAGATTATTGAATCTACTTTTAGACCAAAAAAGCAACTGCTAGTTTTAAATATTTTACAATTGGTTTTGGATTTTTGTATATTGATACAAATTTGAAGTTATTTTTCTACTCTTGTTTAAGATATTTTTTGATACAAATTTAAGGTTATTTTTGTTAGAACATACTGCACATACATTTCTATTCTTGTTCAAGGTATTGTACCTATACAGCTCATTTAACAATGTAATACAAATTTCTAGTCTTTGAAAGTTATTATTACAAACTATTTAGGATAATAAAGAAATGCAGGTTAGTAGTTAGTCAGCTATTATAATCAAACTTGTAGTCATATTAGGTATGTTTGCAAGATCAAACTGAGATATATTTTAGATAGACAGGTGGACTTCAAACACTTCAGAGACCTACAGAATATGGCATTTAAGATGTTTTAATAACACAGTTTTTTTTAAACTCTTTCTGTGGGCTTTTTTGGGGGGGGTTGTTTTGTTTTGTTTATTATGTATACAGTGTTCTGCCTGCATGCCAGAAGAGGCACCAGATCTCATTACAGATGGTTGTGAGCCATTATGTGGTTGCTGGGAATTGAACTCAGGATCTCTGGAGGAGCAGCCAGTGCTCTTAGCCTCTGAGCCATCTCTACAGCCCCCATAAGGTTATTTTTTTATGACAATGAGATATGTCTGCTCCTGGCACCACCAATCTACTTCAGAGAGGAAGATGGGCATTGGGGAAACTTCATATCAACTTTACTTTCTTTGTAGGAAAAGTTAGCTACTAGGCAGGAAAGTGCCCTTGCCTCAACTGCTGACAGTATGCTATCCACATTGGACAAGCAGAACACAAAAGAAAGTGACTGCTGAACCTTGCCAAGACAAGGTGGGACAGTCCTTCAAAAATCCTGCTTCACAGAAAAGTCTGTCAGATATTCTAGGCCTGCAGGCTGAACACAGATACTCCAACATTACAGAGGAACATTGGGTGACTGTCCAGGCCGCCAGGTGTTTCTGTTATTTCTTAGTTTTGAAAGTTGTTTGCTCTGCACTTCCTATTTACTCAGGTAATATTATATCCTTCTAGGGTCTCTGGTGGAGTTGAAGACTAGATAGTTTAGTTTTCCTTGCTAATAATTCAGAAGAGAAACTCACAAAAGAGGTGTAAAGTGTATAAGGTTGAGAGACATAAAAAGATAGTTTTGAGTTGGTAATACAAGTTAGGATAGAAAGTGAATTAGGTACAACACTTTGAACTCACCAAGATAGGATACACAATGGAGTATTTTCTCTGAATTTGTTGAATGCTATGGACTAGACATTGTTAAGTAATTATTGCCTGTTTATATTTGTATATAGTTATTGTACTTATTGTATATAGTTTTTCTATGTTAGTTAAAACCTTTGCTTTTTATTTAGATGAAAAGGGGGAAATGTTGTGTGATATCTTGTTTGTGTTCTGACAAATAAAGCTTGCTTGGAGTCAGAGGGCAGAGCTAGCCACTANGTAACCATAGAGGTCTGGAGATCTGTACAGAAAGGAGACAGGAAGTGGTAAGGCAGAGCTGGGACAGGATCTCAGCCTTTTTTGTTGGAAGAAATGCAGACGTAGGAAGTGACTGTGGCTGCTCCCCTGCTTCTCTGATCTTTCATGTTTTTACCCTGATATCTGTCTCCTTTTTATTGATAAGATTAATTATATTTATACATCAGAAATAAGCTAACAAGCTGGCTGCAGCCTTGGGGAGGAACCTAGTTGCCTGCTGCTGCTGAGCTGACAAAGCTATAGTTAGCCTAGCTGTCAATACAATCAGAGTCTAAGAAGGATAAATTATAGCAAAAAGTAAAATCCAAATAGCCTGTGTATCAATTAAAATGACAGAGATTAGTCTATTACCTAAACACTCATCCCAGGCTCATGTGNTCTCCATGGCATTGGGGGCAGAGGCACCAGGACAGCATCAGTCTTCAGCCACCTTGCTCAGAAAGATAAGAGGCTTTCCCATGGAGGAGGAAAATGGTGGGACTGATCTTACTTTTTCTAGGCAAAGTGAGGCAATCAACTCTCCAGTGTCTTGCCTATCCACAGTTTGGGCCATGTTCTGGTGGCTGGTGTGTCATTGGGAAAGTTTTGCCCAGTGGTTAGCATTACTACAATCCAGGTGGAGTCATATTGGTGCCCATCATCTTCTTTGGAGACCTTGGGGTCACCGCTAGGAGCTAGGGGTCACTGTCATAGTAGGCTTTTTCCACTAAACATTTTAAATGCCATATTCATCATATCTCTGATAAGTTTGAGGATCATTAAGTATATCTGAGCTAAAGAACCCTAGGCTTAACCTTGAAAACATAAAGGCTAAATAAGGCTTTTTTCCTATAATTAATTACATTAGTGCTTAGCTTGCCTACAATTAGAGTTCCGAACACATAAAGGAATTTGATTCCTTTATGAGTTGATTATTAACTTATATGTCTTAATCATCTTTATCCCTTTACAATTATAAGCTTTTATAAGATCAGGACTTGCTAGGGTAGGGCTTGTGAGCAGGGACTGAGGGAGTCTAGAGGCTTGTATTCCCACAACAAATTAATAGGCACCACAGTCATATGTTAATGAAGGGCCACAAGTTCCTTTTGCCAGAGATAAGGAGGAACTTTCTTCAAATCTCTGAGGGAATGGGAGCTTTTGTCTAAATGTCTGACCTTGGGAAAAGGACTTTATAGCTTTATCTCTGTTACGTTTGAGTCTTAAACATAACAATTTCTCAATTGAAGCTTCTTTTAGTATCAAAGTAAAACATAATTCATAAACACAGTCCACAGGGAGACTTGGGAAGTTTCCTGATTCTTTTATAGTACACCATTACGAAATATAATGGTTTCTTTTATAATTCAGTTTATCAAAATAGCTTAATCTTAACAAAGTTAGCAAAGACAAAGAGGCAAGACATACATTCTCAAGCATGAATAGACCTTAGGTAAGGTGAGCCATTCTCTCAGCCAGTGGTTCTCAACCCTCCCAACGCTTCAACCCTCAACACAGTTCCCCATGTTCTGGTGACCCCCAACTATAAAATTATTCCTGTTGCTATTTTATAACTGCAAGTTTGCCTCTGTTATGAATCTCAATGCAAGCATCTGACAGGGAGGTAGTCCTAGGCTACCCCTGTAAAAAGGTCTTTCAATCCCTAAAGGGTCATGACCCAAAGGTTGAGAAGCTGCTCCAAGACTGCTTAGCATTGTCTTGCTGCATGATAAGAAATGAACATCCCAGTTTCTGGTGTTTAGTATTTGGTATTCATAGCTGTGGCCTTAATTTTTAACCTTTTATTCATTTTTAATTTAAATATTAAGAATATAAAATATTTTATAAATTTGAAATGTCCCACAGCCGTATAACTTTAAATATTTAAAAGCTGTTCCTTAAAAAAATCCAGTTTTTCAATTTAAATTTTCTGTAAATTTCCAAAATTTCCTCTTAAAAAAGTTTAAAATCTTTCAATTCAGAATGGAAACCAGGATACATCCTACATTGGGCAAGAGGACGAGGAAAGGGGGGGTCTCAGGATCAGGAAAGGTTGAATGATACTTATGTGAAGTGGATCTGACCTGTCAAGGTGGGTTCAAGCCGACACCCTGGAGCTCAAAAGAATTTTTAAGTTTACAAAGGAGACAAATTTTAGACATATTTAAGAAGCAACCAAAGGAATTTAAGATCCTGAGCTTNTAAATATGATATTATTATAGTGTTTAGTACTCTGCTATCAGAATTTTATTGATTAGTGTTAAAGTTATAGAGTCATATAGGAAGAGAGAGAGAGAGGAATCTGGAACATGCTTTATTATTATTATTATCAATTAGGCTTCCTATCTTCACCTGAGACAAATCTTAAGGCACCTGTTTCCTTTCCTTATCTCAGTATCACTTCAGCATCCAGGAGACACAGGTGATTGATTGCTGAGGGCNTTTAACAATAATAAACTGTTATCTTAAAGTCTGTTTTTGCAGAGTCCAGACCCTTTAGAGTCTGGGGGTGTGAATACCACTGGAGTGTTACTGTTTCTTACNGCCTGGGTATATTTGATGGTCCTTGCGCCTCTGGCTCTATGACTGATGGTGGTCTTGTAACAGTCAGCTGAGTAGTTAATTAGAAATTTGAATATGTTATTAGAGACACAGAGGGAAACTGATGGAGCAGAATGTGGTTGGTAGAGACAGGAGAAAGTGGGAATCAAGAAGAAAAACATGAGGTTCCCAATCCAGTGGGGTTGAGTATGGTTGTGGGATGAAGCCTCATTCTTCTGGAATTGGAGACAAAGCAGTTGATCTCAGTGTCCTCTGGAACTTAAGAGAGTCACAGTGTATGAGGAGGAATTCCCCTGGGCTGGGGGTTGGGTAAAAGGCTTTAGGTGAGATAGGTAAATCCAGTGGGGAAGCCCTCNAGCTTAGCAGCTGTGGGGGTTACAAGAATTACATTGAAGGGTCCCTGCCATTTAGGGGGAAGGGGGAAGGGGTGCTGGCCTAGGGGGGAAAGAAGGACTTCATCCCCACTGATGTTGATTGGGTGTGGGCAGGGGTTGTCACATGGCCAGGGTAGGGAATGGTCAGCAAAATTCCGTAGAAGAGAATAGAGGTGATAGAGTAAGGGGGTGAGCAGGTGGTCAGGGGGAGCCCAAGGTAATGATACAGCTCGTGGGAGGCCTTGGTGGGTTTTGGAGCCAAGGTGCCCAGTGGTGGGTGAGACACACCATGCAGGCATGGCAGACAGTGCAAAGTTACTCACACGGCAGATGTCCACGTGGCAAGTTTATTTTGAGGTTTGGGTAGATGGGAGAGAAATGGAGGGAAGGAGAGAGAGAGAGAGGTGTGTGATGCCTCTGGCTAGAGGGGAGAAAGAGAGGGGAGGTTTTTTTTTTCCTCTTAAGGGGCTTTAACATAAGGTGACTTGAGGACGTTGGGTGAGTCTCCAAGGGGCAGGTCAGAATACTATCACCAGGTTTAATTTTTTTGCCTGTTTTGCTTTGCTTCTTTTCCCAGTCACAGTGTGCCAGGGCTCTACTGAAAGAGGATATAAAGGAAACTTTCATAATATGCCTTGGTCTAGAGAAGGGAGAGCCATAACCCAACTCTAGAGCCAGCTTTCCAATGAAACAGAACGATATAAAACAACATTAATGTTATCTACACCAAAAAGACATCCCAGCTCCTACTAACCTGAATTCAGTGACCAGAGAGCTCAGAGATAAATTCCGAGCCCTGTCCATAGCAGTCATGGCAACAATGGTGACTGGAGGCTGGCAACAACAGAGAGAGTAAAAATATTTGACCCTGTTGTGCCTAGGTAAAGACCCTCAAAGAGACCACCAGAGACTTAAGGAGTCCAGAATGCAAAAGCAAGGTTTATTGCAGGTACAAGCCTAGGCAGGTAACTCGTCCAACAGTTCTCGGCTCAGGAGGCTGGGAGGAGTTACTCTTTCTTTGTGAGGTTAGCTATTTAAAGGCAAAAACCACAAGAAGAGTGATACAGGCCTTTGCATCATATGATTGGGTGAGGGTGTGTATCCTTTGAATTTACTGGTTGGGGGTTACAGTTACCACTTTTGGGCAGGCCTGGACAAGTCCCAGGCTTTGTCCTTGAGCTGCCATGGAGGCTGGCTGACCTCACACGTACTAACTGTGGGGGCTGACTCAGTGGCCCAGGCTCTGTCTTTGAGCTGCTGTGGAGGCTGGCTGGCCTCGCACGTTCACATTGACCCAAGCATGTAGCTCTAAGTTGGTGAGGGGTCCCAGACAGTAAACAACTGGCTGAACCTTGAGCAGTCAGAGTACGTGCAGAAAGGGAGCTACTGCAAGGACTATGTCATAGCCCTNCCAGAAACTGCTTGCTTAAGTCTCAGGACACTGAAATTGAGGCCTGATCTCTGAGAGCACACTGAGCAGCCTGTTGTGGCATCTGCTTGGCCCTTTCAGACCCATTTCTGCCTCAGCTCCATGCTTGCAACCAAACTTACGGACACAGCAGAAAACACAGACAAAATTTTCCAACAATACAAGCAGACAAGAATTTCTCGAGAAATAGGCAGACAAAACTTTCCAACCAGAATCAGAGGCAGGTGGGTGGAGGACGTCTCGCCTTATGCCCTGGGAGGGGGAATATTGGGGTCCCGTCAAACCCCCTCCACATCCCAGACAGGCATCCCACAAAACTGAACCAGACTATGACTCACCAGGAGACCTCCTTAGATGCTTGCTGCTTTTCTCAGCGTGGCAGTTCACACTGGTAGTCTGCAAACTGAAGGCAGCCTCTGAATGTCATGGCACACACCTCCTGAAGTGGCATCAGCCCAGGAGTTCTGGAGTGAAGTTCAGCTTTAAAATTTAGGTGAGTGGTCTTAATCACCCTGAGACCTCCAGAAAATGTTAATTCCACTGGTCAAGAATAAGACCACTATAATTTAAAGCCAAATTTGAAGTAAGCTTTAATTAAATACTGGCCAGATGGATGAGCTCTGGCCAGGTCCATACCTGGTGTTGGAATTCCTGGCCACTCCCCTAGTTACATGACCACACGTGAGCTGTCCAGTAGCCAGGCAAGATGTTTAGTCATTCCAGGACTTTATGTCCTACATAATCTGTGCGCTGTGTGGTCACGTAATTTGCACGCAGCGAGATCATGTAATCTATGTGCATGCTTGGCATAGCTATGTAAGCCCATATACACATGTGAGGGGGAATCCATAAAAAGTGGGTCACAGACTCCTCCCCCTTCTTTTTTCTCTCTCTCTCTGCACGACCATTTCCATAGGCCTAAGCACTCCTCTCTTAATAAACTTTTATAGTGGATTTTGTTGTACCTCGTGGTTTTTCTCACACAGTAAACAGTGCCGCTTAATGAGTAACACAGCGCCGCATAATAACTAACACCTGGTTTCTCAGGAAAATGGTCCTGAATCATGGTTTGCAGCAGCTTANGTATTTCCCATCAGGTCCAATCAGGGGCAAGCACAAATCCGATGTACATCCTGCCTGTNAGCGTCCTGGTCACATGTGATCAAGCACATATGGGTCAGATGGGTCAGTCTTCTTTAGGGGAGTGAGAACATCTGGCTTGTTGTCTCCCACAAACAATAGCCTCCAGCATTTCAGGAACTGTCTGTCCTAGGGCAAGGGGCTTACAGATCAGAGGCACTTTGTTTCATGGATCTCTATGGTATAGTAATTAAAACGTAAAATGTACCTGTGGCTCTCACAACACTAGGCAGCAATCAGTGGAACACCTCAGGTTGCAAACCCTCCAACAGTTTCTTGACTGATGCACTCTTCCTCCTCTCTGAGATTCAGTCTCTGGGGGTCTCACTGGAGCCTCCAGAAATGTGAGGTGTCCATCAGAGAAGACCACTTGGACATGGGTTCAATACATGACTCTGTTTGGTGTTCAGGACCCCAGTGCAATCCCATATCTTTTTCAGAGTGAGCTTTTAAACACAAAAACCATATCCTGGATGACATGTCTCAGTTAACAGGAACACAGAAGCAGAACTACAGANGCCAAAAAGTTAGGTTAGTTCATTTAGGGACTTTCCCAGAACTATGGACTTTGATGGATTAGGTCTTTGTTCTCATTTTGACAGGTAATGTTGCCTATGTGCTGAGTTCCAAGGCCTGAATGGTACTTTCATCATGGTGTCAGTTGTGCTCAGGTCTGGGGGTCTGTTATGTTTGGACTAGAAAAAGCCTGTGCTGGAACTCACTTTGTAGACCAGGCTGGCCTCGAACTCACAGAGATTCGCCTGGCTCTGCCTCCCGAGTGCTGGGATTAAAGGCGTGTGCCACCACCACCCGGCACAGTGCTATTTTTTAAAAAAAGATTTATTTTATTTTTGATTATGTGTATGTGTGTCTGTGTGTAGGTGTATGTTCGAGTGTAGATGCCTGCTGTGAGAAATGTGGGTTTGGTTTTGTTTTCTCTATCAAATGTGGCAAGCTTACCAGAAGGCCAATGCTCCATAAATCTTCCCCACCTTGTAAACTTTTATGCAAATCTTTTAACTTCCCCTACCTGACAAAATTTGCTCATACATAGGCCCTGCTGAGTTTCCAGGATTTGGTGGCCTGGGGCAACCTGACTCCTTCCCCGTTTCCTTCATTTCCTTTGTGCTAGTCCTTTTCTTTCTTTTTCTTTTTCTTCTTTCTTTCTTTTTTTTTTTTAATTTATTTATTATGTATACAGAAGAGGGCGCCAGATCTTATTACAGATGGTTGTGAGCCACCATGTGGTTGCTGGGAATTGAACTCAGGACCTCTGGAAGAACAGTCAGTGCTCTTAACCTCTGAGCCACCTCTCCAGCCCACTAGTTCTTTTCTTTTTTCTTTTTTCTTTTATTTATTTATTTATTTATTTGTTTATTTATTTATTTATTTATTTATTTATTTATTTATTTATTATGTATGCAGTGTTCTGTCTGCATGTATCCCTGCAGGCCAGAAGAGGGCACCAGATCTCATTACAAATGGTTGCTGGGAATTGAACTCAAGACCTCGGGAAGAACAGTCTGGATTCTTAATCTCTGAGCCACCCCTCCAGCCCGCTAGTCCTTTTCAAAACTAGCCAATCCCAGGGCTGGAGAGATGGTTCATCAGTTAAGAAGATAGACTATTCTTCCAGAAATAAAATATCAAAACAACAAAATAAAACCTAGCAATCTTGAAAGGATCCCAGACAATGGGGAAAAGACACAGTTGTCACCTAGAATACAGCCAAGTGCACTTCCTGCCTGCTTTCTTGCACTCTTTTCAAAAAGAAATTGCCTTGCTGGATTCCTTTTGCTTTGTCTGTTTCTTTGTGCAACAATGCGAATATTTGTTTCTAATATCCCAGAGCCCAGAAGCATCAGCCACTCCTGGAGGGTGTAAAATGCCTGAGGTGGAAACTGGAACCACGTTCGCATCCTCTGCAAGAGTAGTAGGTGCTCTGAGTCTACTCTCCAATCCCCAACAGCCACAGGAAACTCATACACTTCACTGACTTCACTGACAACAGTCCATTGTATGTGAATGAGGACATGATCGCTCCAAGGCATAGTTGAGCAGGTTTACTGTAGATATGAGGAAGGCACAGCCAGAGGCACGTGGAAGGGTCTACACTGAACTGGGCCAGCAGCCGTGAGAGGAAGTGAGGGTAAGAAGAGCGAGAGAGAAAGGGGGTGGGGGAGCTGAGGACCAAGAGACCAAGAGGACATGTGGCCAAAATGGCTGGGTTATCTAGAAGTCAGAGAAGTTGGAGAAAGGGAAGGGAAGATCAGGGGCTGGAGAGGTGTAGGGTAGCTGGTGGGTTATGCCAGCCAGGATGACTCGGTAATAGGTACTTGCTGAGATGCTGAGAGATGTTGGGAGAACCTGGTGGCCAGTGTCCACTTTGATNTGTTAAATAGGCACTGCAGTTGGCCATTTGTCCTGAGTTTCCTTGAGACCTAACAGTAAGTATACAGCACATTTTATCTACTCATCTGTTGGTGACCTGAACATACTAATATCACTTTAACACCCCACTTCCAAGTCCGTTTCCTTCCTTCTTTCCTTCCTTTCTTCCTCCCTCCCTGTTTGCTTCCCTCTGTCCCTCCTTCCCTCCCTCCTTCCCTTCTTTCCATCCTTCTCCCCTCCTTCCCTCCCTCCCTTCCTTTCTTCTTTGACAGGTGTTATGATTTATTTACATGGGGACCCCCGAGGGTTTCTGGCACGTGCAGGAAACCATGCTGGCATGCTGAGCAGATGCAGCAGTGGCTGGCGGGCAACCCACTCCATGTGAGCATGGTGGTGGGGTGGCGGGTGGACAGTCACAACCCAGAAGCTGCATCTGCATGGAGAGTTTATTATTATAATAGAGTGATAAATAGGCAGAGAGATGGAAAGAGGGAGACAGACAGAGAGAGGGGGTAAGGGAGGGGGGTGCACACCTCGTGGGAGTGGAGGGAGAGAGAAGAGAGAGAAACGGGCAGAGTTTTTTCTTAAGAGGCTTCTATGTCAGGACACAGGGCAGTCCCAAGGGGTGGGATCAGAATATTAACATTTCTCCATTTTGGTTATTATAAAAAGAGGTGAGTTATGAGAGCAAGTAATGTAAGATGAATCTTAAAAGGTCTTATTGATTCAAAAAACCCAGAGCCAGATATTAAGGTGAATGCTGAAAGATTAGAGAAGCAGAGCAAGCCACGGCCAACCTCACCTTGCCAACTCCTCAGCTGATCTTGTTTCTTTAGACTCCAGGCTTCTGAGTCCTCACCCGAATGGATCCCAGCTGAACTGCTGCTAAAAGCCTAAAAGCTTAAAAGCCTCTAGTTCCTGGTCCTCACACCTTATATACCTTTTTGCTTCCTGCCATCACTTCCTGGGATTAAAGATGTGTGTCACCATGCCTGGCTGTTTCCAGTGTGTGCCTCCCAAGTGATAGGATTAAAGGTGTGTGTGCCACCATTTTCTGGCCTCTATGACTATCTAGTGGCTGTTCTGTTCTCTGACCCCAGGAAAGCTTTATTAGAGTGCACAATATATCAACCACAAAGTAGGGAACAAGGGTGCTGAATTCTTGAGGCTACTTCAAGCTGGAAAGGGGCAAAGTGGGAAGGGGGAACCTGGAAGTCACGCATGGCAGGAGGCACGAGTGAAGAAGCATTGTTAGCTGTCATCATGGAAATCTCTGGCATGGAGACCTCAGGCGTCTGTTGAGGTTGCTAGGAGAAAAATAGATTGTTATCATTGGCCTTATGAGTTGTGCTAGCCATGGGTAGAGTGATAATTGCCAGAAAGAATGGAACAGGAGGGGGCTGGAGAGGTGGCTCAGAGGTTATGAGCACTGACTGTTCTTCCAGAGGTCCTGAGTTCAATTCCCAGCAACCACATGGTGGCTCACAACCATCTGTAATGAGATCTGGTGCCCTCTTCTGTATACATAATAAATAAATCTTTAAAAAAAAAAAGGTAAGTGCCCTAGTTGTACAAAAGAGACAAAGGTGAGTGAGATATGAGAGCAGGTATACCCTTCATTGGGACATCTTGNAAAATCAGATTCCAGTTGCTGGCCAGGAGCCTACCTGAGCCTAGAGAGGTGGTACCGGCAGTGAATTGAAGGATGTGTTCTTTAGGATTGTAGGAGCCATCATGTCTGTCATTTCTCTGGAGGTGGGGGTGCACCCATCCCAGTTAGCACCCTCAGTTGGGGGTTGGCATCCTTGGAGCTGGTGGCAGCTGGTTCAGGAGCTGATGCCAGCTGGTTCAGGGGCTGGTGTATCTCGAAAGCCCCTTGGTCCAGACAGGAGGAGGGAAACTGCAAAATATACTCAAAAATGGGTGAGGTTTAAAATGGGCTCTGGAGACTGTTAATTTTTATCAGACCAGATATTTTGATGAAGTGGCAGAACTTTTCCCAGGGACCTGTCGATATCTGTAAGACAGCTAGAATAGATTTACATCATAGCAGAAGGGTTAAAAATCCATAGAAATTTAAGGACTCTTAAGAACTGTTTGTAGTCAATGTTGTATCAGTTTATCAAGGCTGCATTTATCAATATTAAAACTTTGAACCTCTGGAGTTATATCTGAAGCCAGTCTATCCTGTACCATGAAGTCTGTGAATAAAACTTATTAATGAACTGTCAGTAATCTTGGGATTGGGGCTGTTAAACTGATATACCCTAGTCATCAAACATTGTCAGATCTGAGAAGGATAAATTTAAGAAATGAGACAGCTTTCCAGCTACCTAGGCAGCAATTCCAAGTCTCTCTGTGGTCGCTGGGGGAACAGAGTCCCCAAAGGAAGTGTTTGTTCAGCTGATAGGCCCAGAAGATCTGACAGAGTTTTTTGTGGAGTAGGAATTTGGGGAGATGGATCTACCTGTCTCAGCATGGGGGGACAATCTATCTCTGTTGCTCCAGTAATTCACAGTCTGGACAGGATCTCAGCGTTTTGCTGCATGGCTGGCCTTGCCATAAGCTTCCGGGTGAAGGTTCTGCGGCCATCTATCTTCTAGGAGATGACACAGGATGCTGCTGCCAGGAGCTGACATGTCTCTTTGCCATAAAAAGCTTTTATATTAAATGCCATATTCTCAGATCTCTACAGGTGTTTGAGGACTGGGGGAACAAAATCTGTTAGATATATATATATAACTTTGAGAGCACATATATGACTTAAATCTGAATATACAGGTTTCCCAGTTAGTTACAGCTTAATGAAGTTAGCAAGGACAGGGTGAGTAACCTTTGAGTACAGCCAGATTATAATCCTGAATGATTTATATAGAAATAATAATTCCTGAAGACCATACAATATCTCCCTGGTTCTGCATAAAGAAGGTCAAGTGTCTTATCTTATTGCAGAACCATTTTAATTAATAAATATCAGTGGGCATTAGACAGCCAATTGGTCCTCTGTGCCAGGGGGGTTCCATCCTAACCTAGCCCTCCAGTCTGTCCTGGGAACAGGGAGCACAGGGTGACATATTCTCCATAGCTGCTTCAAGCTGAACTGGGGTGCAGGTGTTCAGGACCCAGGCAATGGGGCATTTGTAAGAAGCATGTGGTTGTCTGACCTGGCTGTAGAAGTAGGGGACAATTACGTTTGGCTGTGGTCCACATCACATAGACAAGATTCTCTGTTGGCATCCATGGCAGGGAAAGCACTGTAGGTTCCATAACTGCTGCTTTTGTTTCTGCCAGCCTGCTGGAAAATAGACTAGAGATGGGAGTTAAAATTTATGAATTTATTTGGAGCCTTCAGGCCTGTAGTTTTGCTAATTGGAGACCAGGAGAGAAAAATGAGATCCTCAGGAACAGACATGTAAGACTCCTGAACTGGAGCATGGATGGGACATCTGAAAAGCAGCAGTGGACTCATACCTATAGGTTTAAAACCCTGAGCTTGTGACCCAAATAGTATCATTAGTATTAATGTTAAAATCTGAAATTTAAAATATTAATTATTAGTGCTACTACCCTATTCCGGCATAGGAACGTGCTATCTCTGCCCACCTGAATGGCTACAGAGGAAGGAATGCCAGGCCATGACTGAACTTCCCTCCACAGCCGGAGGAGTTTTCCTCAGCCCATAAAACAATGGTGAAACAATGCAGGGTGGGAGGCAATTCCCTAACCTCCTTGCATACCGACAGCCAGAGCGCTAGGTGCTCCACCCACGCTGCCCTTAGTAAAGATGGCGGTGAGGTCATATGACCTGCCTGTTTTGACCTTAGCTAAGATAGCGGCTAGACTACATGGTTGCCCTTATTTAAGATGGCAGCTTGTTCACTTGATTCCCCTTATTTAAGATGGTGCCACCTGATCACGTGGTTGACCCTATTTATGATGGCTCCTGCCTGCCCACGTGATTACCCCTATCAAATATGGTGCCTGACCACGTGACCGAGCAGTGGCGGAGCAGCCAGTGGAGCCTGGGTGGCAAGGCAACAAGAAGGTGGGCTGCTGGAGGAGGGAGGGGCAGGGTCTGAGCGGCTAGGACCTCAAGGTGTCATGGGGGCAGAAATATAGTCAAGTGACCAGATATTTGTGAGGCTAGTCGGCAGGCTGCCAGGGGGGCAATTTTACATATCACGGAAAGGAACCCAGTGACAGGTGATGATATAGTTGCTTAGCAAGGCTGGAGGAGCATGGGGGGTTGGCAACAGGGTTGGGTCTGGGATAGGGTAGGCGCATTTTTTCCATACTGAAGTATAACAGCACAAGATAACCAAAGGACCGTTGTCACAGAGGCTCTGGGCTGTGGAATCCAGGGCACAGGCTGCCTCTGTATGCCGTCTCATAGGAAGGGATGCCAAGGGCTATGAGCCTGACAGATGGCAAGCGAAACAAGACTGATCTCCAGCGTCCCAGAGAGTCAGCAAGAACAAATGGCTCAAGATAGCTAATGGACNATCTTCACAATGGCTATGGGCTGTAGCTATGTGACCCCTGGAGGGCATAGGCCAGAGGGGCTTAGAGCCGGAAAGAGAAGTGGTACCAGTGCCATGATAGAGAGACGAGCGAATCCTCAGTTGTGTGAAAATGGACAAAGGGGAAGCAAAGAATCTTATGGATCTGATAGGGTGAAGAGTTTCCTGCAGGCCTCCAGCAGGAAAAATGGTGGGTGGTACAGGGTCCCAAAAGCTCAAGACTGCCAGCNNGCAGGAGAAAGCAGTGGCAATGCTGGGTGCCACTGTTATGGTTTATTACNCAGGAGGGACCCCCGAGGGTATCTGGGGAATGCAGGGAACATGCTGGGCAGATGCACGCCATGCGTGGAATGGCAGGTGATACACAACTCAGAGGATGCATCTGCATGGAGAGTTTATTATAATAGAGAGATAAAAGAGGCAGAGAGACAGAAAGAGGGAGACACAGAGAGAGACATAGAGAGAGACAGAGAGAGAGAGAGTCGGTCGAGGGATGTACGCCTTATGGGAGTGGAGGGAGAGAGAGGAAGAGAGAAATGGGTGGAGTTTTTTCTTAAGAAGAGGCTTCTATGTCAGGACACAGGGCGGTCTCAAGGGTTGGGATCAGAATATTAACAATAGGGATTTTAGGCTGTCTTTGAACTTGTGATCTCTTGTCCCCATATCATATTCAAGGGCTGAAATTATCACATTGTNTGCCATTATGTCTGCCACCATACTTCTAGTCCTTTTGGGTGTATGGTAATTTTATACTTAATTTTAGAGAAACTATCATAGTGTTCCATGACATTTACAGTAATTTACATTCCTACTAGCAGTGTATAATGATACAAATTTCTCCACTGCTCCCCAGTACATGTTAATTTTTTGTTTATTTTAAGATAGGGTCTCAAATCAGACTGGCCTCAAACTCTCTACATGAAGATGACCTTGAACTGCAGAACCCCATGCCTTGACCTCCCAAGTACAAGATTACAGCCTTGGCCCAACACACTAGGTTTATGCAGTGCTGGAGATTATACCTAGGGCTTCACACATGGGTTCTACCAACTGAGAAAATTCCCTGTCTCTTTTGTATAGTGTGTATGTGTGTGTGTGTGTGTGTGTGTGTGTGTGTGCACATGTGTATTTGGGTTTGTGTGCATGGATGTGGAGGCCAGATGTCAGGTCTTGTAAGACCCCAACTTTCCTTAGGCCTGAAACCCCCATACTCTTTAGGCCTGAAACCCCCATACTCTTTAGGCCTGAAACCCCCTCCCTTGGGAACGAGAAGCTAAAGCCAGAGCAGAATTGCTAAACTACTGTTTAATCGCAGTCAAGATTTCTGTTAAGATACGCTGCCCAACCGCTGCTCCACCACAACTGGAGGTTTCTGGTAAAGAGATAATTGCTCAACTGTAGTTAGGATA
>LZPO01099512.1:1364363-1374670 GCA_001675575.1 Neotoma lepida | reverse complement strand
CAGGGTCTAAGTTCCAAGCAGTAGCCGAAATGGCAGCACGGGAAAAGCTAAGGCAGAATCCGGGAGAGAAACCCCTACCTCCAGAATCAGTTAGCAGAGGAACAAAGCCACAGCGGAGACATCTGAGGCTCTGCATCTGAAGGGACAAGCGGGTACAAGACAAAGATCTCTCTGGGAAAGAATCTCTCAAAGGGCTGTGAAAAAAAGCTTTATCTTAAGTACTTTCATCCTTTCACTAACCTGGTAAAGGTGGAAGAGCAAGCCCTGAGGGAATTTTACTTTGGACACAAAAAGGACCTGCCTGAATATGCGTGAGCAGGTGGGTATGACTCAGTTCTAGGGACAATATTGGGAAAGAAAAACAGCTCAGGGAGAACAGAAATCTCCCTGTCTCCCATGGTGAAAGTGAAAGCTTGACTCAAAAGCCTCCCATGCTAAGAGCAGAAACTTGACTTTAGCTGTGTAAAGGGAAATGGAAGTGGCGTACTCAAAAGACATTATGGGAAACGTAGTCCTTAAGGTCACAACAGTGGGCCGATATAGAGAAATGCACTATGTGAAACGTAGGTTTTCAGATAAAAATGGCAGTACTGCCCAGAAAAACTGTTTTTTTTTTTCAGCTGAAAGTGAATTTTTTTTTTCTAAAGTGCTGCTAGAAAGCTTAGCTTTACTTCCCCCAAACTAAGAATGGACAAACAGCTTGTCTCTCAGGAGATGATAAAAACGCTAATACCATTTGTCAACAAGCCATTTTAAAACCCTTTAGAAAACAAGGGAAAATGGTCCTTACACTGGGAGATGGCGTCAGGTGTGAAAGAAAGCTTGCAAGACTGAATTGGGCTTAAGATTCAAGAGAGAAACATTGACATCATTAAAAATGCCTATTATAAACTTAAAAAGCAACTTTAAAAAATTAAGAAGAGGGAATTTTTACTCCATTTTACCCTCAGTCAAGTCTAAAAGCCACTATTTTACCCTCAGTTAAGCTCAGAGCCACACCACTTTTGTCTGACCAGCGGCAAATCAATGCAGGTTCCTTTTAGAGAAAGATAGTGCCTAATAGCAGTACAGGGAGTTTTTGCTAAGAGCTTTATTGCATCTCAATATGGTAATTTCATCCTCGCCCTGAGATGAGGCTTCTGCAGCAACCGAATGAAGTAAACAGCATTTGTCTGAATTGTGGCACAGGGGAACTGCAATGAGTTGGATAGAGAGGGACAGCCCCTAGTTAGAAACTGTCTGCCACTGAGCACAGCTCTGCCAGTTCTGGAATTGCTGAGAGAGCCTAGTGGGAAAGGTGACTTTGGGGGAGTGGCATTGTCCCGAGTGTCACAGCCCCCTAGCAGCAAGTGTTACAACTCCAAAGCAACAGAATTCACTAAATCCCAGGGTTGAGAGAGCCATTGCCATATTAGGCTCTTATTTCAAACTCTCAAGAACTTTAAGAATGATATTAAAGCTGACTGTAAACTCTGAACTTTACTATAAACTCTGAACTTTAGAAATAATTTGCTTACTTCCTGTTTTGTTAATAGTTTAGTTAAGAAATCTCTTCTAGATGTTAGTTAAGAAATCTCTTAAATATAAGCTTGGTAAATAGTTCTTCTAAGAAATCTCTTCTATACTGTATAAAGTACTGCATTATGCCATAATAAAGATATTAATACAAAAAAGGAAATCTCTTCTAGATATGTAAAATAGTTTCCTTATGAATATAAGTTTATAAAATAGTTATATAGAGTTTGCTTTTGAATATAAGCTTGTAAGAAGTATAAATAAATATATGTTGATGTGAGTTTGTGAAAAGTGTAAATGTTGAATATAAGTCTAAATGTTTAAGTTTGTAAAATGTAAATATGTATAATGAATGGAAGTTTGTAAGAAGTGTAAATACATATAGTAAATAGCCATGCTAGGTGTAAATACATATAGTAAAAAGTTATGATAGTTGTAAATATGTAATGTTTATACTAGAATTATGTTGATGTTAATGAACCAGAGTTTGGTAAAAGTTAAGGGAATCTTTAAATTTGATGTAATTTATCTGATGCTGTTTGCATCAAGAGTTTATTGATTTAAAAAGGGCTTGGCACAGCTAAGGTTGTTATAGACATCTTAAGACCCATTCCAAAAAAGATGTGCCATCTTTATCATCCTCTACTCCTGTACTGGGAGGTGTGGTAGCTACAGAGAGTGTTGTGAATGGTTGTAAGCTCAGTGGGAACCTGGGCCAGAGCTGAGTTAAGCTCAGTACCCCCTCCTGCCAGAGGCTGAGAGTCAAGGACAGGCAACTTTCTCTTCCAGCCTAAGACAGAGTACGCTTGATGGAAAACATATCTCCATGATGGGTAACGGAAGTAATAATCAGAGAGAATGACCTAAGACAGACCTCAGTCTATCTGTTGGGGCCTGAGGGGCTCTTTAAAAATTTAAGAAGAGAGAATTGTTAGGGTCCACAGAGGTTTCCTAGTGAGATCTGAGCTTGCTTTACACAGCAGGGCTGCATAAGGGGATGGATTGACCACGTGCGTGGTCACCAGGTGTCTGGGATGGTCTGCACTTGGCTGTGCTGGGAGGAGGTCTTTTGCTCCACCNTTTGGCATTCCTTTAAAAGCCCTCTAGAAGAGACAGAAGGAGCTGGTGAGTTTTGACCTGGGCCCTCCCAAGCTATCTTGTGTTTCTAATGGTCTCTCTCCTCTATATTTCTATCTACATATTTCTCACTTCTCCTTCTTCAAGAGGGAAAAAAAGTGAGAACTGGTCTCCCTCAAAAAGGGCTTTTGATTGGCTGGACTTTGGTAGTCAGCCTCAGGAGGAGGGAGTGGCCAAATAAGGGACTGGACCTTGGTGGCCAGCTTTAGGAATATAANCTAATGGTTTTTAGCAAGGAGGAGAAGGGTAAAAGGCAGAACCTGTTGGCACCATGTTTGCTGTGCTTCAGCCTGCAAGTGCCCTACACAAATGCATGAATCTTATAAGTAAAGTATCTAATAACTAAAGTATCTAATAACTAAAGTATCTCAGTGGCAGGGAACTTGCTTAGAGAAAGGAAGACAGCACTGCACAAGAACAGAACATAGAAAGGAATGTCAGGTGTACACAGCAAGTCCCAGAAGACCATGTATAGCATAATAGCCTTTAAAATCCAGAGACAGGCAAACCAAGGTGCATGCTAAGAGATCTGTACACAGGAGCCTCTGGGAGGTGGAGGAAGAGCTGGGGTCACCCTGGTCAAATAGTTGGTTTATGGGTGTGTTTTATGTAATGAGGTTTGGCTTAGTAGATAGCAGGTGGTGTTTTGTGTGCTATTGTAGTTTACAGTAAATTCATAATAAAAAATAATTAACTTCAAGCTTTCTCATTTGGAGATAGAAGCCCTTGGTGTGTGTGNGGGGAGGAGGAGTATTGGCTGAAAATGTCTGACAGGAACTGGTTCAGGTCTAGGAGAAGGCTGTTGGGTGGTGGCATGGTGAGCACTCAGATGATGCCTGTTGTTGAGGCCTCCTTGTTGACCCCTTCCTGCTAGAGGACAGGACTAGCTGCCCAAGGGCCACACTTTCTCTTGTCCCCTCTCAAGATGTACAGGTGGGCAAACCTCAGCCTTTCCACTGAAGACAAGAGCACGGGGGGGTGGGGGGTGGGGGGGCCCTGGGCTCTGGCTGGCCAGATGTGAAAATGGAGCCAGCACCAGCTGCTGGGCCCTGCTGTGAGCAGAGGCCCAAACATTTACTTAATGCCTACTGAGTGCCAAGCCCCAGGCTCACACTTTATTAATAAAGAACANGAATTTATTTATTATATGATCTGTGTGCATGTGTACACATTCTTGTGCATGTGTATGTGTATATGTTTCTGTGCATGTGCATGTTCCTATGTGAGTGAGCTTGTGTGCATGTTCCTGTGTATACATATGCGTGTGTGACTGTGGGTGTGCATGTTCCTGTGTGTATACATATGCCTTGTCTCTTATACACATCTAGATGTGTATAAGAGACAGGTGTATACATATGCCTGTGTGACTGTGGGTGTGCATGTTCCTGTGTGTATACATGTGCCTGTGTGACTGTGGGTGTACATGTTCCTGTGGTTGAATGTGTATGTGTTCCTATGTGTGAGTGTGTACATATTCCTGTGTATGAGTTTGTGTGTGCATATGTTCCTCTGTGTGTGTGTGTGCATGTTCCTGTTCCTCTATGTGAGTCAGCTTGTGTGCATGTTTCTGTGTGTGTGCATACTACTGTGCAAGTGTGTGTATACATGTTCCTGTATGTGAGTTTGGGTGTGTCTACATTCCTGTGTTTGTACATGTTTCTGTATGTGAGTGTGTGTGTGTGTGTGTATTCCTGTGTGTGAGTGTGGGTTCAGAGTACAACCTGGGGTGAAGTTCCTTGCCTCCCTCTTTGAGGTTTCATGGGCCAGGCTAGCTGGCTNTGAGCTGCTGAGGATTCTCTTGTCTCTGTCCCCCATCTTTGGAGGGATGAATTGTNTNGGGGTACAGGTGTATTCTACTGTGTCTGGCTTTATGTGGGTTCTGGGGATTTGAACTCAGATCCTCACAGTTATGTAGCAAGTGCTTTACCAACTAAGCTATCTCCCTAGCTATCTTGCAAGCTGACGCCATGGCCTGGGCAAACAAAGCCATTACCAGATAATGAGCTCATTAGGAGGTCAGACAAAGTCATTACTGAGTAATGGATTTGCCCCCTGCAGAGTCACCTGCCTCAGTATAGTTCCCAGAAAATCTGTGTGCAGTACCCAGGGGTGTTCAGGGTAAGATATGCCCAAGTTCAGCCTCATGGAAGGAAGCCCTGGACCATGCAGTGACTCTCAGATGGGACCCTGGTCTCTTCCCCTCTCGCCCCTGCAGCCCTCACCTCTTTCTGGAAGCACAGCCTGCGTGTTTATAATGTGCCTGCTATACGATGGGTGCTTCTCTAGGAGTCTGAGCATGTAGGTAGACATCAGTCAAAGGAGGAACAAGACCAAGGGATTACAAAGAGAAGTGGGTACAGGCAGGAAAGAGGGGCAGCTTGGAGAAGGAAGGACAAGGGGCAGGAAAGGCTGCTGTGACAGTGATGTCCTGAGGCTGAGCAGGGGAAATACTTGATGTAACACAGTATTTCAGGCACAGAACAGGCACTTGCTAGAAAGTCAGGAGAGGGTGTCCCCTGCAGTGGCACAGCCAGGGCCTCAGGCAGGCTGGCTTGGCTCATGACCAGGAACAATGGAAAAGGTCCCTCCCATGGTTTGGAAGATGACCTTGACAGACACCTCAGCAGGCAGGAGAAGGGGGACTTTGAAAGACTTTCAGACAACTGGACACATTCTTCCTAGGTGGCTAGCCACACTCTGTCCTGCAACAGCAACCCTACATGCTGGCCCTCTTTTGTGTCCATAGTTACTTTAAAAATGATTGAGCCACATACTGTAAATCTGTAGGTCTTTATGGTGGACCATCTGGGTAGAGCCAGGAACTGTGGTGGTGTAGGTTCTGCTATGGGAGGAAGAAACAGGATTCAGCTCTGAACACCGACTGACAAATGGGAATTTGTGGTTGAGCGCACGGAGGGGCCATGATGAGATATTACAAAGAGGAAACAAGGCAGATTCCTGTTGAAGGTGGGCCAGACCACCAGATCATCTGGGACATGGTGGAGGCTGAGATGGGTAGATACTGGCCCTTGCTAAACTGACTTAGCACAATTTCTTTTTGGTTTGTGTTTTCCAAGGCAGGGTTTCACTCTTTAGCCCAGGCTGGCCTGGAACTCACGTTATAGCACAGATTGGTCTTGAACCCACAGTAACCCTCCAGTTTCAGCTTCCCAAACTCTTGGATTACAGTCATGAGTCATATGCTAGGCTCAGAGTTCATCCTAAAGCTGGAACCCAGAAGGAAGTTCACAGATGGACCGAGGGAGATTCAGGAGCCTGAGTGAAGTTTAGCTAGGCAAAGGATTGTTATCGCTTGAAGCAGCGTGGGGTAGAGGCCTTTTCCACCCAGGCTGTTCACTGAGACAGGCAGTAGGAACTGAGGCTGCTGAGCCACATGTGCTGGTGGGTCCATTCCCATCTCTGTCCTAGACAGGTCACAGGGGTTAAGGCCCAAGGCCTAGACTGGTCAGAGCCACCTCAGGTCAGATATTCCAGGGACTGGGAGGCTGCTGACGCCATGGCCTGGGCAAACAAAGTCATTACCAGGTAATGAGCTCATTAGGAGGTCAGACAAGGTCATTACTGAGTAATGAATTTGCCCCCTGCAGAGTCACCTGCCTCAGTACAGTTCCCAGAAAACCTCTGTGTGCAGTACCCAGGAGTATTCAGAGTAAGATATGTCCAAGTTCAGCCCCATGGAAGGAAGCCCTGGACCATGCAGTGACCCTCAGGTGGGACCCTGGTCTCTTTCACTCTGTTTGGAAACATTTCCCCAGTTCAGAGGTCTCACACCTGGCTTCTGTGTGAGCACAGACGCGTTCTTCCCCTCTCGCCCCTGCAGCCCTCACCTCTTTCTAGCAGCATAGATTCTCCCAGAGCTCTGACAGGTAAGACAACAGGAACTGTATCTGCCCAGGCAGGAACTCAGACATTCTAAGAGGTGTCTGCACCCCCACTTGGCCATCAGACTATTGAACAATTAAACAAAGAATTAGAAATTTCCAGAAACTTATGATGGAGGGAAGGCAAGCCAGCCAGCAGGGAGCTTCTCTCCCAGAAAGAGATTTCTCAAAGTGCTGACAGCTCGTCAGATGTCCTTGCAGGACTAAAGAGCAGAACAGCCACAGGTCAGTGATGTGCAGGACCACACTAGCCAGGATGGCTTAGTTGTATGTACTTCCTGCTCTCCAGAGACGCCCTGGGGGGAGGGGGTCACAATTTGTTCCTCTTCTCAATTTCACCCACTTGATGCATCTCATTTCTCTGCTTTTCAAATATTACTTGTCACTTTGTCTGTTGAGAATGAGCTTGTTAAGACTTCCAGGGCCCAGCTTGTCCCCTAGAAACTCTGGGAACAGGGCCACCAGAGGTCGGTGTAAGACCTAAGGCCCCGATCCTGCTCCCTCCAGCTCTCCTCACTCCTTCTGGTACTCCCCACCACTTTCAGGAGGCAGAGCCAGGCTCTGGGGCTGCACAGATGGCCGCCACCAGTCTGCCTCCACCTAGCCAGGCACCTTCACCAAGAACTAAGCCAGCTGGAACTTGGCAGGACACCCGGAGAAGACAGAGCTCCACAGCACACGGCCAGGGCTCTGGGGGTACTTGTGCCCTGACACTCCTCCTAAGGACTGGGAAGCCAGCTGCCCTCCAGTAGTTCCCACAACTCCCTCCCCTCTGAAGCTCCCAGAGCCCCTCCAACATGGCTGAGTGGTCTCTGGGCTCCCAAGTGCCCTCTGGCTCTGGGAAAAAAACCCTATCATGCTGACTGCCAGGGTTTAATATCAACAGAGTGCAACCGTGGCAGTAGTGACAACATTTAAGTCACACAAAAAGATTGCCCCATCTCGATCCCTGCCTGGAGTTCCAGGTGTTCATAAATTAATGAGTGGTATGGTCACAGACTGCCCTTTCAGGAGGTCCCACCTGGATGCACAGGGCTAGATCAGGGGCCAAATGGGGACAACCCTGCAGCCAGCTCCCCGTGCCACAGTGCCTGGGCTCAGCCTGGTCTGAGTCAGTCAGGTCTGGCAGCTAAGGGCTGACCAGGTCTGAGAAGTCCCCAGGAGGGTCAGAGGCTAGCCTGTTCTCTTTTCTTGTTCTGTGCCCTCCAGCTCTGCCCCTGCATTTCTCCATCTCTTTATTTGGAAGGGGACACCTCTCTGAGTCACCATCTGTCACGGTTGTCTGTTCTCCCATCCCAGCTTCTGCTGTAGCCCTGCCATTACCCACCAGCCAGGCTCCCCACNGCCTTATCCCTCCCCCATGAGGTACTGGGGCAAGCTCCCAGGGCCTTGCCTGTGTGAGAAAGCACACCACCACGGGTCCCGCCACCCACTGCTTGAGCCCTGCTTGTGTGCTCACACTTGCCTTTCAGCCCTCCTCGCTGCAGCCCCAATCTGGACCCCACTTTCTGAGCCTCTGCCAAAAGCATCAGACCCCACATCTGCAGTCTAACAAGGGACAGCCTGGAGCTCTGCAGAAGCTCAGCGTGAAGCTCAGCTAATTCATAACATCCTGAGTCTAACATAGAAACACTAAATTGTCTGCCTCTCTGAACAGGCCCTTCTGCCTCTAACATTCCTACTGCTGGTCTGCAAGCTCAGAGCCCTCTGTCACCCTCCTGGCTGCTAGGCTTCCTGGATGCAGGCTTGGTTCAGAGAGGGTAGAGCACCTCTGGCCACACAGCCTGGAGAACAGGCCTGGGGCAGGAATTCAGGCCTTTTTAGTCAGCAGCATTTTAATTAGGGTTTTGGGGAGGGGCATGGTTAATGAGCTCTAGAAGTCATCTGGGCCAAAAACAGGTGGTCCCAGAGGAACAAGGGGAATCTAAGAGGCCGAGTACCACATTCTCATCTCCTGGCAAAATGAATGAACTAGAGGGGAAACAGGCGGCCCTCTATCTGGCTGCCCACAAACAGTAGACAGTAACCACACACACACACACACATACACACACACACACACACACACATACACACACACACGCACACACACACACACACGCATACATGCACATGTGCAGACACAGAGGTGTGAAGCAGTTGGGCACACAGATCAGGTCTCCCTTCCAGCACTGCTGGATCCATGCAGAGCCCTCCCTCCTTATAATTTTCTTGTGAGGTCCCAGGGCACAGAGCACCCAGAGTGCTAACAGGACCCCAAGGGCACAATGAGAATGACAGGTGGGGAGATGCTGCCCTCTAGAGGGATATATAGCCCACTGTGCCACACACAAGCACAGCTTAATTTGCACAGGGGTGGGAATGAGCCAGGACAGTAGTGAGAGGTTCCACAGAAAGCGAAAGGGTAATAATGACATCTCTGAAGATGAAAGGTTAGCAAGGGCAGGGGCTTGGCCAGGGTGNGTAGGAGGAGTCAGCTGGGCTTCTAGCTCAACCCTGAGCATCTATACATTTTTATTCCTTCATCAAACATTCAGCACGGTTAGTAACACAAAGGGCCTAGCCCAGTGCCAGACTCAACCCAGAAGAGCCAGCCGTGGGCTCAGACACCTCACTGTGGAGGGGCAGAGAGTCATCTAAAATCACTGTTCGCTAGATGCAATGGTATGTGCCTGTAGTTCCAACTGTTCCGGAGGCTGAGGCAGGAGAGACCTGAGGACAGGAGTTCAAGACCAATCCAGGCAACATAGCAAGCCCTTGTCTTAAAACTAAACAAAAACGTGCTGGAGAGTTGGCTCAGTGGTTTAATGGCACCTGTTGTGAAAGACTGGGGTTCGATTCCCAATTCCCAGCACCCACATGGAGGCTCACCTCAGGTGACTTTGCACATGCAGGCAAAGCACTCATATACATGAAATCATAAAAATAAATCCTAAAAAACCCCAAACTAAACAAAACCCGAAATCAGCTGGGGATATATCTCAGTTGAGTGGTTCCTCAGCAGGAATGAAGTCCTGGGTTTGTCCCTAGCACTGACCGCATAAACTGGACACAGTGACACACACTTGTAATCCTAACACTCAAGAGGCAGGAGGATCAGGAATCCAAAGTCATTCTTGGCCACCTAGGGAGTACAAGACCAGCTTCAGCTACAGGAGACCCCGTTTAAAAAACAAAATGTCTGCCTGGCNATGATGGTGCGCACCTTTAATCTCAGGACTGGGGAAACAGAGACAGGCGGATCTCTGAGAGTTCCAGGCCAGCCTGGTCTACAGAGTGAGTTCCAGGACAGCCAGGACTACACAGAGAAACCCTGTTTCGACCCACGACCCCCCAAATGTTGTGAAAGTTACTTGCTTGTGGTCGAGGCTCCTGTTACTAGTTGCGAGGCTGGGTGGTCAAGGAAGGCTCCCTGTCTCAGTGGGATAAGCCNAACTGTCAGCAAGGGGGAGGGGCATAGAGTCTATGTATGTAGAGGCCCAGAGGGCTGGCTAGGTTGTTTGGTTAGGTTAAACAGGATATGGGCAAGACACAGTATGAGATGGGCTGGGGCACAGCGGTCTCTGAGGGATGAGCACATGCTAGGGTCAGAAAGCCTCTCAGACGGTTGGGGAGAGGGGCAAGAGCTTGGGGTTGGAGATGCCAGTCACAAGGATGGAGTCGTGTAGCTGAGTGTGGACTGTGGGAGACACGAGATAGGGTGGCTTGGGTTGGGGATGTAGCACAGGTAGAGTTGTTGGCTAGCTTACTCCT
>LZPO01099512.1:1343717-1363923 GCA_001675575.1 Neotoma lepida | reverse complement strand
ACACGCACCTGGATTGTGAGTTGAAGGAGGAGGCTGATTGTTGTTCAGCCCAGGCTTCCCCTGCTGTGGCCAGGGCAACATGAGAGGATGTGAGGTGGGTTTTGATTCTGACCTTAAGGTGTCTTGTGCTTTAGCAGCCATTGCGCCATGTGCTATTGCCGCTGCCTAGAGGCCAACCTAAGTCCCATATGGGGGCCCCAGCCGACAACATGGTCCCTAGGGCCAAGTTTCAAATACCCTTGCCTACTGGCCCAGCCCTCCCCCAACCTGCGGCCTCCCTGGAGCCCCAGCCACTTAGGAACTGGTTCTGCTGGGGTTCCCCTAGGCCTGGTCGTTCCCACAGACGTCCCAGGAGCGCGTTCCCGCGGGTCCAGCTGTCGCTAGGCTGCAGGATGGGGCCCAGGCCCTCTCGGCTGTATTGGCAGAGAGTGGTGCAGGTGGCAGCGCATGGCGGCAGAGCCCGGGCGCTCGTGGACTCAGGCGCGCACTGCGTACGGCGCTAGAGAGGCGCTGAGACGAGGCGTGGGCCGCAGGCTGGACCCCGGCTCGCAGCCCAACGGGCCGATCCCGGAAGATGTCCGCGCCCCGGGTCGCCTGGCTCGCCTGCGTGGCCAGCTGCGGGCCGAGGCGGCGGGGCGAGCCGAGGCGCCGCGGCTGCTGCGGGTAGTGGAACGCGCGGGCGCGCGAGCCGGGGCGGCGGGGACCAGCGAGAGGAGCGACGCGCGCAGCGGCGGCTCGGTGTGCTCGGTGTGCGGGGAGCCGCGCGGCGGCGCCACCTACCCCGCGGGCGTCTTGGAGGTGAGCGAGCGGCGGCTGCAGGAGGGGCTGGCGGCCGTGCGTGCCGAGCTGGGCGCGGGGCTCGAGGCGCTGCGCGCGGAGCTGCGGACCGAGCTGGACGCCCTGCGCGCCCTGCTGCCGCCGCCGCCGCCGCCACCCGCCCGCCGCGAGCCCCGCGGTCCCGCCCTGCTGCGGGCGCTCGGTACGGTGAACGCGTTGGTTTCGGCCTCGAGGGCCACGGAGAACGGTCCGGACGCCCCCGCGGACGGCCTGGCTAACCGAGCCGCGGCCCGGAAAAACCACAAGAAAACCCCAGTGCCTCCAGCGGCTGCGCAAGGCGGAGGAGATTGAGGGGCTCCGGTGTCCCCAGAAGGGGACAAATTAGCTGATGTGCGGTCCTTCTACAGACTCCCCAGATGCGGCCAATGATGCTCCATTATTTAAACAGTGAGCGGCAGAGGCTGCGTAGATGGCTGCGTAGATGGCTTTGCGCTATGGGTGATCGCCACCCGGGACTGAGGCTGCGCTGTAGAGGCCCTTTGGCCTTGAAGCTGGGGAAGAATCTGGACCAGAATGCGACTGCCATAGAGGGACTGGCAGAGCCAAGGGATCTGCAGCCTGGAGGCAAATGGTTGCACTTTCTTTTTCTTTAAAGTCCTAGGGGGCAGGCAGGACCTCCATGCACTAGAATAGTGTCAGCTACGACAGTGTAACAGACTTTAGGGATGTAGGAGGCTGAGACAGCCCATGAACTGGACATCAGTTTGCTAGCCACCACCACTGTACTGATATTGTCAGTATCCCTAGGACTCAGCCTCCGACAGTGATAAGGACACAGCCCTTCACTTAGCCCTCCCAACAGTCGCCAACACCAGTTTCTCGATAGAAAATATTCCTCAGGGTAATAATTCCCCAGAGTGTCACCAGGTATGGTTTCATAGCACTTGCTGTCTGTCATGAAAACCAACCAACTCAGTGCCTTCTGCTGGAGCTGCTTTTTCTTAAGGACTGGCTTGGGATCACGACCAAGGTCATCATTTTAATGTGGCATAGTAACCCCCTTTATTGGTCACCCAGCTTGTTTTTAAAATAAAATGTAATTTCTGGTATAGGTGGCATTTCTGAGATGCACTGATCTTTGACCAGGAGATTCAAAGTAACACGTGGGTGAGTGTCAGAGTTGGGTATCTGAGTGGGTCTCAGTTTCTATGATTGAGGTGGGCAAGAGGAGCCTCTGGGCTGTGTGGACAGGAACATTGAGGTTGGAGCAGGCTTCTCTCCCCACCATACCCTTGACCACTAGGCACACACCTCTTCCCAGCCACATTAGGCCAAGGTCACTCTGCATCATTTATTGTGGAAGCAGGAGTCACCCCTGGGTCCTAGGGGCCCTGCCAGAGCCTCAGGCCGACTCCCAAGCCCAAAACAGCCAGGTGCAAACAGGGCAGGGTAGGAACTGATGACCGGAGGGATGCTCCAGGAGAGGCTGATATCCTGCGATCTCCAAGAGGTTGCTGGGGGCGGAGATTATCTATGAGCGGTCTGGAGTGCAAACCCGGTGGCCCAGTCTGGGGCATAGTCTGGAACTGGGCTACCTGAGGGCAGGCAAAGATGGGTCAAGACTCGACAGGGCAGGCAGAGAAGGCAGGGGTGGCAACCGAGGCTGTGGAAGGAGCCTGGCATTGGGTAGGGATACTGGCTCCCACCTGCCTGCGCCCAATGGGTACAGTGTTTTCAAAGACTGTCCAGAGCACGGCTGGCTCGCACCCCGGTGTGGTCAGAGACCCAGAGTATCGATAGTATCGCAAGAGCCCCACAGCACTTGGCAGCAGTGAGGCCAGTGGAAAGGTGGACGTCAGGTTCACAGAGACCCCTGGACGGTGGGAGAGAAGCTGGAACTCACCTCCCCTGCTCTTGCTCCCTACCCACATACCTTCCATCCCCAGAGGGGACCCTGCAGCTCCTTACCAGGTGAAGATAAGTTTTTTAGGCCAGACACAATGGCAGAGAAATTAGTATTGTCCCTGTCCTCCTCCTGGAAAGAAATCCAGTGAGAGGGGCTTTGAGGTTCTCTGTGTGTGTGTGTGTATGTGTGTGTGTGTGTGTTTCCAAGGGTGAGACAGGTTAGCTGGGGCACCAGTGGGAAGGGCCCAGGTGAAAGGTCTGGGAGATCTGGGGGTGGAGTGAGGAAAGTCACCTCCCGCGATGTCCACCAACACTCTATTCCATTGCCCCCCCCACCTCTTGAAAACCCCTGAAGTCTATCCCCACAGACTCCAAACAGATCCCTGCTCTCCACACAACTCCAAGACCCTCTTTTGGGAAACATGCATGGTGTTACACAGCCCCTTCCTCACCACCAACAGCACGGCCAGCACAGCAAACCCATCGGGGTGGCTTTGTGCCTCCCTCATGCTCTGGTACTTTGTGCTTATGTGGAGCATGTGCATCTAGGGAATACAGAGCATAGATGGTGTCCAGCTGCCCTCTGCTCCCTCTGCCCGTCTTCCCTCTGGTCCACCCTGAACCCACCTCCATAGAGCCATGCTTCTCATCCAGGCTGTGCTCTGAGCCTTTGTGTCCTGGGCTGCCCCAGTGGAAGTGCAGCTGCAGTAGCCGGTACCCTGGTGATGGCAGCCCAGCCCCTCGGATCACTGGGCAGCTCTGCTGACAGGAAGCTAGTCGCAGTAGTACTGAAGGTGGGGGGAGCATAGGAGTCTATTGCTCCTCAGCACACTCCCCTGCTGTGGGAATCAAACTGGCCCTAGCAGTGTGGTTGAGGGCCTTGATTTCTCTCCAGCATCTGATTGGCCTTGGGTATGGCTAGTTTTCATTTACAGGGAGGTTCCTGTCACCCCTACAATGTGTGTAGAGCATCCTCTGCTTGGTTTCCTATGTGTGTGGGTGGGGTGGGAGCAGTGAGCTCTTTGGGGAAGCTGCTTTCTCAGCTCCTGATCTCTGTGTATGGGTGAGCTTCCTGTAAGCTGTGTAGACTTCTTGCCTCTGTATTGGTCTTGACCTTGTGATGCTGACCTGTATGGCCATCATTCTCCAGGGTCCAAGGGTCTAGAGGTGCTGAATCATAGCCTTGAAAGATGAAGGGCTCAAGAGTGTAGTCCCGCTGGACCAAGCGAAGGTCAATGTTGATAGGGGACTGGGCTGGGCCCCCACAAGCAGGTGCTAGCTCCTTCCAGTGGGTAGGGCCTGAGGAGACAAGGACTGGAGTCTGCAGCAGGGTCAAGGTGGCTGTCTGGGAGTACACTGAGGGTGGATCCCATAACCCAAACATCCCCAGCTGAGGACTGGCTTCCCTCCATCTTCCCACTACACCTGGTCACAGTTGCTCTCTAGACCCATCTGACTTAGCTACCAAGTCTGCAAGCAGGCTGCCCCACAGACAGGGTAGACGGATTTGGGACATGGCTGCATACTCATGCTGGGGACCACCCCTGGCCACACGCATAGGCTCACAGACCCTGAACATGAATTACAGCAGACACACATGATCACAGCATGCCTGCTGCCTGGTACCCAGTCCTTTGGAGCACAGGAGCTGACAGAGACCAGACAGATCCACATAGCCTGTTACAACTATCCTCACCGCACTCTGGGTCTTGGGAGTCATAGCACCAGGTACCTGCAGACAAGAGGCAGGGACTGAGCTGAGAACGACCACGTGCCCTTTAAAGTTTAATCCTGGCCTCAGTCCAGGAAAGGGGCCAGGCTAGCCAGGAGAGGTTGTTCCCGTCCCTGCATCTCCTCCCAAACTTGCCCCACCACTAGTGGGTAAATGGTGTCNAGTAGATCTAAGATCATACAGGCAGAGCCTTGGTGCTTACCCTTGGAGTCCACCTGTGCCACAGGTTGCATGGCAAGGAAGCAGAGCAGGAAGCCCAGCGCCCACATGATGCAGCAGTGGCTGCGTCTCTGGAGAACTGCAAACTGGACAAGAAACATGTGACCAGGCTACTCGGAAGGCTGCTCAGTCACTGTATAAGTATCCCGTGGACATGCTGAGGGGGGGGCCACAGAGGGCCAGAGTGGGTGGGGCCTAGGTAGGGCCACTAGGAACAGAGGTGGGCTGGGGCTGGTCCAGGGCTGCTGCAGCCAGTGCAATGGTTAGCATTAGTTCTGAAGGTTGTCTGATTATTATCCTCACTTACAGCAGAGGAAATGGGGGACAGGGGCCTGGGGTGACATGCTAAAGCCACCATCAAAGAAATTAGTTCAAGGGGTGAGGGCACTTGGGATCTTAGTGACCAAGACTTAAGAGGTGTGGATGTTTCTTGCCTTGCTACAAACTTGAGACTCCAACCCATCCCAAGTCCAGGTCCACAGCTGTCTGAGGACCCTCTTAAAAGGTCTTGGGAGAAGCTGCAGCCCTTCTGTGGTGGGGGCACTGCAGTAGCCCAAGTCCCAGGCAGTCCGAAATGAAGTATCTATGACTCTTTGGCTTCCTGGTGTGTCAAATGATCACTTGACAGTTCTGCACTTGGGCACCACGTGTCTGTAGGTGTGAGTAGATCTGGCCTGACCGTGACTACCAGGGAGTGGGCTGGAGGCCTGTCCCTCTGGGCATTCCAGTACTCAGCATCTCTTTGCCATAGCCCAAGGTAGCACAGTGGAACAGCATTTGCTTAGCATGTGTCCCTGGATTTATCCTCAGCACTGAAAAAACAAGTACAGCAATTGCTGGAGGACCAGATTCTTCCCAGAAGAAAGCAGGAAACAGTAACGCAGAGACCCCTGCCTCCTATGTGTTGAGGGATCCAAGCTCCCAAGCCCTATAAAGGACTTAGCAGTTCTTTCCTAACTCTGACCTCTGTCACCCTTTGTGACAGCCTGTTCTGTCACCCTTCCAAGCTAATGCGAAAGGCTGTTAGGACATCGAGCTTGATCCTAGCTCTACTGTCGTTGCTGAGTTCTGAAAGAGGGCTCCTGCATGTATGCGGTGCACATACATATACTCAGGTGTGCACACACACACCTAGAAAAATTAAAATACTGTGCTAGGCCGAGTGGTACACATCTTTAATCCAAGCACTCAGGAGGCAGAGGAAGGTGGATCTCTGTGAGTTTGAGGTCAGCCTGGTCTACAATAGTGAGTTCCAGGACAGCTAAGGCTATGTAGAGTCTTAATAAATAAATAAATAAAATTTTAAAAGGAAGGTGAGCTTAAGGATTCCTTCCAGAAATTACTATCAAGAACCCTGGTGTCCTACAGAAATGACAGTAGTAAACACAGCATCTGGAGGCTGCCATGCTTTCTCTGCTCCTCACCCCAGACCCACCCGTGGGCTGAGGGCCAGAGTGGATGGGAGGAGGGAGCCCAGCCCAAGTCAACAGGCCCTGCTAGTCTTCAGCACCTTGGGACTTCTAGAAAGACAAGACCACTCAATAATTTTTCCCCCCCGAGACAGGGTTTCTCTGTGTAGCTTTGGAGTCTGTCCTGGAACTCGATCTGTAGATCAGGCTGGCCTTGAACTCACAGAGATCCACCTGCCTCTGCCTCCCGAGTGCTAGGATGAAAGGTGTGCACCACCACTGCCTTGCTCACACAATAATTTTATAGATGAGACTCTTCCCAGAGGACCCAAACTTCTCCAGCCCCTGCAGGGAGGCCTGGTCCAGCCCAGCCTGGGTGTAGGTAGGCAGCCCCACCCACCCTCTGAGAACCTAGAGCTGCTCTGCTGGAAAGGGCTGCTTACATGACCTGAATGGCTAAGAGACTAAATCCCATGCCCTTCCCTGCTCAGCCTATCTCACACTGGTCACCAGTAACCAGAGGATACAGCAGCCTGCCTGTCACTCTAGCAACACTTGAGAGGGAGCCCTGCCATGTACCCTGCATAGACTCCAAGCCTAGCTGTCTGGTCCTCAACCAAGGGGTGTCAGAAGCCAGCTGGATGCCTGCAAGGGCTGAAACCTTAGGAGAGCCCTGGCTATAGGACTGGGCCGCAGCAAGGACTGAGCATGTCTTTGCCGTAACACAAGTTTATTTGGCATTGGATGAAATGGTTCTCACAGCATCTTAAGAAAGGATTAATGCCAACCCGACCAAAAATACACCCAAACTAAAACCTTTAGTGAAAGGAGTGTGTAAAAACAGGCATTGAGACAATGTACAGTATCAAATTCCACTTCAAGGCAGGTCAGAGGGCACCCAGCCTCTCAGAAGAGTGGCAAGGCAGTCCTGGGAAAGGGGATTCCTGGGAGCTTGGCCTGTCCCTGTAGGGCCTTGTGGGATGGGCAAGGAAACACAAACCTTAGCAAATCCCGGACCTGGGATTACTCACCAATAAGATCTGGAAAGGGTGGCAGACCCCAGTGTTTGGAACTAAAACAGCAATAGTCTGAACAGCCCCAAATACAGGCCACATGCACCCTGAGTGCTTCCTGGACAGACCTTGGCAGTCCTGTCAGGCCCACATCAGCAGCACCATGGTCCACTGTAGGTCACCCTCTTAATCTCTGTCGCCTATACTCAGGCCTCAACCCCAACAGTCATTTGGTCCCCAGAGAATTTCAGTCTGTACATACGGCCTTCTGAGGCACTACTGTGTGGTCCTTAGGACTCTTCTGAGTGGTCCGGCACCAAGACAATTCCCCACTGCTGCTCTGGAGCGTGGCTGCCTGAACCCAGCACTCAGTACTTGCTGGAGGTATGATGAACTTCCTGCTCTTCTCAGCCATGGGTGGAGGAGACAAGAGCCCTTTGGCAGAGGGATGTCTGCAGCAGCTGGCCTGTGGGCTCAGCCTTGGGACAGACTATCCAGGGACAAATCTTATACCTCCAGTCAGCCCTGGGGATCCAGCCTGAAGATGCTCCATATGGGAAGGGAAACAGGTTTCCAAGCAGTGTAAAAACGTGCCTAGAACTGTGCAGGTCTGATCAAGCACCAAAGAGCTGGAGGTCTTAGTCGCTTCTCCCGCTAATGTTCTTAGCTGGACCACGGCCTAGGAAGCAGCTCAGATACAACGGTCTAAGGGTAGCCCAAGAGCAAAGGCTCATGTGGGGTAATAGGGCACATCCTGAGCTCCCGTGAACCATCACCACCTGCAAACATTTGGCCACATGAGGACACACATAGATACAGAAAGATCCAGACATCATAGAAAAGATACATATATGCTAAAAATTGCACAGAACCTTGCTTAATCTCCAAACCTTAGAAATGCTAAAGGCCTGTGTCGGCAGACAAGACCACTNTATGAAGTTGGCAACAGGGTCCTTTAGGCAAAAAGCTCCAGGTANCCAGTGCTGTAGAGGNATTGGGAGGCATGTATGTGGCCAGCAGATGTTGGGCTCCAGCAGTGGTCATGGTGTGAAGGGGACTCAGATGACTCAACACAGGATGTCTATTTGAGTTAATTCTTTTCTCAAACAAACAACTCCTTATGGCACAGACAAGGTGAAGGGGGCTGGCCGAACCCAAAGGTCATTCACCAGCAAGCAGAGCACAGGGATCCAGAGTGTGGCAGAGAAAAGCCAGCATGCCCAACCCTCCATAGGGGTCTAGAGTCTACTCCTGGGGGAGCCATGCAGAGTTATGCCATTGAGAGTGCTGCCACAGTGCTGGCCTCAAAGCAAAGCTAGAAATGGGGCAGCAAGTTCAATTTTCTCCCAGGGACTGGCACCTCGATATTTGCATTTGAGCCCAGACAGGATGCCCCCAGAGTGCCAGTACAGCAGCTGCAAATGCTTTCTCCAGAAGCAGTTCCCAGATGCTCTGCTGCCTCTAGGTAACTACTGGTGTTGCATACAGTGGTAGTCCTGCTGTATACACTGGTGCAGTCACTGGTTGATGACTGGCTTCTGTGGGTGAGACAATGCATAAGCAAGCCCATCCAAAGATATCTTTAGTGTGAGTGCAGCCCACTGCCTCTGTTCTCTTGGAAATATGTGGTTTGAANACCTGTGTCCTTCTGCCATTTAAAAATGAGACTGACTCAAAACTTTTCATGTCTGAGAAGCCCTCAGATAAAGATGGCACAGGCACTTGCTCCTCTCTCAAGGTACCTGGCTTCAGTTTCTATGTATACACCCGCTGCTGGTGGGGATGTGGCACTAGAGTAGGACAGGACCCCTTTAAGTATCCCACTGGGATAGGTGTCTTCTGAACAGGAAACAAATACTCCTAGCCCACTGGGGCCATGAGCTGAGCCACCTAAACCACAGTATTGAGGGAGCCACGGAGGTGGCGCCCACCACCTGGTGGTGCTTCTGGAGCTGGGGTACTCCCACTCTGGGCAGGATCAGGAGGCACCAGCAGGGCACTGCTACTGTCTGTGGAGTCTTCCAGATCTGCCAACGAAGTCTCTGCAGGAGGCAGTGGATGATCCAAGTGCCTGGGCAATGGACCCTCAATGCCACTGTCCCTTGGGGTTGGCAGGCTGGCCTCCACGGGTTCAAAGGCATCGTCATCTGCAGGAGACCAGAGGGATGTCAGAAATAAATGAGGGCCTGGTCAGACTGAGGATTCCCTTCCTGATTGCTGAGTGGTAGACAGGACCCAGGGGAGCTCCTAACCTAATGTTCTGGAAGACACAAGTTCATCTTGTCACCACTGTTTGTGGTAGGTGAGATGCAGTGACCAGAGGGAAGCCACTCGGACTCCGCAGGGACACACACCAAGGAGCTTCCGGACAGAACACCCTGGACTGCAGCAGAACTATGGCAACCAGAGCAGAGGGGCTGAGTAGGAGGAGGCAGCCTGAAGAACCACTGGTGTCAGTACAGAGCCGTTCCCTAATCACCACCCTGCTCAGCACTTTGGGCTGTCTCTGAATGCTGGTGACAGAGGCCTTGGCTATGAGCTGTCTCCATCCCCACTCTCTGCCCTGCAGCCTGGAGGCTGGAAAGTGGAGATCTGCATTTATCTAGTGCAGTCTTGGCAGAAAGCATCTTGTCTCAACCCTTTTGCAGTGCTGAAGATCCAATCAAGGGCTTCTAGCATGCTAGGCAAATGTTCTATCAACTGAGCTATGCCCCTAGCTCTGACTGTGGCCTGTCTCTGATGAGTCTCTGACGACAGTTTCTGAAGATAGGAATGAAATTCTCATAGCCCTACACCACAGCAGTGTTAAAAGTCCCACTCTACTGCAGAGTGCAGGCCACACAGGGAACAGGACAAGACTCTGCCTAACGGGCCAGGCAAGGGGATGTAAGTGGCACACTGGACATGCCTCCTGAGCTGTGTAACCTAGGAAGAACAACTCAGGGTCAGGTGGGAAACAAGCAACTTTTCAACACAACCCAAGGAACTGTTAGAGCGGTGTCTTTATGATTCAGAACAAGCGCCAGAGCTGGGTCACGACCAGATAGGTCCTTATGACCGCCCCCCAAATGCCCAGCTTCCCCCCTGCTTCACAGAGAGGCCCTGAGGGCTGCCCAGCCACTAACAGGTGCTCATAAGAGAAGAGGATGCTGCCCATGGGTCCCCAGAACTGAAGGAGGCCAGGACCAAGTGCCTTCTGAGGGGGCAATCTTGAGAATGGCCCTAAGTAAAGACTGAGAAGGCAGCCAGAAGGAAAGGAGGGTCCCCAGATTCCAGGAAACCCTATGNTCCTGCCCCTGCATTCCTGATTGCTTGACAACTCCATATTCCCTCTCCCTAGGGTNGACAGTCACCTGCAGGGTCGTAGAACACACTGTCCGGGTTGATGGAAGCCTCATAGGGTGGCGGTGGATCATCCGGCTGGTCCATGTCTGGGTACTTGTAAGCTGTGTAAGGAGGCGGAGGGTCGTGGAAATGGAAAGTCCCACCTTCCCCGTCGTCAGAAAGATGTAGTGGGGTGAGGCCTGTGCCAAACCCATCTGGGCCATAGTCAAAGCCAGGGATCCTCCGGCCAAGGTTGAAATGGTGCACTGAGGCATCAAGAAGAGAAACAAGAGGGAAGCCGTGTGATTTGGAGGCAGGCTGCTGCCTCTTGAGCCTCCTTCCCAAGGCTGACCCTGTCACCCCAGTGTCACATTCCTGTAACCATCAACCCACTTGCCAGCCACATCCAACAGGTCACATGAGACTCTGATTTGGCCAGAACCTCTCATCCCTGGGTTTCTCCAACCAAGGTGTTCTCACCTCACTATTTGCAACCCATTCCTACCCTGTCACTTGACTACAGGAGCAATCCATGGCATTATTGGAGCCTCCAGTTCCAATTCACTTCTGCATATCTGTCTACTATAGAAACTTAAATAAACATAAAGACAAATTAGGGGGACACTGTTGCCAACTGCTGAGAAATCAGGGTCCTAGTTATCGAGCTTCAACCCGGCCCTAGGAAACACTGAGGACCCCTACAGAACAGGTGAGATCCCTTGTAGCTGTTGGCAACTTGCTCCTAAGCCTTCTGGTGTTAAGGAGGGCCCTTCTGGCCAGGAGACGGGGAACTCTGGCAAGACTACAGGTCTGTCAGTGGCTACAGGTATCTCACATACTCACAGCTCACCACGAGGAAGTGCTTGAATGTTCAGAAACGCTGCTCCTGATACAGAGCAGAGAGGGCAGAAGGCCTACCTTGAATACTCCCAGGTGTCCCTTCGCCCTGGCTCCCCAAATCAAGCAGGGATGTAGCTGCAGAGCGACACCTTTCTCCCCTACCTTACCAGGTTCTACCTTGGAGGGCTACCACTCAAGACAGGGGAGACGAGGGCTGGGGGGGGGGTCACTATCGTGGCCCTTGGAGTGCACTCACAGTTTGCTCCAATCAGGGACTCGATGCGCTCCCGGCGCCGCTGGCGCAGCCGGTGGACCATGAAAAGCAGCAACGAGAGGATGAGGAAGGAGGAGATGCAGCTGACGACCAGGCGCATCCCACTAGCCATGGAGTCAAACAGGCTGCTACCATCTACGAAGAGGGGGAGGAGGAGGGAAACGAGCTGCTCTGAGAAAAGGTACTTACAGGGCTAGAGTGGAGGTAGAGCAAACGCAGGCACGGCTGAGGCCTCGGGCTGGTCGGGGCTTCTCCCCCCACCCTAACAGCTGTTTACACTGTATCTGACAATTTTTTAGAACAGAGAGTAAAAGAAAACTGCTCAAAATTGAGACTATACTCTGACAACACTGAAAAATCAAGAACACAGCTCAGAAATTTCCAAAGGTGCTGCAGAAATGGGTGCCACCTCTTTGTTCTGAGACACAGTGGCTGTCTGGCCTCACCCTGGTTTTTTCTCACTGGCCACCATGTGAAATGGTGCTGCAACTGCCACTGAGCAAGGGAGCAGAGACTTGTGTTCTAGGACTGGTGTGCACTGGAGAGCTGGACTGTATGACATACCTTAGGGCCAGGTGCCTTCCCAAGGTTGTGTGTGTGTAACAGTGACAGAATGACAATACAGGTAAGACTAAGCCTGAGCTCACTGGAGGACCGCAGGGAAGAGGAAGCCCCTACACCCCACCTTCCAACAAGTGTCTGGGCCAAGGTTCACAAAGGAGAATTAACCTGGACATTGCTCACAAACGGTTTCCCACTGCAGCTGTGAGTCCTCAAGCCACAGCAGGGAATCTTGCTGCACACCATGCAACGCAGCACTTTAGATTTCAGGGCAGCTTCACTGCACATGCCTGAAGCAGATTTTCTGTAAGAAGCCCCAGCTATACTGGACACACTCATACAGGTGCAGGAGGGGCCGGGGCAGCACCAGCTCCCTCTTTCTGGATGAATTTTGGGGAAAGAGGATGCTAAATACCCTCTCGCTGCACTGGAGACCAAGAAACAACTGGTCCAACTTGTAGAGCCCTTCTCAGTCCTTCCATTCTTTAGGGAGGGGACTATTGCATTTAGTGAGTATAGGTCAAAGACACTGATTACCAGGCATCCAGGAAGCCCCNCACCATTCAACCTCGGTCCAGTACGCCAATACACCAAGATGGACATGGAAGGCAGCCCGGACTCTCCTGATGGTGCATGACTGATAGTGTGTGTTATGCCGGGTATGAAGATAGGTGGCTTTTATCGTCAAGTGCCTACACTGTGTGACTGATGCTTCTAATGTTCTCTCAACCTAGATATAAAGTGTCAGGCCGATGGGTTAGGATGTGGCCCCTCCTGGAGGCGGGAGGTCCCTGCATATGCAGTGACGTACTAGATCTAGAAATGTCCCCTCCCCACCTCTACAACAGTTTTGGAAGGCAGGTCCCCAAAGACTAGCCTAGAAAAATACTCCACAACCCACACATGAACAGCCAGGCTACAGAGCCCTAACAAATCCTGCCAGCCAGCTTGATCTAGACCAGTGGTTTTCAACCTTCCTAATGCTGTGACCTTTTAATACNGTTTCTCATGTTGTGGTGACCCCCTATCACAAAAATTGTTTTCATCGCTACTTCCTAACTGTAATTTTGCTACCAAGTGGTGTCTCAGTTCCTAAGACCATTGGAAATAGTGTTTTCCGATGGTCCCACAGGTTGAGAACTGCTAATCTAGACAGTACAAAGGGCCCAGCTGCTCTACTCTCTCCTCATATGACTAGGGAGTGGTGCTTTCAGTTGTGGAGTGGGTACATAGAAAAGATCTACCCAGTCAACTAGCTGCTTGCTTGGATGCCTCTGATGACCCTCTGGGATCTCTGTCTGTGGGATGGTGACAGGTCTGTTCCCTGCAGGCTAGCACTGAGTTCTCAGGTAAGTGCCTGGGAAGCAGCCCCTTTCCAACGACTAATTCCTAATCAGTTCTAAAAATAAGTTCAAGGACTGCCCCTCCACTGTGGGGACCAGGAAGACACATCTAGGACCAATCCACCTATAGTCAGGTACAAAGCAGAGAGCTGTACTAGAACCAGATGGTAGGTAAAGGTCCTGAGGGAGACAAGAGGTATTCTAACCACTCCATGTGCTATCAAGTTTAACTCTCTTCTGGTCCACAAAGATTACTTTCCCATATGACTGATACTGAACATTTTTCCAGGTCCTTCACAATATAGTTATATATCTTCTTTGGTGAAGTATAATTTAAATGACTTTTAATACAGTTGTGTTTTCTTATTATTGAGCTTTTAGAGACAAAACCTCATATATCCCAAACTGGCCTCAAACTTGTTCTGTAGCCAAGGATGGCCCTGAACTTCTGATCCTGCCTATAAGCATGTGCTGTCATGCTCTATTTTGCAGTCCTGGGTGGGGCTCATGCACATTAGGCAAACATGGTATGAACTGTTATGTACTCCCAGCCCCCAGAGTTCTTTACATATTCTGAATATAAGAATTCTGTCTGACATATTTTAGAAATACTCTTTCTTGGTAAGTGGCCTGTTTGTCTTTTCATTTCTCTATCTGTTTTTCAAGGAGCAGGCTGAAAGTTTTATGAAATATAACTTACCAATCTTTTTAAGGATCATGCTTGTATTTAAATTTTTCCCATGGCATAGATTTACACTTACATTTTCTTACNGAAATTTCAGTTCAACATTTTTTAGTCTGGCTTATAAGATTTTTGACTTACTGTCAAGTGCAGTAGCAGATGTGGTCTGTATGGAGAGCTGGCTGTTCATGCATTTGTTCAAAGATTGTGCTCTCTCTATCGCATTACTCTTCCTTGCTTGTTGAATGTTTCATCAATTTTTATTTCTTAGTTTTCATCCATACCCTACTGTGTTGATTAATAAGCCTGCTACGGTCTACATTGTAAGTCAGGTGTCTCACACACACTCTTACTTGGTAAAAACTGTGGGCTATTCTAGCTCTTTTGCCACTCCAAGTAAGCTGTCAAATCAGCTTAGGAACACATCAGCTGATGTTTGGTTGGGCTACAGTTTATTTGGGGAAAATTAACCTACTAGTGATACCAAGCCTTCTAATCCATGGCCATGGCATCTTTCTTTTTATTTCAGTCTTTGATTTTGTTCTTACCTCAGTGTTTTATGCTGGCAGCATATACGATGTTCAGAGGTTACAGTTAGGTAGTTCTTATTTTGGGGTGCTATTTTAGTTGGCACTTTCCTTAAATTCTCAGTGTTTAGTTGTTATAGATGGTATATATATATAATAGATTTCTGTACATTGATCTTCTTTCTCTCTGAAGACCTTGCTAAGTAAACTTAGTAGTTCTAGTAGCTTTCCTGCAGATCCTCCAGGACTTACTTTGTAATTATTTGCAAAGAGTGATGTTCTCATGTTTTCTCCCTTGCTCCAAATACCCCCCCCCCCTTCTCCCAGCAATGACTCTGGCCTTAAATACACACTGAACAGAGAGTAGTCACCATTGCATTACTGAAGGGGGAACTGAAGGCATTTGCTGAGACTCTGTTCCTGTTGTCTCTACTTCTATAGCAGGGCTGGTTCTTGGTGTGAGTAATCCCTAGCCAAGGCCTCTATGGGAACAACAGCAGAGCAAGTCCCAGAGAGCTCCTCCAGCTGTGCAGGAAAAGTGGCCTGCAGAAGCCCTGGGCCCACCTGGCACACTAAGGGCCCTGCTCTGCTGAGAAGTCCCCAGTGGCTGGGCAGGCTTAATAGGTGAANTACATCACAGATGCACCATCTTGTACTCTCTGATCAGGAGTAGCAGGGAAGATTCCTAACAAGCAGAGAACCATGAACTCAGATGATATAGCTTGTGAAAATTTCAAGTTTGACTCCCATAAATAACAACTAAGCTGGAAGGTTACAGCAATGTGGCTGGGGCACAGGAAACTTTGCAAATACCCAATTGGTATTTGTATTTCCATTGACCCTGGATGGATGATGCATCCATACAATGAGAAAACTGTCTATTCTGTGAGAAGGAAGAGGTCCAAGTGTCAACCTTCCTGATGCCAAGTTCTCTGCATCCTAGTGGGTTTCGCCAAAAGCACAGCCTCTGCATTTACGTGCTGAAGTCAACTGCATGTCTGATGGTATATGTGCAGAACGCCTCAGACACAGCCTCTAAAGGACAGCACCACTCTCCACCTTAGTAGCCCTTATGGAAGGACGATGATGGCACTCTGCTCAGGGGACAGTACTCACACTTGTGGCCCCATGCTCCAGCTCTAGCCTCCCTTCCACAAAGCTCCTGGACAATGAGGACACAATCTTCATGCCTGCCCAAGCTGCTATTCTGCAGGGCCTACCCACATCACTTTCACACGGTGGCACCCAAGAAAAGATATTTGTGCTTTTAATTCATACTCCTCTTGAGGCCCAAGTTCATGCTGAGATATCAGTGGCTCTGACGTACAACAGAGAAGGATGCCATGCAGGGTGTCCATAGGTGCTAATGTGCCTGAGCAGGACTCAAACCTTCTGAGTTTTCCCCCAGGAGTGGATTTAGGACCCAGGGCTTTGCATATGCTAATTAAGTACTCTATCACCGAGAATATCCAAGCCCCACGGATGCTCCTTTGCTGCAAGTGGAAGGAGGACAGTTATCCTGAAACCTGACTACACAGTGTGTACCTTAGAGCACCACCCAGTGTTTGGAGTATTTATCCTAACACTAATAAGGGCTTTATCCTTAAAATACCTATGACTATAAGCAAGGACTATTTATTTCACTACCTTCCATATCCCACCATAATACAAGGAGGAAGAACTCAAATGCACATGTAAATTTCAAGTTTAGGTCTTATTCTTAAGAAGTGAAAGACAGGCCTGAAGCTGCCAAGTTGATCTGTAAACAATCAGCAATGCTGAGATTCAAGTTTATTTGTAAATACTACTTTAGAGTGAGAAATAGGCAATGAGATGGGGGGATGGCTGATGGGGGCTTTCAGAGATGCCTACTGAAGTCCCTGAGCCAGCTATGTAAGTACATGTTGCTACCACTGCTGTGTCATGTACAAGCTCTTCAGAGTCCTCATCACTACTTTTGGCCAAGGGGTGGCTGTCTTACCTGGGTCCAGACACATGAACTTGCAGCACTCCTTGGGGTCCTTTCGGTACTGCTGACATCCCTGGGGCCGCTCACACAGGGCAGCGACGCACATCTCAGGCTCCCCTCGATGGCAGGTACAGCTCAAGCATGGGTCATCTCCCTTGGGAGTGAAGTAGAACCCTTCATCCACGACATTGTCTTTGATATCAACACAAGTCTGACCTGCAAGGGCATACGCACGGATGTATGTGTTACTAGCAGCACTAAGCCCTGATTTTCCACCACTACTTGCACCTTTGGAGAGAACAGGGCAACTGAGGAGCTGGTCATATCTTTTCTGCAATTCCTCCCTGTATGGCATGCTATANATCTGAAGCAGTGAGCATACACACCAGCCGAACAAAGCACAGCTGGCCAAGACAAATGGAGCCCACCAACTCACAACGGGAATGGCNGATTTGAGGGCCAAGGTCCCTACAGAAGTATTTGCTTTTAAAGTGCCTACTTCATTTGTGAGGTTTTCTAAATGCTAAAATGCAGATGTCATGGATATACTTAAAAACTGTAATGTGTTCATAAGAAGTNTCTAGGTACTGCTTGGCAAGATGGTCCCTTGAAACTGAGATGCATGTAGTAAACTGCACAGAAGTGACCTGGGAGACTAGAGCAGGGCAAAGAGCTACAACCAGCCCCTGAAGCTAGTAAGCAGATGTGACAGATGCATGGGGAGGGGATGGGTATGAGGTCAGGGAACTGGAAAAGGAAGCTTGTTCCACTCTCCAAATGGCATCTAGAAAGAGACTAGAAATCTTACAGCTCTCCTCAGTTAGGACTGGGATCACCCTCACGGCTACCAATGTTCAGGGGAAGAAAGATGGAGANCATTCTGNGCTACAACAATAAGAATCACAACAGGCCATAGGCAGTAACTACCTCTGCAATAACCAGACAGGGCTGCGGGGAACTAGTCAATGATTGCCAATACGATGGCTAATTTTGTCAATCTGACTGTATCAATTATTTGAAGCAGGAAGACTCACCCTAAATCTGGGCCACACCTTCTGGTGGCAGCCCACATAAAAGGACATGGAAGAAGGGAACACTTTGCCTACTTGTTCGTATTCTCTCAGATGAATCCATCTACCCTGCTGCTGAGGTATTCCTTTGCCATTATTTGAATCTACTCCTTCAGGATTCTAACATAGCAGCTCTCCAGGAACCTTCCAGGACTCCAGTGCCAGATTTGGACTGCTGAGAATCCAGCCTTGTGGACTGAACAACTAGGGGATTCTTGGCCTTGCCAGTGTTAGACAGCTACTGTTGAACTATTCAGACAGTATCCTGTAAGCCAGTTTAATAAATGCCCTTCATGTATGTGTTAATTCTACCAGTTCTGTTCCTTTAAGGAACCCTGACAACACAGCCAACTATACATTCTAAGTGTTTTTCCAACTTAGGCTCAAAAAAAAAAAGACCAATGTGCTCCCCACCCAATTAGCTAAGTAATCTGCCCTTTGTCAATCATGTTCTCGGAACAGTCAGAGCACCCTAGAGAGGCAATATTGGAGCTAACCCCTGGGGAGTGGAAGAGGAGAGACTCAGGGCTGAGGGCTAATGCAGACAGAATACCAGTCCTGTCACCAGTAAGGTACCAGCACTGAACCAGTCGCAGTTGACAATCACTGGGAAATTCTGTCAGGCAGTCTCTGAGGCAGCTCAAAAGGCAGACCAAATACAGAGGATTGCAGCTGGAAGTTTTCTGCGTCCTGCCCGGTCCCACCAGGCCCCACGTTCCTCTGGTCTGGTGGTCCTGCAGCCGCTTATAAAATACTCAGAGGCTTATATTAATTACCAATTGCATAGCCTATGGCAGGCTTCTTGCTAGCTAGCTCTTATAACTAAACTCAGCCCATTTCTATTAATCTATATGTCACCACATGTTCCATGGTGTTACCTGCGTGCCATTACATGCTGCTCCCTGGTCAGCGGGATGACGTCTCTGAGGATGGAGCAGTTAGAATAGGGAGACTGGCGTGCTAAGATGAAGGATCCCCTGCACAACAGACCAAGCTGCAAGCACCTATGTCTACTATCATACATGAAAATGTTTCTTTTTAATAAACAAAGAAAAAGCACCATGCCCTCAAGCTAATGATCAGCAAAAGCAGACCAGATATGATTCAGATGAAAGAACCTCCCCACAGAGACCATAAATGTCAATGGCCCATACAGTAAAGGTTCTGATGACAAAGGCAGGCAACACACAAGGTCAGATGGTGTCTTACTCAATGATCTATTGCTGGGAAGAGACATCATGACCAAGGCAGCTCTTAGGAAAGAAAGCATTTAATTGGGGACTTGTTTACAGTTTCCGAGGGTTAGTCCATTATCACGGCAGAGAGCAGGGTGGCACACATGGAGCTGGAGCAATAGCTGAGAACTACATCCTGATCCACAGGCAGAGAGAGAGGCACACAGAGAGACAGAGAAATAGACAGAGGGCCTGGCTTGGGCTTTTGAAACCTCAAAGCCCATCCCTAGAGACATACTTCCTCCAACAAGGCCACACCTCCTAATTCTTCTAATCCTTTCAAATAGTGTCACTCTCTGGTGGCTAAGCATTCAAATCTATGAGCCTATGAGGACCACTCTTATTCAAACCACCACAGATGGAAAATTTAGTCAAGAAATGGAAAGACCAAGCAGGAATCCTACAAGTGCAAGGCACAGACACAAAAGGCTCTCAAGTACACCTGACATAACAACAAGAACTGACTCAAACTCAAGGACAGAAATGAGACCAAGAGACATGGAGGTCAGATGCAAGCTGTGATCTAGACTGGACTTCAGGCTGGAGAAAATGAGCTGTAAAAGGACAGGCCATTACTGGAACCACTAACAAACTGGGAGCAGTGGACTGTTGGTGGTATGGTATTACTGTCAAATGAAATATTCTGAAGCTGAAAATGTACTATGTTTTACACAAGAGTGTGTATTCGTTCTTAGTAAAGACAGTATTGTTCTGAGTCCATAGCATCTCTGATTNTGGACAGATGTTGAATTGGTAAGATAAACACAGGTATGTCCCATAAAGGGAAGGAGGACGTACATTACACTATCCTTGTAATTTTCCCTAAGTTTGAACTTATATCTAATAAGTTACCCAAGGGTACCCCCTGCTTCCCGTCCCAGTGCAGATGGTGCTTTAAGGTCTTGTCTATCAAACACTCACAGACAAGGCTATCTTCTGTATGGTATGGGACTGCTTCCCAATAGACTTTATAAATGAAGGAAATGATGACACAGAAGCGAGCCGGTCTGCCTGCCTGGATAGTGCAAGTGGTGGTGGCTGCTGAGCCGATCTGCTGCTCTCTTGCTGTTGCTCCAGCTTCCCAGTTCCCCTACCCACAAGGTGGCCTGGCTGAGGACAGTCACAGAGCTCTCAAGCTTTGGCCTCAACCAGCACAGCAGATGGTGGCAGCAGGCACANGACACACAACACCAGGGAGAGCTGGAAACAGCCACAATTCAGTCTCTTCTGTTTTGCTGCTGAAGAGGCAGCAAGAGTTGGCGATCAAAACTCAAAAGAAGGTGATGAGGCGATGTAACATGCCGTGTTACATGCAATAAAGTGGCC
>LZPO01099512.1:1327934-1342411 GCA_001675575.1 Neotoma lepida | reverse complement strand
AAAAAAAAAAAAAAGAAAAGAAAAGAAAATGTTTGGAAAAGCATCTGTCTTCCAAGCCTGATGACCTGTGTTCAATCTCTAGAAACCACACGGCAGAAAAAGAAAACCAGCTCACTCCTGAGGGTTGTCCTCTGAGCTCCACGTGTGTTCACACACAGACATAGGTTTAAAAAATAATAAAAAGAATCTTTCTGCTGACATTCGTTGAAAGAGATTCTTAAAAAAAAAGTATCTTTATGTATATGTGTGTATGTCTGTGTGTAGGTATGTTCATGTGTGTGTGGACATGTAGGCAAAATGTTCGTTGATTTACTTTTTTATTTATTGATTTTTAAGGCAGGGTCTCACTATGTAGCCCTGGTTGGCCTAGAACTCAGGAGACCCACCTGCCTCTGCCTTCCCAGTATTGGGATTAATGGGGTGTGCCACCAGGCCCAGCAGAATGTGACTTTTTTATATGCTCTACACAAATTATTGTCAACTTTTAATTGACTACTTTTCATTTTGATAACTGGATCTTTGATTGTCATTTCTATCTGAAAAACTTTTAAAATTTCAAATTAATTTATTTCCTTGTGTAGGTGTGTGGTGGGTGCATGTGCCATGGTGCATATGTGCAGATCAAAAGACAACTTAAAGGAGGTTCTCTCTTCATACCAGCCAGGTCCTGGGCACTGAACTCAATGTCAGGCTCAGAAACAAGTACCTTTACCTGTCGAGCCAACTCATAGGCCTTGGGGATATTTTTTAGCTCNAACCACCCATACTGTGGAAAGCTAATTTTCTTTGCATTTTATGATATCTGAATTATGAAGAAAAAGTTGCAACAATAAACTTAAAACTGAATTACATTTAAAAAACAGAAATATGAGCCAAGGAAAGTACAGAAAAGGAATGTACCAGGCCAGGCTCACTTCATAACAGTTAAAAAAAAATGTGAACCTAAGTCTCAGCAAATGAAATTCAGCAATATAAGATTCACAAACCCCACAAGGGTGGTTAATCATCAAATATGATGGCGAGTGCCTGAGGTCCCAGCTACTCAGGAGGCTGAAGACAGTTACTTGAGCCCAGGTGTTCAAGATCAGCATGGGCAACACAGTAAAAACCCACATCAAAAAAGGTCTAACAAAAAATGAACAAAGTGTTAAGATTAAAGAAGAAAAACCTACCTACATTAACTCTGAAAACCAGAAAAAAACCCTCTAGTAAAACTCAGTATTTTTTTTTTGTGTGTGTGACATGAATGTTCCTGGAAAAGTAGGAACAGAAACGCAATTCCTTTACTCCCAAGGATACGTTTTAAAATTCTGTTGAAAGCATTAAGCTTGACGCTGACACAATAAATGCATGGTAGGTATTCCTAATCAATGCCATACTGGAGACCTCAGCAACAAGAGCTCAAGAAATCTAGGTGCAAGGTTTCAAAGCTACAAAACTGTCCATAGAGATATCTAAGAGGATCCCACACTAAAAGAATAAGAAAAATGAAAAACACTAGAATTTGTGTAGAAGAGAAAAAGGCCCAGAAGAACAACAGCCAGAGAGAGAGGAAAACCCAAGCCAGTCGCTGGGGTCCAGCCTAACCTGTTGTTCCCTGGCAGCATGGTGCTGGCACAGACTGGCAGACAGCAAGGGTCAGACGCCCAGACACTTGCAAGCCCAGCCTGGGACAAAGCAGGGGAGGAGGGAGGACCAACACATCAGCAAAGGAGAAAGGGCTAGTTCACAGGGTCAGAGCTGAGAGCACACCTCACTTGAACCATGGTTTCAGCAATCGTCAGAAGTTATCAAGACTAGTCTTCCTCCTCACCCCTTCCCAGGGCTGGGGGTGGAGTGNGGGGTCCCCACCTTTGGTGTGTCTACACTACAGGTGATGTAAACTTTAGGTGGATGTGTTAGCAGAGGGCTGGGGAGACTCCTGATCCCATATACTAGGGAAAAGAATTCACACGTCAGACAGAGCCAAGAGACTATCCAGCTGAAAAGTTACCAAGGCCCTCAATGCTGCAGAGCTGTCACAGGATTGGCAAATCCTGAGCTCACTGCTCTCCCCCAGTCTCTGAAGAACACTGAAGCCAGTAAAGCAGGAATTGTGGTCAGGGGGTCAAGAACACCTATGACTGCCCAGGCCACAGAGCTAGAGGCCAGCTGGATGGAGCTACTGCAGAGCACCCATTGGAGGCTGACTGCCAGGACTCACTTCTTTTACACAGAAATGAAGACTTCTCAGAGCAGCTCTCGGCATGCCAGCTGTGGAGGTCATGGTGCCTCAGCGTAGGGAAATGGAAGCACTGGAGCTGGGCACAGAACACACTGTCACTCTCAGACATGGCAGAGGCAAAGATGGGATCTGGAGGCAGGAACACTTCTGAGGAGCCTGGGGAGGAGAATAAAAGTGAGGATAAACATGTCCAACCGTCCAGATTGTCACACACAGTCCTCAAGGTGGTCATGTAATCAACTGGACACCAACCATAGGGCTGGAGGACTGCCAAGAGCTAAAGGCTGCTGCAGCTCCAGAGAAGGCCCCAGAAACACACAGGGCCTGACTGGTAGGCAGTATGCTGGCCCAGATGCCCTCTCTGCAACCACTCCCCATTTCCATGTGCCTTGTCCCCTGGGGCCCTGCAAATCAAGTAACCACTGGATGGAAGGAGGCAGGAAGGGAGATTCCAGCAGTATCTTCTGAATCAGGATGGTTCCATTTCACACTTAACAAACAAGAATACTTACTTTTGAATGCTACTTCCCAGCGACCTTCTAAGGAATGGTTCCGCCCAGTGATGACATACTGATAACCAACCCACAGCCTGCAGAGGACAGAGTGAGAAACCTCAGCACCGATGACTACCTATGCATACACGTATGTATTTAGGAGAACTGAGAACATTTATCTTTTCTTTTTTTTTGGTCCCAAAAGCTCAAAGCAAGGCAAGCACTCTACTCCTGCACCATTATCTATTCCTTTATTTTGAGATAGACTAGCATTGAGCTCAGCCTCCTACATAGCTGCAATTATAGGCATGTGCTGCTACACCCAGTGTTTCACTCATGTGTGCTGGGGAAGTTCTCTGCCACTGAGTTACACCTTCAGTCCTGTGTGTGTCTTTTCATGGTTATACTGACCTCTAAGAGAGTAAAGTTCTAAAATGAGTCTGTTGCAGAATATTCCTTTACACTATGTGAAGATGTGTCACTGTGATTGGTTCAGTAAAAAGCTAAACAGCCAATAGCTAGGCAGGAAGTATGGAAGTGACTTCTGAGGACAGAGAGCTCTGGGAAGAAGAAAGGAGTTGCCAGAGGGAACAGACACGCAGGAGAGGTAAAAGCCACTAGTCACATGGCAACATGTAGATGAATAGAAATGGATTAATTTAAGTTATAAGAGCTAGTGGGACAAGCCTAAGCTATAGGCTAAGCTTTCATAATTAATAAGCCCCCATGTTATTTTTTATGAGCTGGCAGCCCCCATTTACATGAGTCATTAAAATTTTTCTCTCAATTTTAATAAAATCCATTTTCTAAACTAATTCACAGGTCAGAAAGTTTTATATCTGGTACCTCTGCTAAGCCTGTTCTTTTTAGCTGATCCCAAAAAACATTACATTCAAAGCCAGGATGACTGCAGATGTAATGTCATAGAAACTCAATTCTGAGTATGTTAAAATCACAGAACAGAGAACTCTAAAGAAATAAAGCCCTGTGAACATATACTGCCACATTCACTGCTTTCTGCTCAGCCAGCCTGTTTCAAGCCTGCAGCATGTTCCCAATCTGTGCCACCAAACACTGAGGCACCCGCACATGGACCTGACTGAATGCTACAAGCACCTGACTGCTCTGTGCCTGTTTATTCTGCCTTAGCTCTCCAGTTCCAGTCCTAGAGATGCTCGCCTGCAGATCTGGTACCACTTGAAGTACCAAGCCACTCCAGCTCATATTGAGAACAACAACTGCTGTGAGCAGCGTGGGCTATGCACACATGTGGCCACCATAGAAGACAGGTGTTCCCCAGCAAGGCCGATGCCCTTTCAGGCTTTCCTGGTGGGAAGAAAAGCTGTTTATCTGATACTGCAGCTGCATACAAGAAACAGCATGGTGTTCTGGCTTGCCACACATGAGAGAACTGTAGCTTATCTTGAAGTGGCCCTCTGGCCACTTGCCTTAGGTCATCACACTCTCCTGGGAGAATGGCAGCTGTGCCACTGTTAGGAGGCAGCAGGTGACTGGCAGTGTACACACTGGCCATCTTCTGTCCTTCCTTCCAGAGTAGAGGAGACAACTGGCTGCCATTTCCAACTTCCACCCTACAGCATGGATAGGGCACATGATGTGGCTTCTAGTGGCGGCACACTGTTACCTTTGGCACATTCCTATTCCCTCAACAAAAGCCCTACAAATACTGAGCCTTTAAGTTGGCTGCTACTTTTTTGCTTCCTCTAGATGAGTTCATCTCCTGGAGTTCAGAAGGCAGGCTCTGGGCAGACTGCCTCAGCTAGGCCTGGCACGTGTCCCTGAGCCCATCAATGGTCACATGTGCAAGCACTTGGAAGCCTAAGGCATCTGAGAAAGACTGAGCAGGGGCACAGGCAGCACCCAGCATAGCTGACAGGTTCACTTTATCAGAAGGCACTCCCACCCACCTGCATACCATTCTTATCATGCCCAGAGCCCCCACACTGAGCAATCCCTTGGGATTCAGGCTAGCACACCCTGGTGCCACAGTCACCAAGTGCAGCTGTATCCACAGAGGGAACCAGTGAAAAGGGCTGGTCCATGGCCCCACAAAGAAGCAACAGGACCCTGTACTCCTTATTCATTCAAAAGCCCCCCAACTTCATCTTGATGCCAAACTAAGCCCCAGGATCTCTACCTGTTTCTACTGATGGGGATTTGCCTTCCCCTGGGGGGCTGCCAGTGACTGCTCAGCAGTGAACAGATTCTGAACCCTGGAACTCACTTGCGCTGGTCTTTCCAGCCGAAGTTCCGCTCTGGCTGGTCCCATTCCTGGGCCAGGACGAAGCGCAGCTCCTGGTCAGTGGAGAAAGTGGCGAGTGAGCCATTCACACGCTGGCAGGTCTGCGCAGCATCCCAGTAGTTCTCTCCACTGAGGTAGACCCGGTAGCAGCTGGCTGTGCCTTCATAGTGGTGCCACCCAGTTGGGCATTTCCCTAGGAAGCATGAAGAACGGAAGGGGAGTTGTCCCCCATATTAGGATCAAGACTTCACAAGTGGAATGACACATGCTGCATCAACACAGACACACCTCAGAATCCCCTTGGAGACCTAGAGCTGGAGATGAGAAATAGGTNCAAACAGAAACCGAGAGGTGGGTCTCTGTTTACCAGGAACTACCCTTAATCCGCTCCCAAAGGTTGACTACCCCAGGCAAGTGCACCTAGTCAATCCACACAGCCCATATCAGCTCAAGGACCCCCATCATGACAGTCAGAAAATCTGCTTGCTTTTCCTTCATTTTCTTCTCCTCTCTGCCTCGACTGAGGAGAGAGAGAGAGAGAGAGAGAGAGAGAGAGAGAGAGAGAGAGAGAGAGAGAGACTGACTGCATGTGTCTTGGCAGTTTGATCCCCAATAAATCTTTCTACCCACAGAGTGGTCTAGGTCGGTAGTTCCACTGTAGCTTCACTTACAGTGATAAGCTCTCAGCTAAGATCACACTGGCTACAAATGTTCTAAGAAGCACAATTCAACCTATGGTACACATGTATTCAGAGTCCTCTCAATTTTACATAGTTCTTCAACTTCCTTAGTAGTCAACAACAGTTGCTGAGATAATTTCTCTAACACAGTTCATTCTCTGCTTCTATCTGGTTAACAAAGCAGAATGATTACTCAGTCTCAGTGAGGCCCTTCGGGTAAGTAAATAAGCAGGGCTGGCTGCTGTGCTGGCCTCTGCTGCCAGCAAGCCCACTGCTTCCGCTTTTCTGTTCACACAGGTGTCTTTAGGAGGGTACCTGCCACTTAGCATCCCCTAAAACAGTTCCATAAATCTAACTTCGGAGGGTCTAAACCTGCCTCTCATGGATGAGAAAAAGGAGGCACGGCTTTGCTACAGCTGGCGAGGCTGAGGTAGTCAGAGCCCTATCCCCAGGACACCTCCAACATCTTTTCATTCTATTGGATGGTTCCTATGGCCCTCAGGACGGGTTTACAGCTGAGTGAAGATGGGATTAGTGGTGTGCTCCACAGATCTAGGACCTTCAAATACTGAGAATGCTGTGATGCTATTCTTGGTTGTTAATTTGGCTACCTCTGGAATTAACTAACACCCAAGTGGCTGGGTACAACACCTGTGAGGGTTTTTTTTTTTTTTTTTTTTTTTTCTGTAATTAAATAATTTGAGGTGGGAAAATCCACCTTTAATTCACTCTCTGCCTGCTTGCCCTAGCTCTTGCTGACAAGTCCATTCCTTCACTGGCATTACAGCTTACTTCTTTGGGATTTGGGTACACAGAGCTGAGACATCATGGATTGAACAACTACTGGATTCTTGGACCTTCCGTTGGTAGATAGCCATTGCTGGACTAGCTGGACCACTGCCCGTAAGCCATTCTAAGAAATCCCCTTTCTCTCCCTCTCTAGACTCATTCTATCTGTTCTGTTCCTCTAGAGAATACTCACTATTATAGGTCTCCCCCACCTTGGAGACAGGGTTTTACTATGTAGCTCTGGTGTCCTGAAACTCTCTATGTAGACCAAGCTGGCCTTGAACTCATAGAGATCTGCCTGCCTCTAACTTCCAAGTGTACCTGGCTAGAGTACCTCTTATACTTTAAAAGATGTTATTTAAAAATGTACCTACATGCCATGGAACTGGTAAAACTTAATAGGGGTTTATGCTCTTGTTTTTATTTTCATCTTGTGTGTGGGTTGCTTAATGTGTCTGTGTACCATGTGCACGCAGTACCTGCACAGGCCAGAAGAGGACGTCAGATCCCCTGGGACTGGAGTTACAGATTGTGAGCCACTATGTGGGTGCTGGGAATCAAACCCATGGCCCCTGGAAGAGCNAGTGCTCTAACTGCTGAGCCATCTCACCAGCCCAATCCTCATGTTTAGATTTCAAGTACGTGTGACTAACTTATTAACAGAGCCACAGGAAGAAAATGGCAAGCTCCACCACAGTTGAGGCATGTCCACAATAACTGTGTGCAAGGGTGGCAAGCTGGCTAGCGATATCTGTTCATTGCTAAGGCCTCGGATAAGCATAGCTGAGTGCACAGGGATGTGGAGCCTCCTGGAAGACACAGTGTGGCTCAGTATACACAGGACATACTCCCTGAGGGTAAGGAGGAAACAGTGTTTATTTCCAGTTTCTTACATGAGCTCGGATGCCTGGTTACACATTTCCCATCTGCATACAGACCAAGAACTATGGCTCCATGCAAGGGTGGGAGCTGTGAGGTGTGCTGGGAGCCTGGAAAGTGGTTGCTTTTCTAGGGCTGCTCACTGCACTGACTATGTTGGGCTCAGGAAGTCACTGTAGCTTGGTGGCCAAGCCTTAGGACTGGTGACGGTTGGCACAGGAGGCAAGCGGACGCTGAGTTTGCAAAGTGTCTCAGAGTCACCTTCCATGTTGAAGCTGTGGGCTAAGAGCTAACACGGGGCTGGAGAGATGGCTCAGATGGCTCTTCCAGAGGTCCTGAGTTCAATTCCCAGCACACACACATGGTGCTCACAACCATCTGTAATGAGATCTGATGCCCTCTTCTGGCATGCAGGCATACATGCAGATAGAACACTGTACACATAATAAATAAATCTTAAAAAAAAAAAGTTAACACAGAAAACAGACCTACACCCCACACCAAGCACATTAAGCACCAGTTCTTCTACCCCAAGTCTAGCTGCTCTTATACATTAGAGGGTATCATCCCCTCAGCATGGCTGTTCAGGGTGGGGGCATTTTAAATTATGCTTTGCTTTCCCTCAGCCTTGCTNTACCCCTTCAGAAGTTTAATGCCATCCATTCACTAATTAAAAGAGGGAGACTGTTTCCACACTGTAGCTATACACTCTCACATGTAGCCTCAAGCATGCCCCAACATCTTCCAGAGCTGCTTTAGTAAACCTATCTCCTCAGCAGTGGCCTAAGGAGAACCAGGACTGAGAGAGGCCGCAAACTCAAGAAGAGTTAACAAACACGCTGGTGGGCACTGCCTTAGGGCAGGTCTGCAACTTACTGCTGAAGCGGACAGGCTGAGCCATGTTCACTATGTGGAACTGTGTAGGGTCACCTCCTCTGCTCCGCCCCTGCCGCAGGTCCAAGGTCTCCTTCCCATGATAAGGACGGGCCTCTCCAGTCACTTCTGAAAGCAAAAGTAAGCCCATTAGCAGCACCAAATCCAACGGCAGCTAAGTGCCGGAAAGACCTGGCGGGACCAGGTGTGGCATCAGGAGTCAGTCATATTCTGATTTTCTTTGGATGTCTAAAAACTACAATTGTTCACATCAAATAGGACAAGTGTGTTTCTGGAGAAGTATACCTTTTACTTTATTGCTGTTATGGAATAGGGTCTTGTCCTTTTGCAGGCACTCCTAGCACAGCCAAGAGTCACCCATTCCTGCTTTACAATGGTCAGCAATGCCAGCTCTACAGGAATGCCTGGTGAAGGATCTCTTCCTAAGGCCCAGCCTCAGAGGCCTGGGAACATTCTGTTAGTGTGCAGGGGAAACCCACCACATACAGTCTTTTACTGCATTGTCACTGGCCTGTGTCACCGTCTGTCCACTTGCCTGCAGGTTCCCTGAGGCTGTTAAGCTACCAGGCCAGTGCCTCAGGATACAAAACCCCTAGCATAGGTCCTGGTACACAACAGGTCTCCACGCAAGGCTGAGTGTTGTTAGGAGGCTGAAGATAGGAGGAACATTCTAGTTTTACGTAGAATGAACTAACAACTTGCCAGTCACTCTTCCCACACAAATCTTTGGGAGTCATTCAAGCCCTTATCCGAGACACTTTCCTACTACCTCACAAACAGTGGACTAAAAGAAGTGAGGTGACTGACCCAAGGTCAGTAAGCAGGAGACAACCAGAGCCACCATGCCTCCTGGGCCCATCACCTCCCACTCCCCTGCATCAGGACAAAGTAAAGCCAAACAGTACTATACTTGGTATGCATGGTTGCTCTCAGGCTGGCCTGAGACTGAAGATGTGACAAGGGATGGCCTCCTGCACACTGTTCCTTGACTCCACAGTTACCTCGCTTGACTGAAGTTTCTCTAGATACCTGACTCTGTAATATATTGGGTTCTAAGCTTATTTTTACCTAATAGGATTCTCTCATCTCATTACGAAATAATACTTAATGTGAAATATTGAAAGTGTTTAAGTTTGAAAGTTAAAATGTATCTATCAATCATTACTACATTAAGGCTCTTTGTCTCTTGTTTTTCCTATACAAATCCTTAAAAATGCCAGGATCAGGTCAGTGGTAGCATACCCAGTGTGCATGGGACTCTGAGCTCTGCTTTCACATAGGAGAAAAAGAGGGAAAGAGGGAGGGAGGAAGATGGAGATGGCACAGCTGAGCAGGGAACAGGATATGCTGTTTTTAACTAAGGCTCTCTCATTCTATCTTATCAATAAAGACTTGAGAGTCAGACNCTGGGGTGAAAACCTGCTAGAAGTAGAGAAAGCACCCAGCTGCTTCCTCCTCCGCCACTGTCCCAGAAAAAGAGCTGAGCCTTCTCCTCTTGTTTGGAGGAGTCTCAAATACTCCTCCAATCAGATATCGCTCCCTTCTTCCTGTGCGTCTCTCTCCTGATTTCCTCTTACTTTCTATGGTTATTTCCTGTCAACTGGTTGCTTGCTCCACTTTTTGACCTAAGGTTGATTTTATTTAATCCTGTTAACAATATTCAAGCAGAAGGCTCTTGGATGTGTGCTAGGGCTGAGCCACACCACAGCTAGAAGCAGGTTTTTCCAGTAAATAATGCAATCTCAGGGTTCACAGTGTGATCAAATACCCTGCAACAGTGATTAAGACACCATGACCAAGACAACTTATAGAAGAAAGCATTTAATCTGGGCTCACAGTTTCAGAGAGTCCGAGTCCACGATCATCACAGTGAGGAGCATGGCAGCAGGCAGGCATGGCACTGGAGCAGCAGGTGAGAGTTCATATATTTTTTAAAGATTTATTTATCATGTACACAGTGTTGTGTGTATGCTTGAACACCAGAAGAGGGCACCAGATCTCATTACAGATGGTTGTGAGCCACCATGTGGTTGCTAGGAACTGAACTCAGAACCTCTGGAAGAGCCGCGAATACTCTTAACCTCTGAGCCACCTCTCCAGTCCGAGAGCCAGGTACTTTGAGATACAAGCCAGAAACAAAGAAAAAAAGCTAACTGGAAATGGGTTGAGCTTTTAAAACCTCAAAGCCCACCCCAGTGACACACCTTCTCCAACAAGGCCACACTCCTAATTCTTCCCAAACAGTCCACCAAGTGGGGACCAAGTACTCAAATGCCTGAGACTTATGGGGGACATCTCATTCAAACCACAACAGAGGAGGAGATGGAGAGGAGGAGGAAGGAGAGCAGAGGGAAAGAAAGATGGAGGGAGAGAGAGGGAAAGGAGAAAAGAGGGATCATCTTGACATGGCTTGCTGGCAGTTGAGTCCTCAGGTGACAGTCTGACTGTCCTAAGACTCTGGCAGCTCGAGCACCTGTGCTGACCTGCAGCCTTTCCTCTGTAGATGTACCTCTACTGTATAGGTTTAAGTCATGAAGCAGGAGCAACAGGGAGGCAAACTTTGAACTTGGACCTTGTAGGACTGTGTTTGTGCAGTCATTTTCTATTGGGCTTTATATTATACATGTGAGTACGAACTGGCAAACAAGTTTTCGTTGACATTTTAAAAACATCACAGCCAGAGACAGGTGACGGCCCCTGGTGCACTCTCCAGCAAGTCTCGGCAAGACAGTCTTGAGTCTGGCTGGGCCAGAGCAGAATCAGTTTAAAGAACTTGGCACAGGGTAACAGCAGTACCATTAGGAATTCTGTATTTTCTGGCTTTCGGATTTTAGTAAGCAAATATTACTTAACTTGCTGATGCCTGGTTCTACTATGATTCCAGATATGCGTTCATGTTGGTATACCCTATTGTGGAATATTAGTTTGGGATGTATTACATTTGTTTATGCTGTGAAACATTTATTTAATGATGCAAAGATGTATTGCAGTCTTTTATGGATGCATTTGATTAACTGTGTGATGCTGTGTTATTTTGCCTGTCTAAAACACCTGATGGTCTAATAAAGAGCTGAACGGCCAATAGCAAGGCAGGAGAAGGACAGGCAGGGCTGACAGGTAGAGAGAATTAATAGAAGGAGAAAAAGAGAGATCAGGAAGCAAGAAAGATCAAGGAGCAAGAAAAAAAAGGGGCCAGCTACCCAGCCACACAGCCAGACACAGAATAAGAAGGAAAGAAAAGATATACAGAAATAGAGAATGGTAAAAGCCCAGAGGTAGACAGAGATAATTTTAAAAAAGCTAGCAAGAAACAAGGCAAGATAAGGGTGGGCATTTAGAAGAATAATCCTCCGTGTGTGATTTATTTGGGTGCTGGGTGGTGGGCCTCCCAAAAGAGCAAAGAGCCAAAAGAGTAAACAAAACAAAACAAAACAAAACAACAGTGCCCATGAGCTTGGACGGCTCGCTTTCACCCTAATGCTCTCCTGCACATGTTTGGGTAGTTAAGTCAGAGTGGGGCTTTAAGGGACTGCCTTTGTATTGACTTGGGCCTTTTTTATTGCTGCTTTTGATACACTTTCTTTGCTCTGTCTAGTTAGTGCTTTAACTGGATAGGATGTGGGGAATTTCTGTTTTGATTCTGACTTTTGTACTTGGGTTGACCTCACCTTCCCTAGACTTGGGGAATTTCCTGCTGTTTGTACTAAAAATAATTTCTATGCTTTTGGCACGGCATTCTTTCCCTTCTATGCCTACAATCTGTAGACATGGCTTTCTCACAGTGTTCCCTGCACTTCCAATTGTATGTGTTTAAGGTCTTATTGATGCTCTTGAGGGATGCACCAATTCTTCTACCTTGTCTTCCAACCCTGATGTTTCTGCCCTGTCTGTTACCCATTCTACCAGTGAGACTTTCCACTGTGCTTGTCATCTGACTTACTAAATTTTTCTTTTCTGATATCATTTCAGTTTCTTTCCTTTTTGTTTCTGTTTTTTGAGACAGGATTTCTCTAAATAGCCCTGGCTGTCCTGGAACTTGCTCTGTAGACCAAGCTGGTCTTAAACTCACAGAGATCCGCCTGCCTCTGGCTCCTGAGTGCTGGGATTAAAGGCGTGCGCCACCACCACCTGGCAATTTGTTCCTTTTTCAATATTGCTCTTTATTAATTCTATTTTCATTCTACATTGACTTCTTTATCTCATTCATGTGCTGTCCTTACATTCACTCCTCTTGTTTTTTGAAAAGTTTTCATCATACTTTTGAATTCTTTTTGAAATTCATCTAAGTCACTATCACTGGGGGCTTTCTTCAGGGATCGTATATTTCAGATGAGACATGTCACAGAAGTCATGTTACTTGTGTTTTTCTTTTAAAGTTTTAGTGCGTGCGTGCGTGCATGTGTGTGTGTGTGTGTGTGTGTGTGTGTGTGTGTGTGTGTGTCTGTCAGAGGACAACCCTCAGGATTCAGTTCTGTCCTTTAGGCAGAGACTGAACTCAGGCTGTCAGATCTGTGGCATGCACGTTTACTTGCTGAGCCATCTTGTGAGCCTTAATGCTACTTGTGTTTGGGGGTTAGAATCTGTATCGGGAGTTAGACCACTGGTTGAATTTTTATTTTATTTTGGTCACCTTTCCTCAGGAAGGACTAGGTGGTAGTATGAGTTGAAATGTTTTTGTTAACCTGGTGTTTGGAGCATGAGGCTTCATCCACATTCCTCCCCATTAGTAGAATACTATCTGCAACAATAGTCAACACCCAGGGATTGACTCTGTGGAACTCTATGAAAATAGTCAACTACAAAATAATCACCCCCTGAAAAGAATAACCCACATACAAAACCCCCAAATCAAACAACAACAACAAAAAAAACAGCCAAACAAATAATAAATAATAAAAAAAAAAGAANNAANCAAGCAACAACCCTGTCCCAAATAATAACCTGTTAAATGCTAATCACCTTGGGGACACTGTTATAAGGTGTGTACTAATATGTCACTATGGTTATGAGTGTAAAGAAAAAAAAGTAAGAAAAAGAACACAGCAAGACTGGTGATCAGTACTGGGAAGATAGAAAGTAGAGGGGACAAAGAGAAGGGGAAACTACAGGGGCAAAAACGTAGGTATGGGGATGAGGGAGTTTTAGCAAAGGGTAGACTGAAATGAAGGAGGTGAAAATACACATCTCAGGAAGCAAGGACACAGAGACCCTGTGAATCCAGCCAGACTATCTTCTGATAAAAGTAAAGAGTAAGGAGAAAAGAGAGGGAGGGGAGGGGAGGGAGAACGGGACTGGGCCAGTCTGTAAAAGAGACTGGGCATTGAAGAGAGGGCATTGGGTAGACACAGGTCACGAGAACGGACTAGCCTGGCTATGACTTCCCTCTAGTCTCTCTTGCCTTCCTTCTCAGGCTTCTCTCCACTCCCCTGCAAATGCTCTTCCTGTTCAGACTTCCTTTCCATGATGGTGAAGTCAAGACAGTGGCTCCATCTCTGTGATTTCCTTCGGACTCTGAGTGCAAATGCTGGCCACATCCCTGAGCAGCTCTCGCCAGTGTCCTTGTGCTGCTTGGAGTCTATGAAAGCTCCTGTGTATACTTTGGTTCCCACCAGGTTTTCAGCCAGTGAGTACTGTGCAGATCTGATTTTAAAGTTTTCTTTCTCACAGTCTCACAAGATTCTGTTTGACAGGTTTTATCCTATAGTCCCATGATACTTGGCACTTGGGCTGCCATCACAGCACAACTCTTCTGCTTTGCAGGGTGTTCAGTATGCAGCTAACCACCCAGTTGTGGAGTCTTCTCCGGTGTTTTTACAGTGCCAATCTATCCCTGGAGATCACAGGACTGTGCCTGAGTGTCAGCTGCCATCTTGCTGAGGGGAAAATGTTTTCACTGTTTTGAGGCAGTCTCACTCTGTAGTATGGTTGTCCTTGTCCCCTAATACTGAGATTACAGGTGTGAGCAGCTGACAAGAAATTTCTCCTGTCAGCTCCTCAGGAGGCAGAACCCATGCTAGGAGAGCGTCTGCCACTGAGCAATAGCCTCAACCCTACCTTCTTGTCTGTTTTAGGTCTCTGCCATATTTTCCTTTAGTTCCTTGAACACATTTAAGATAATTGTTTTAAAGTCTGTATTCTTATATAAAAATGACCTGAAAACAGGAAGGGGACTGCCTGGGAAGAGAGGGATCAGATGGCAGTGGGTAAGGACTAAGACATATACATGGATGAGACTGCCAAAGAATAGAAGTAAA
>LZPO01099512.1:1303032-1323599 GCA_001675575.1 Neotoma lepida | reverse complement strand
GTACACAATATTTTGGGGGACATAATATAATCACCACACCCAGCCTCCATGTAGCCCCAGTTGGCCTCGAACTTGGGGGAATCTTCCTTGCTTCAGCTTTCGAAGTGCTAGGATTACAAGCATGAGCCACCATGGCCAGTTTTTTTTATTTTAAAGTTAAAAAAACAAAAAAACTAGAAAAAGGGTGACAGAATTTCAGCAGCTAATAAATAAGTAAGATAAGGTATTATATTATTCCTGTGTGTTTTTATAACTTAAACTTCTCAGAAATAAGAATCAATCTGCTCCCATGCATACTGTGATCTGGCAGCCCACCACAAGTACAGACAGACAGACAAGGACAAGTTAGGCGAGGTCTGCTGTGGCTCAATTCTCAACCTCCAGACAGCCAGTGTCTTTGCACACACCATTCCCACTTGTCTCACCCAACTCTAAGAGCCTGAAGCAGCCTCCCCTGCACTGGACTTCTAAAGAGCAAGGCAACCCATACAGCTTTACAACTATGGAAGCTGTGCTGAGCCTCCTCTGTGCCAGGCCATGTGGTCTGAAAGGAGTCAGACCTCTTCTTCACTTCACTGTCTCAGAGAGGGCATGCACAGCACGGATACTACTGCTTGCACATTCCGTAGCAGTGTCTGTGAAGCTCTGCACAACTTTAAAAGTAAAGGCAAAGCCGGGTGGTGGCACATACCTTTAATGTCAGCGCTTGGGAGGCAGAGGCAGGTGGATCTCTGTGAGTTCAAGGTCAGCCTGGTCTACAGAGTTCCAGGACAGCCAGGACTGTTAATACAGAGAAACCCTGTCTCAAAAAATACCAAAAAAGCTGAGTGTAGTGGTGCAAGACTTTAATCTCAGCACTCGGGAGGCAGAAGCAGGTGGATCTCTGTGAGTTCAAGGCCAGCTTGGGCTACAGAGTTCCAGGACAGCCAGGGCTACACAGAGAAACCCTGTCTCGAAAAACCAAACAGAAAAAAAAGGTAAAGGCAAAAGATCCTTAAAGAGCAGCAAATTCATTTGAAGGAAACAAAAACATTTGATTTTCACAAAGTTCTCCAAAAGACCACTCTAGGGGCTTCCTTCTCTCTATGGCCTTGGGGAGGCTTCCCCTTATGGCCTCAGGGTACTCGCTAGCATTTGGTGCCAAGTGCTGGGAAGTCCATTCTCTCTCAGCTATGACCCAAGGAATAAGCCATAGATATAGGACGGTCCTAGAGGGCCATAACTAGACTGCCATCATTCCTATCTTTGGAAAGGCAAATGCTTCCAGCAGACGTGTGTGATACAATGGCAGAAGGAAGGAAGGACCCTCTGCTCTATGTGCTGCACAGCTCATCAGCCCATCTGTGTGTTAGAGATGACATGCTTCTCTGTTGCTGAGTCTGACTCAACTCCGGGATCAAGCAATCCTCCACCTCATCCTTCTGAGTGGCTGAGATTACAGGTGTGCAGCACTCTGCTCAACTCTGCATCTTATTGTGGAACCCCCTCAAAGAACTATGCAAAACTTAACTATTACTTCCTATCGGACACCTTCCTGATGGCCCAGGCTGTACCTTCTCTACCTCAGGCTAGGCCTCTAGGAACTACAGTGTATCTTTTCTACCTCAGACTAGGCCTCTAGGAACTACAGTGTATCTTTTCTACCTCAGGCTAGGGTCCATGCAGGAGAGGAGAGGCTTCCTGCTCTGAAACTTGTGCTCTGGAAGGAGAAATGAAGAACGGACCTCTTGTATTAGGGTTCTCTAGAGTCACAGAATTTATGGAATGAATCTCTGCCCCCCCTACATATATATATATGTATATATATTCCATATATATATGGAATTTATTGGAACCATTTACAGGCTGGAGTCCAACAATGGCTAGTTGTGGATGAAAAGTCCAAGAATCTAGTAGCTGCTCAGTCCCACGAGGCTGGGTGTCTCCACTGGTCTTCTGGATGTGCTGACAAGGTGAGAGCAAGCGGTCGAAGAAGGACAAGTCCTTCCTTCTTCCATTGTCCTTATATAGGCTTCTAGCAGAGCGTGTTGCCCAGATTAAAGGTGTGCCTTCCTGCCTCAANATCTGGAGTAAAGGTGTGTCATCCAGCCTCAAGATCCAGATCAAAGGCATGTTGTCTTCTTGCCTCAAAATCTAGGTAAGTGTGCCCTCCATTTCTGGATTATAGTTCATTCCATATATAGAAAAGTTGACAACCAAGAATAGCCATTGCACCCCTCCACAGGGAGCACTACCCAGCAGTTCTAGATGTACTAAGAGATCAGATGATTCAGCCAGAGGGACCAAGGGACCTTCTCACCATGGCAGCTGGCATTTGAGTCAAGGCTTGAAGGAAGGCACATTGATCCAGGCAAGAACAGAACAAAGGAATTCCAAGAAAACATGAAAAAACACAGTATACATGTAGTGAGAAGTTAACAGGGTGGACACAGGAAGTACATCAGCTGGCCTGGAACTATGTAGACCAGGCTGGCCTTAGATGTACAGATCTGCCTGCTTCTGCTTGCCAGGTACTGGGATTAAAGGTGAGTACCACACACAGCTTAAGGTTGTGATTCCTGAGTTGGAGTATGACTGATCAAAATTATAGAGCTGATGTTCTAAAGGACTTACTAATACAATTGCTTAGGAGACAACTGAGTCACACAGTGGAATTACTCTAAAGGAGCACTGCCTCCAAAATACCCCAAGAAAAGTAGTGTGCTAACCAGGCCTGTTAGAGACAAGGTATATTTAGGATGCTAGGATGTAAATGTTTACTCACCAGGATTGACCAGCCATTTGCTTCTGATGGCCTTTACAAAGGAGACAGCTCTAACTTATGACAGCCATTAGGCCCAGATTCCTTTACTAAAGACATACCTCTAATGGGCAGCTTTGTAGGGAGGGGACAGTATAGAGTTGAAGTAGAAAAGACCAATTATTAGATACTGACTCATTTAATGATTTGCTTAAAGAACTGCTTGTAGCCTATCTGCCAATCATGACTTCCCTTGTCACCTGGGACAAAATGACCTGGAGGAACAGCTAACACAGTGGGCTGTTGCCTTTAACAACCTGCTGACTGCTACCTACACCTCTGTGTAAGGTTGCTTCCTTGTTTGCTCCAACTTGTGGTTTTAAGAGTATCAACTGAGAATGCAAATTGGACCCGATAGTAAAGTCTTTCAGGACCTATCCTGGCTTTGTTCCACCAGTGACATCTCTTCTCTCCACTCTCACTGGTATCAGAGTGCTTATTCACGAAAGATTCCCACAACAGGGTTATGACCACCACTAAGTCCAGGACTACCATAAAGTTCCCTGTGCTCTCATAGGAAAAAACATAACTCTGCCAGAACGGCAAGATGACCCTGAGAAACAACTATTTGAAAAAGAACAACAGGTGTTCTTAAATAATGCTGGTAATATGTAGTATCTGTGTTGTGTAAATCTCCCACTGCCTTAAGCTGAGGCAGACTTGCAGCCTCCTGTCTGTTTCAATTGTTTGAAGTGTAACCTGGGGCCAGGACCCAAAACAGATTAAGGATGGCAGTGTCCGTGCAATGCATAAGCCTAAAGTGCATATAAGCCAACGAAACCTTCTGTTGGGAGCTGACTGCTACTCGGCCATTACACCAGTTGACCAGGTGCTTAGGTAAAGAGCTTTATCTCAGTGTGTGGAGGAATTTCTCACTGAAAAAGCCTATCACTTACATGACATGCCTTCTGCTGACAGGCTTCATCAGAAGCCTGAAAGATCATAAGTCAGTGTNCATATGTAAGTGAGTCTTGAAATACCACACAGGCAGGAACACATGTGCATGGGATGCTGCCCTTCCCACCTATCTCAAGTTGAGACCTGGGGATGGAATGAATGCTATTAGTCATGGTGCTTTATACTCAGGGTGCTGAGGTAGAAACCAGTGGATAACCAACAACGTACACACTTGTGGCCTTTCCATATGTCTTTAGGAGCCTTATAATGGGCCACAAGAAAACCCCCAAGTGCCACTTGTGGCCTTTCCATATGTCTTTAGGAGCCTTATAATGGGCCACAAGAAAACCCCCAAGTGCCACGTTACTAGAGAATGCTTGGGCAAGGGAAGGAAGGGCAATGCTAGTTTACAGTTTATACTTCCAGCACACTCGCCAAGTCTCAGTAGGCACCCATACCCACAGCCAGAGTGCTGAACACACCCCTTCAGAAGGGCTCACTCCCAAGGTCATGTGAGTCCAGGGCTGTTTGCACATCACATCCCCAAGTGCTGTTAATTCATGAGTTCTAGAGTTGGTCCATGTACAACACTTACTTTTTAATAAGGTTAAGAGTGGGGTGTACAGACAACATGGATTGTCCGGGTACATTCCCTCGCTGTGGGAAGCCACGGCAGAGACAGGTCAATCTATACACTCACCTGGACAGTCAGCTTCATCACTCTCATCCTCACACGTTGGCCAGCCGTCACATTGCCAGGGGAGGGGTATGCACTGGATGGCACCACCGTGACATGCAAACTGCCCCGGGTTGCACCGAAGCTCTGTGGAACCAAAGGGCAAGAGGCTGTTGAGGACGTGGCACAGAAGCAAAAACCTAGAAGGACAGAATTCTGTCCACATCATGGTAGCCCTGGGGAAAGTAGTCCAGAAGCTGAGTGGTTGCCCACATGTTCCCAAAGTAGAGGGTGGAGAATGGTTACAATCCTGCATCAGAATATACAGCACCACCTCCCTCCCAGGAACACTTAAATGGTATGCCAACACAAGGTGAAGGACAGAACCATCCCTAGCCAAGGGACTCCGGAATACTCTTCCAAGAAGATAGGACTTGAGCAGGGTTTCCTAGGAAGGCGATACTTTGGTATGTTGTGTGACATAACAGCAACCATACTCCAGGAAATAAGGCCTTACAAGAAGGCACGTCAAGATGGCTGTGTGAATGGTGTGAACGGTTGGGAGTCACTCAAGTGACTGGAAATCCGGACTTTGGAGGCTGCAGGGCTAATGGATTTCTGACCTTTATCTGGTGTGCTGCAGGCAGTTAGAGGTTACTAAGGCAGTCATGAGAAGACGTGTTTGAATAAGGTAAAGCTGGCAGTGGTTTCCGACAAGATAAAAATGTTAAAACTAATGCAGCAAAACACCGGCTTTAGTAGAAGCCTGCAACCTGTACACCACAGCCAAGTGCCAAACTCTTCCCTTCTTGTTGATTCTTCCTTTACTCCCTGCTCCGGGCATACTTTTTTTTTTAAAAAAAAAAAACTTTAGAGACAGGCTCTCAAACTGTGTAGCCTGGGCTGGCCTTTAGGCACACACAGCAAACTGGTACCTGCCCCTGGGCTCAGAGCTCAGGCCTTGTACAGGGAGGGCAAGAACTCTACTGCCCTCCTCTTTAAAGACAGCTAGCTACAGAGCTAGCTTTATCTCTCTCTAGCCTGATTCACTTTCCATACATGTTGTGGGACTCTTGCAGAGGACCTGGGTTTGATTTCCAACACCACACAGCACTTAAAATTATCTGTAACCTCAGTTCAAGAGGATACAACACCCTCTTCTGGCCTCCATGGGCACCAGACATACATGTGGTACACAGTATTGTGTTGGCAAAACATTCATCCACATAAAATAACAAAAATGTTTTTAAAATCTCAACTATGCACAAATGCTTCCATCCCAGTTTATAATATGTGACTGTAGACTATGGGGTTCACATTTAGCAGGAACAACATTTGATTTGGATCTGAGCTATTCCTGGACAATCAGGATATGGCAGGTCCCCAAACTAAACAAGAGCAGTACACACAACTTCCAGTCAGTCATGATATAACAATAGATGAACAACATTCTAGCACACCATGCTGCGGAACCACGTGCTTGCAGGTTAGGTATGTTAAATGTACTTTCCAACTATGGTATTTTTAGGTCACCATAGCTTTACTTGGCACATAACCAATCAGAAGTCAAGGAGGGTCTATATTGTCATAAGCTAACTTTATATACAGATGTACACCATGAAGATGGGAGAATGGTTAGATGTAGCATGTTTTCCATATCCACTTTCTGCTCCTATCATGGAATTTTCCACAGAGGTAAATTACAAACAACAGCTTAGGGATTGAGGCAAGATTCGGAATAGAGGAATGAAAATCCATGTACTTATTTAAAGGCAGGTTCTCTTCACATTATCTTTTTTTCCCATGNCATTTGATAAGGATCTTGATTGACCATGGCAGCGCAGCAGCAGTAAAGAAGGTGATATCAAAAGGAACTATCTGGAAGCATTTATTTCCAATCCAAAGTGTGGTTATTCTCTTTAGTTTATCCTAAGTCTACATCTTCTTTTCTTTCAGAAGATTACAATTGCAGAGTAGAGTACACCATAACATTTGACAGGACAGTGGTGTCTACCACCCTTCTGTGACATTCCATACAGACGCACAAAGCCTCTTCCTCATCGGATCCTCTGCGTAATAATGAAAAAACACAAGAACAAGCAGCAAAAAACCAAATTTGAAGAAAAAAGTGAACACCTTGAGCATGGATCCATGATAGAAAACTCAGCAGAATGTTCTTCACTACTAAACAGTGCTGAGACCCTCACAGACAGTGTCACAGATGTCATGAAAGTCTCGGAAGCGACAAGGAAATGTTGCCCTGTGTTTCATTTGTCAACTTAGAAAATGCAACTTGGTGTATTTACTATATGTTATTCAGGAAAGCAATTCAAAAAGTATCTTTTCATATTAAAACCAAGTTTAATTAACCACAGTTCTGGAGACTGGAATGCCCAGGGTCAGGTCTTATACCGGGTGAGCACCTTCCTTTTGCATCTCAACTCAGCAAAAGCAGCCCATGGTAAAAAGCATGTCAAGAACGGGAAGCCCAGTCTCGTGCAGAAGGAAATCAATAAGAAAACTGAAAAGAAAACTCAGCATTTAGTAAAAACCTTTATACAAGGGCTAGGATATAGCTCACTGGGCTTAGTGTTGGAGTATTTCCCTAGGACTTACGAGGTTTTGGGTTTGAGTCTCAGTACCTCAAAAGAAGCAAAAAACCTTTACCAGGTATGTTCAACTGAGGCCCACAGACCACATGCATCCCAGGACAACTGTGAACACAGCTCAACACATTTGCAGACCACAACGTCAAGTCGCAATGTCAAAATGTTAGTACTTCTGCTTTACACAAAGTCAAGTTCAGGCTCAAATGTCTTCACTCAAAAAATTCCACAAACTAAAGAAGAACTAATACCAGGGCTGGAGAGACGGATCACTTGTTAAAAGTATGTTTTGCTCTTTTACAGAACTCACATTTGGTTCACAATATCCACGCTGAAGTGGCTCACAACTCTTTGACACCAGCTGCCAGGAATACAGTGCCCTGTTCTGGCCTCTGAGGACACTTATACCTAAGTGGCATATATATACATGTAAGTACACATAAAACTAAAAATTTTTTTCTTTCTTGTTTTTTGAGACAGGGCTTCTCTGTGTAGCCCTGGCTATCCTGGAACTCCATCTGTAGACCAGGCTGGCCTCCAACTCACAGAGATCCGCCTACCTCTGCCTCCCAAGTGCTAGGATTAAAAAAAAAAAAAGCCAATCCTTCCAGAAATTCAGAGTTCAGAAAGTTGCCAAAAACAACAGCATTAAAAAATAATTATAAGGGGCTGGAGAGATGGCTCAGAGGTTAAGAGCACTGGGTGTCCTGAGTTCAATTCCCAGCAACCACATGGTGGCTCACAACCATTTACAATTTGATCTGGTGCCCTCTGCTGGCTTGCAGGCATACATGCAGACAGAACACTATATACATAATAAATAAAGAAAAGAAAATAATTATAAGTTGGATGTGGTGGCACATGCCTGTAGTTCCAGAACTCAGGAGGCTGAGGCAGGTCTGAATTCAAAGCCTGAGCTACTCTGTTTCAATAAATAATTAATAAAATAAAAAGACAGAAGAAAAAAAGGTGATAAATCTAACAAAAGACATTTAAATATTGTTGGTGAAAATACAAAATATGACTGAAAGATATATTTAAAAGACTTAAACCTATGGGGAAATGTATANTATTCGTGGACTGGAAGATTCAAATGGTTAAGATCTCAGTTTACCCAAATTCAATGCTACCAACAATATTCCACCAGGCTTGATTGTAGAATCTGTCAAATTGACTCTAAAATTTGTGGAAACCCAAAGAATTAAGTACTTAATAACTGAGTACTGGGATTAAAAGAATATGTCAGGAACTGATGCTATGGCTTAGCAGTTAAGAGAGCTTACCACTCTATCAGAGGACAGAGTTCAGTGCCCAGCACTCACACCAGGAAGCTCAAAAACATTCAAACTCCAGCTCCAAGCCATCTCATGACCCTTGCTGGCCTCCAGGGGCACATCCACACATCCACAGCTACACACAGACACAGACACACACACAGACACACACACACAGCCAAGGGATCTCATGACTCTTGCTGGCCTCCAGGGGAACACCCACACACCCACAGACATACACACAGACAAGCATATACACACAAAATAAATCTTTAGGAGCTGGAGAGAGAGCTCCAAGTTAAGAGCATTCGCTGCTCTTCCAGAGGACCTAGGCTTGATACCTAGCACCCACATGATGGCTTACAACTATCTGTAACTCTAGTCCCAGGGCAATTTTGACACTCTCTTTTTGCCACCACAGGCACCAGGTATGCATGTGGTGCACTGACATACATGTAGACAAAACAGTCATACATATTTTTATTTAAAAAAAAATGTGCTACTACTCCCAACTAGAATTCGTTGTTAGGAGAATGAAAAGATCAGGGTTGGGGATGGGTGCTGGAAAGACAGCTAAGTGTTAAGAGTGCTTGCTGCTCTTTCAGAGGACCTGATATTGGTTTCCAGTACTTGTATCAGAGAATTCACAACTGCCTGTAACTTTAATTTCATGGGCAATGATTCACACATAGACATAAATAATAGTAATTATACAACTTTTAAAAGCCAGATGAATCTCAATTACGTCAAGTGAAAGCAGTACATACTCAAGAGAGTTCCTGAATTTCTTAAAAGCCCACACTCAATCTGCAACAGAAAGTAGGTCAGAAATGAGAGTCTACAAGAGGGCACAGGAGAACATCTGTGGTGATAACTGGTGTGCTTGCGATCCTGGCTGTGGTGGGAGAGGAAGGTTACAGGAGCTTACTGGTCAGGCAGTCTAGCAGAAATGGCACGCTCTAGCCAGGTTCAGCAAGACATCTTGTCTGCAAAAGTAAGGTGAAGAATTGATTCAGGAAGACATGCCTCCGCATGCACACATAGGCAAGTGTACCCCCACACAAATGTGCACACAATGGATATACACACACATCAAAACTTGTGTGTGTGTGTGCGTGGAGGGGGACAGACTCCCAGGTAGTAGGCTATGCCAAGATGAAGCTGACTTATCTCCTTTCCAGTCACTGGCTGCCAGAAACTCACTGAAGTAGACAACGAACTTAAGCTTCGTACTTTCTGTGAGACACGTGTGGCCACAGAAGTAGCTGCTGATGCTGAGTGAAAAATGCAAGGGTAATGTGGTTCCAATCCCATTCAATGATCGGAAGAACACCTTTCCCATGAAGCAATGTGTCTTGACCCACAACAGAATGTGCTTGCTGTTGAGTAAGACACATTCTTGTTCTAGACCCAGGAGAACTGGAGAGGGGAAGCACAAGTCTGTTCACAGATGCACTGTGGACACCAATGTGAGTGTCCTCAATTTGGTTCTTGTTTAGAAAAAGGAGAGAAGGAGATTCCTGGACTGCCATACTACTGTGCCTCAATGATTGAGGCCCAACAGAGCTGGCAGACTCGGAAAGCCTTTCCACCTCTGTAAAGAGCATGGTCTCCTCCAATGTTGTCAGAAAGCCCTTAAGCAAAGATGGTGAGGAGCTCAGGACCCAAAACACCCAATATTCAATGTCTTGTGATTCCACATGTGCTGCAACACAAAGGCAGACATGTTGCTCTGAAGAAACAATGCACTAAAAAACAATGAGGAGGAGGCTGAAGAATATGCTAAAATTTTTGGTCAAGAGAATGAGGGAAGCCAAAAGAAAACGCAGACTGCCAAGAGACAAGGTGTCCTCCCCGAGAGCTTCTATTTCTTTTATTGAAGATTCCCTTTATTGGGGCTGGAGAGGTGGCTCAGAGGTTAAGAGCACTGAGTGTTCTTCCAGAGGTCCTGAGTTCAATTCCCAGCACCCACATGATGGCTCACAACCATCTGTAATGAGATCTGGTGCCCTCTTCTGTATACACAATAAATAAATCTTAAAAAAAAAAAAAAAAAAAAGATTCCCTTTATTTCTACGTCTGCACATGTCTGTTTATCAGTGTGTGGCTGTGTAAATATGATCCAACTAACCCAGAAGGCCAGAGCCATCAGTTCTCCCGGAACTGGCATTACAGGTTAATTGTGAGTTGCCTGATGTGGGTGCTGGGAATTGAACTCAGGTCCTTTGCAAGAACAGTACATGTTCTTAAGCTCTGAGCCATCTCTCCAGCCAGTGAGTATCTACTTCTAAGTCTGAGTCCAAGTCAGAAGTGGTGGAGCACGTCTATAATCCCAGCACTTGGGAGGCAGAAGCAAGCAAATTTCTGTCAGTTCAGCTTGGTCTACATATTGAGTTCGTATGCCTAGAGGTACAGAAAAACAACAAAAGAGTAACAAATAAATTATGAGACCGAGGAGGGTGGGGGACAGGACGACAATCTGTCAACTCTTACATTTTAAATATGTGTAGTTTATTATAAGGCCGTTTTAAAAACTGCCATGAAACAGATTTCAGTGTAAATAATCAGTCACTTAATGTTCTCGAGGGAGGTCAGTCAAGATTAATCACTTCCTCTATGGCCTGCTTCCTCACCTGGACAAGCCAGGCTTGGCTCAGTTACTAGTGAAGCTCCAGAACAGGAATAAGGCTTCATAATTATAGTCCCAGGGCTGACTCACTACTGAAGACTATTTATCTAATGAGGAATTAACAAAGGGGATGGTATCTTTTGGCCTCACATCTGCATCCCTAAGCATTAAGTCAAGTCCCTGAAATATACCATTCTTCCCAAGCCATTCTAGGTTGTCCAGTTTGGCTAAAAACTAATTTCTAAACTATAATGAGAAAAAGAAAGACAAAAAAAATAGCAAAGAACATTTTTAACATTATTAACTCTATAGAAAAAAGCCACAACGTTGTTCAAAGCACACTCATAGCTTTTTTTTAAAAGTCACCATGCAGCCAGGCGGTGGTAGCACACACTTTTAGTCCAAGCACTTGGGAGATAAAGGCAGCCTGGATTTCTGATTTCCAGGCCAGCCTGGTCTACAGAATGAGTTCCAGAACAGTCGTGGCTTCACAGAGAAACTCTGTCTCAAAAACAAAAAATATCACCATGCCTGGAGAAGTTTCAATATACTGCCTCAAATTCCTTTGGGAAATGGTCATTCACTGAGGTTTTCTTTCCCAATAGCCCCGTTACTTTCTTCAAAAACAAACATTCTAAGATCAGCATGCCTGCTCTGGCAAACAGCCCCTCATTTCCACGCACACCCAGCTTTATTTGCTGCTCAGTACTTAGCCTTTGGGGGTGGGGTGTGTGTGTAAACTTTTGTGTGAACTCCTTCTAGCAAAGGGTCCTGAGGCTCCAACAGCCTCTCTAGTTGAGAAATGCCTATGTAGACTGCTCAAGCCATCTGTCCCAGGATGGGTGGTGACAAAGAGACTGTAAGATACTGGGAGTCGATGCTGAAGCATGACCTCTTCAAGCTGTGTGTACCTGAGGCAGGGTGAAACCAGGGATAGGCAGGGACCCCTAACACTCCAGCTCCCTGAGCACCTGTGCTTCCCTCCTCAGTTCAGAGAAAAGAGCCTCTTCCTCCTACAGTTATTCCTTGGAACCAGACAGATCTGGCTAAAACTGCTCCTTTAAACTTTCTTTTTTTAGGCTGTGCTGAGCAGACAGCTTTCAGCCGAGTGGTTTATCTTTCCTTATCCTGAATACACCTGACCTCCCAACTCTGGGGTATTTGGATCTCAGGTCTCAAGACACACACCCCCTCTTCTTGGAACCCTTCCCTCACCTCCCCAGCAAGGTCTGTTGGATTTCTTAGTCTAACCTTACTGCAGTGAGCAGGCATGTGTACCAAGTGTCCAGAAGGAAGGTTCTTTGCCTTCATGACCCGCCCTACTCCTCCCCCTAGAGCAGGGCTCATGCTGGGAACACCTCAACAGGGGAGTGCCTCATTAACACCTGGGACCCTACCTTCCAACAACATAAGGAGTGTCTCTTTTTAGCCAGGAGGTGGGCTGCTGAACCACTGTGGGGCGGCTACCCACCAACCCTACAGTTCCCCCAGAGTTTTCTTGGGTGAGAGTAGCAGGAAATATTAGATAGAAGGATTTTAGAGTGTGGAGAAAAGATAGAAATACAGGATAGCCTCGAGAGGGCCCGGAACCTATTTCACCCAGCCCCGACTGTCTCTGCCCCAGGGTATTTATAGAAAAGCTAAGGGGTAGAGCAAAAGACTGTCCCCCCAGCACAGCCACGTGCAGACTATCTCAGACACTTGCACTCAGGCCCATGGTCCAACCTCATCCTCTCTATGCAGACCTGCTGGGTAAAGCCACAAGGAACCTGAAAATGGGCTCCCACAAACCAGGCAGGTGAACTCCGGCACTTACAGAGTCTGCACCATCTGCAGTGCTGGACAGGGATTCTGTTGGGCCTAGCTATATGTTAGCTGCACATCAACATTTCCTTTCCTTTCTTTCTGAAGATCCTTTCGGTCCTTCCAAAAAGCAACTAGTATGCATTTCTGCCATACAGGAAGTGGCTAAAAGAGCCACCCGGCTTTGCAATTGGGTTTGCCAACACCCTGGTACCCAGGCCTTATGACTGCCTCTTTGCTGGTCATGAGCGAGGCAGCTCAGCTCTTCCTAGCTAAGGACAATATTGTTGTCACTCTATTGCCACCTTACACAAATGTGTGGTCACGGTAGCAAAACAAGAAGCCCCAGTACACCAGCAGTCCTCAAACAACATCCTACATCCTTAACACATTTTAATCTAAGGCCTCTTTATGTGTTCAAATCACTGAGGATCTCCAAAAGGATTTGCTATGTGGGTTATATCTATCACTATTTTCTGTGTTGTTTATTAAAGCAGAAAAAACCTCCACAGGAGCCCAAGCACATGCCCAAAATACTAAACAGATTTTCAACATAGCCCAGCAATTCCACTTATAGATGTACATCTGTTGTGTGTGGCTATGAAGTGTGTCCCCGAAAAGCACATGTTAGAGGCTGGGTCCTCAGCTGATAGGGCTGAGGATTAAATCATAAGGTTTCTGACCTCATGACTGGTAATCCACTGATGAGCTCACCACTGAATGGGTTATTAGGTGGGGCTAGTTAGAGTAAATAATTCACCGGGAAGGATGTCTCTTCTCCACATCCCTTTCCAGTCTCTCTGCTTCCTGCACCCCAAGATGAATGTCCTCCTTTACCACATACTAGTACCTACATGGTATCTTGCCTTGCCTCTAATCCAAAGTGGCAGAGCCACCATATCTTAGACTGGAGCCTCTGAAAACCTGAGCCTTTCCTCCTTTCTTAGTTACCTCTTCTGTTGGTGTGAAGAGACACCATGACCAAGGCAATATATAGAAGACAGCACTACTGGGGCTTACAGCTTCAGAGGGTTCAAGTCCGTGCCCATCATGCTGGGGAGCCTGGCAGCAGGCAGGCATGGCACTGGAGCAGCAGCTGAGAGCTTGCATCTGATCCATAACTATGAAACAGAGAGCGCTAACTGGGAATGGCGTGGGCTTTTGAAGCCTCCAAGGTCACTCGCAGTGACACACCTGCCACTCGCAGTGACACACCTCCTCCAAGGCCACACTCCCTAATCCTTCCCAAACAATTCCACTAACTAAATATGAGTTTATGATAGGGACCATTCTCATTCAAACCACTATACCCTCTTTAACTAAGAAAAGTAAATCTTTCTTCCTTTAAGTTGATTTCTTGGGTATTTCGTCACCATGATACAAAGTTGATTACTACATTATTACCCAGGAAATGACAGTCTTTTCAGCAACTGGTACTTAAGGATGACTGTACAGTCACCTGAAAAGGAAGCTGGCCCTCATTTAATGCAAATACAAAAAGTAACTCAAATGTACATCAAAGACTTCTACTGTAAGAGCTAAAACTACAAAACACCTAGAAAATAGGGGATACTTCCTAATGTCAGTCNTGGAAACCATTTCCTGGATGCAAAACCAACAGCAAAATCAGCAAAAGAAAAAACACAATGGTGACTTCATGAAAAAAAGGTTTGTGGATCTCATGATACTGTCAAGGACTTAGAAAAATAACCCACTGGATGGAACAAAATATATTAAATTCAGTATCTGATAAGGCACTAATATTCAGAATATATAAAGAATTCCTATAACAATGTGAAAACACAACTGCTCAATTCAAAACTAAAAAAATCATGTAGATATTTCTCCAAAGAAATACAAATGATCAATAAACACATGAAACAATGCTCAGCAACACTCGTCATCAGAGAAACACAAGTCAAAACTACAATGAGCTAGCACCTCCTACCCATGAGAACAGCTGTTTCTTAAGTGAAATGTCCTGGAAGGGTATAGAGCACTACTGCACAGTGTGAGATGACTCAGCATCTGTGGAGACATAGAATTAGCCTATCAACTAGCAATTTCACTCATAGACATATACTCAAGAGAACTGGAAGCAGAGACTAACAGGTAGTTGTGCACCAATGTCCACATCAGCACTTATTTATAACAGCTGAAGATAGAAGCAACTCATATTCACCAGCTGAAGGACAGATAAAAAATGTGGTATATTCATACAGCAGAATATTACTTGGTGATAATAACTTATATGTGCTACAATGTGGATGAACCTGAAAATATGCTAAGTCAAAGAAATGTTCANAAAAGGCCATATGCAACATAGTTCCTCTTATATAAAATGTCCAGAATAGACAAATCCACAGAGTCAGTTGGTTAGTGGCTGTTAGGGGCTAAGAGAGAAGGAGAAATTATTATTTAACTGGTACAGTTCCAGGAATATGTAGTAGTGACAGTTATACAATAATCTGAATGTACTCTATGCCATTCAATCACATGCTTAAGACAGTTAAGGGGCTGGAGAGACGGCTTAGTGTGTAAAGTGCCCTAAAAGCATGAGTTCAAATCCCTAGAACCCACATAAAAGCTGCATGTAGTAACATGCTTCTGTAATCCTAGTGCGCCTACTGCAAAATGGGAGGCAGACAGAGACATGAGAATCCCTGGAAGTTCTCAGGCCAGCCTGCCTCATGTAAGCACATACGATAAAGAGACTCTGTCTCAAACAAGGTGAAAGGCTAGGACAGAATGATACCTAGTGGTCCTCTGACCTCCACATGCATGCCTCTTGTATATTAATATAGGACCAGCCTTAATATTCTTCCCAGGGGCCCAGAAGAGAAACTACAAATGGCGAAAATTATTTTCAGAAAAAAAATCTAAGTACACCAAGCTCTTTGTCTGTCTACTTTATTCCTCTGGGATAAAATCCTATCTACATAGCTTCAGTTCTGTCCTGATACTCAGTTCCTCTTTGTCCCTTCTTTTACTGTCCCCTCATAGCCCTAGTAACAATTAAGCCCTTATGCTTTCAACCTCATCTTCGTCTCCTGTTCCTTCNTTCTTCATCCATCCTTGCTCCTTACTCCTGGATCTGAGAAACTCTACAAGAGATCATCTGCCTCACCATCTACAGAGTCTCTGCCTTCTTCTCTTCTCTCCNGCCANGCGGCTCTCTCTACCATCTACAGACAANGCCTTGTTGTCCTCCTGGTCACGGTTCTCCGCCTCACCAGGAATCCTGCTCTACCCTTCACTCCACCTGGATGTGCAAAAACCTCCTTTGTTCTGAGTCAATTGCTCTGGAAAGCCACTAGGCCTGAAGGCAAGGGATGGTCTGAACTTCCATTTGCACAAGAATCAAAGCTATGCATCTACAGCCCGCTAGTCTCCTAGGCCTTGCAGGGAAGTTAGTTACCTAGTGGATCAGTGTCTGAGAAATTTAGCAGTTTGCCAAAATGGTCTGGCAGTATTTGGGCACACAAAAATTTCATAGCAGAAGACAGCTGAAATATTAAAAACTGGATAACATCAAATATTCCATGATAAATGGCTTTCCTCTAGAAAAATCCTTGAAATTTCTAGGTATAGCTGAAGGAGTACCCATTGTGTTCTGTGCAGCGGGACCAAGCCTAACCGTATCAGAGGATATGGTCTGGCCAGCTTCAAGAAGGACCGCAGCTGCTAACAAAGGGGAAATGGAGCAACCAGGGGAGGCAGTGCTAGGAAGTGAAGACAACCATGACCAGACCTTTGTGATGATGTACAGAACTCCCNGCCATTTTCCACAGTGTTATACCATTTGTGCTGCCTTCCTCCAAGAACCCCACCATCTTCTTGGGCCTGGTTTGGTAGTCCCTGCAACTCTCTCCCTGTAGCACATAGCTCCTTTCTAGTCACTGCCCTGTGCAACCACTTGGCCCCTACAGCTTCTTGCAATGGTGTATATGGAGATTCGTACAGAAAAGCACCAGAAACCTCTCATAAGACAGGCCTCTGCTCCAGACTACATGACAATGACCATACCTTGTTAGGCCCCATTCCTTGTTCAGAGACACATGGAGGCAACCATTCCTGGCAGTCGTGAGCCACAAGAAGAACCCACTCAAGCAGTGCTTGGTACTGAAGCTTCAAGTGTTCTGTTGCTAGCAATGATCCTGAAGAGGCAGATGCTCTGAGAAGGTCCCATAAGCAAAGGGGAGTTGAAGCCCAGGGTTTCGCAGAGTACAGCACACTGCTGGGTCTCCACCGTAAAGCCCTGTTTAGGGCTGCCAGCACCTAACTGAACCTGAAGCTGAATAAACTCAGAGACCACTTGGTCAGGTATCTTAGTGAAGAGACACCACGACCAAGGCAACTTACAGAAGAGTTTATTGGGGGATTACAGCTTGAGTTACTCTTGACCATCATGGTGGGGAGCATTGGCAGCAGGCAGGTAGGCATGGTGCTGGAGCAGNAGCTAAGAGTTTACATGTTGAGATGACACAGGAAGCAGTAGCACAGACTTTTGAAACCCTCAAAGCTTACCCCCAGTGACACGCCTCCTTCAATAAGGCCACACCTACTAATCCTTCCAAAACAGTTCTACCCACTAGAGACCAAGCATAAAAATATATGAACCTATGGGGGCTATTCTCATTCACACCACCACAGCTACATAGTTGAGTTTGAGGCTACATGAGACTATCTCAAGAAAACTTAACCTTAGGACTGGCAAAGTGGCTCAGTAGGTAAAGGAACTTTGTACTAAGCCCCAGGACCTNAGTTCAATTCCTAAGACCAACACAGTGAAAGGTGAGAACTAACTCTCACTCCAAACAATTGTGAGCATGCATGCACACACATATAAATGTAATAAAAATAAAATTAAAAAGAAAACTAAACTTTGCTGCTGTGGAATATTTGCCGAATATTTGTTGTGGAATATGTATTTGCTGTTGTGGGCAAAGATGTGTTACATTTGTTTATGCTGCATTTGTTTAATTATGTAAAGATGTATTACATTTGTTTCACCTTGCCTGCCGAAGGCACCTGATTGGTCTAATAAAGGGCTGAATGGTCAATAGGTAGGCAGGAGTGGGGATCGGTGGGGGTGCCAGGCAGAGAGAATAAATAGGAGGAGAACTGTAGGCTTGAAAAGAATGAGAGAGAAGGGAAGAAGAGAACAAGGAGAAAGAAGGACATGACTGGGGCCAGAAGCCAGGCAGCTGCCAGCCAGACACAGAGACAGCAGGAAAGTAAGAGAGACAGAAAGAAAGAAGGTAAAAAGCCCCGAGGCAAAAAAGCCCCGAGGCAAAAGGTAGATAAAGAGAAACGGGTTAATTTATGTTAAAAGACCTAGCCAGAAACAGGCCTCAGCTAGGCTGAGCATTTATAACTAACAATAAGTCTCCATATCATGATTTGGGAGCTGGTTGGTAGCCCAAAAGAAAAAGCCTGGTACACTTTGTTTCCCTGTATCTGGTAAACAACCACCTAAAGTACTTCTTAAGTACTATACGTATTTAGAGAAAAAAAGGATGAGGCTTCCACATCCCTCTTGAGGATCAGTTTTCCAAATGGAATGGTAGAGAAGTTACCTGCACATGCAAAATATGGGAAGATTTCAAAGTTTTATAGGTTAATTTTTGTTGAGATAGAGGTGTCTGGCTTTGTAGCCCAGGCTAACTAACCTCCAACAAAATTTTCCCTCCTCCCTGGTAGTAGAGGGTGGAAGTCAGGGTCTTATACCTTACATTTGTTTCACCTTGCCACTGCCAGTGCACTCTGCCACTGAGCTACACTCCAGCCCCACCTAAGGGCAATATTAAACAAGGCAATTCCTGAAGCAAAGCTGGAGTAGAGTTCTGAGGCACGCAGAAAGATCTAAGGCCAAGCAGCAATGGGCAGCTTTACCCCATCTCCCCAACACCCCCTCTCCCACCCCACATCTGAACACCATCATGCATTGCAATCACTACAGAGCTCTGGTATCTCTGGGGAGGGTTCAAAGGTAACACAGCCTAATAAAGCATCATTTCATACACTCCTTTGGAATCTTAAACTCCATCTGAAAAGGAATGTTATCATTTACAGTTATCTAGGCTGTGCACCCCCAGTGCTTAGCAGAGTGTAGGCTGCTCAAACATGGCCTGGAGGCACAGGGACAATGACAAAAGCAGCTAGGTCCAAGACAGACTGCAGGACAAGTGGGGAGGAATGTGCTCAGTTCCTGACAGGGTAGTGCTGGGCACAGTAGCAAAAGGGAACAGTAAGGACAGAAAGACAGGACTGTGATGATGGTGGCCAAGGTTAGGTGAAAACACAAATGGGGAGCTGAGACTCAAGGTAAAAAGGTAGAAGACAATAAACAGAGAGAAACAAATCCACTGTGGTGGTTTGAATAAAAATGGCCCCCGTAGGCCATAGGGAGTGACATTATTAGTAGGTATGGCCTTGTTGGAGTAGAAGAGGGTCACTGGGGGTGAGCTTTGAGATTTTAGAAACTCAAGCCAGGCCTAGTGGCTCACTGTCACTTCCTGTTGCCTGAGGATCCAGAGGTACAACTCTCAGCTCCTTCTCCAGCAGGATGTCTGCCTGCATGCCACCATGCTTCCCGACATGATAGTGGGCATTTATAAACCTCTGAACTGTAAGCTAGCTCCAATTAAATGTTTTCCTTTATAAGAATTGCCATGTTCACGGTGTCTCTTCACAGCAACAGAACTCTAACTAAGACACCCACTAAAGCTGCACATATCAGTGTGTTATGGTCAGGCTGCTCAGACTCCAAATGCCAGCTCTACTTTATAAGCTGCAGCTGCGGAGCTCTGTAACCTTCAACAAGTCCTCTACTCTCCTAGACTCTGCCTGTCTGTAAAACAGGGCTAACCCACCTCACACTGCACTGTGAAGTAGAAACATGTAAACTGTAGCATTTAGCTACAATTTTATGTCATTTTTGTGTTCTAATCATCTTTATAGTTATTTTTTGTTTTTATTTGTTTTTAATCATGTTTTACCTTTAGTTACAGGACCTATTTCCTTTTAAAATATCTTTTCTTAGACATGGCTCAGAAAGTAAAAAATGAAACAACAAAACTCTTGGGACACAAGTCTGATAATGTGAGCTTGGTCCCTGGAACACATGTGAAAACAGCTGCATAGAGTGGCTTGCATCTGTAACCCCAGCATGCTAGGGGTGAGATGGGAGGCAGAGACAGGAGGCAGGAGAACTGGATCACACAAGAAACTTTAGAAGAGAGACCCTCCCTCAAAATCAAGGTAGAGGCACATATGCAGCACAAGACCAACCACATAGTGAGTTCCAGGCCTCCTAGGCTATATAATAAGACCCTGTCTCAAAAACAAAACAAGGTAGATGGAGAGAACTGACTCCCAAAAGTTCATCTCCACACACACTCACATATAGATTTTTAAAAACACCCCCAACACTGTGTGTGTGTGTGTGTGTGTGTGCGCAAAAGTCAGAAATCAATGTTGGGTGTTTTGCTCAACTGTTCTCACCTTTTTTTTTTTCCGTTTGAGACAAGGACTCTTACTGACCTGAAGCTTACCAATTCAACAAGATGAGCAGGCAAGTGAACTCCAGGATCCCTTATCTTTACTTTTCACAGGCCCACACTGTTGTTCCTGACTTTCATCTGGTTGCTAGGGATCAAACTCAGGTCCTCAAACTTGCTTAGCAAGCATTTCATTAATTGAGCCATCTCCAGGCCTTAAAAACACCTTGTTTTCAGAGACAGTCTCACTCACTATATAGCCTAGGCTGGCCTGGAACTCATGAGCCTGCCTGACTCTTCTGGGTGTTGAGTAAAGTACCTTTTTGTGACCCTTTTCCCCTTTCTCTCTTCTCTCTCTCTCTCCTCTCCTCTCCTCTCCT
>LZPO01099512.1:1267821-1302177 GCA_001675575.1 Neotoma lepida | reverse complement strand
CAGAGGTCCTGAGTTCAATTCCCAGCAACCACATGGTGGCTCACAACCATCCGTAATGAGATCTGGTGCCCTCTTCTGTATACATAATAAATAAAAAAACAGTTTGGGGCTTGAGGAGTAGCTCAGTCAAGAAATAGCTTTTGGTGTAAACATGAAGACCTGAGTTTGGTTCTAGCACCTATTTAAAGACTGGTGTGGCAGCATGTGCCTAATCCTAGCACTAGAGAGGTGAAGACAGGAAGATCTGTGGGGCTTGCTAGCCAGCCAATCTAGCCAAATTCACAAGCTCCAAAGACAGTGAGAGAGAGAGACCTTGCTTCAAAAACTAAGATGGAGAATGAACTGAGGAATACTCAGTGTTGATCTCNAGTCTTCACATGCACACATGCACCCATAAACACATATACACATAGGAACACACATACACCATCAGATGGTGGTGCCTGAGGAATGACATCTAAGATTGATCCATCCCTGGCCTCCTTCCCATCTGTTCACCCCACACACGAAAAGTATCGCTATGAACTCCTAAAGTAGGTTCTCCAGGGAACAAGAGCAAGCCGGATCTGCCTGGGTACACTCTCAAGCCAGCTAACTCACCTTGTCCTGCCCAACAGGAAGCAGCCCCATAGCTGAAGCAGACAGACAACAAGCTGAGCGACAGGACAGCTGAATGTCAGCCTGTGCAGAAAGCAGGCAGAGGGGGTGAAGGTAGAAGCACAGAAGCAGGAGGACCAGCTCAGGGTAACTGAAGTCACAGCCTCACCAGGCAGAAGAGAGAAAGAAAGATTAAGAGCGAGGGTGCAGCNGGCATATCTAGCCAGCCCCCAACCACAGCACAGCATGAGCTGCCCAGGAAAAGCTCATGTAGAGTCAATTCTGTCTCCATGTCTGGGAGCCAAGCCTAACTCCCTCTCTCTGGGAGACCCCCCACCTCTACCTTAGGCTGAGTGGCTGGGAAGCTTCAGGAAGGATCCACATTGGCAAGAAGCCCTCACCTCTTGCCTCTCAGTACAGCTAATACCCAAGGAGCAAGTTCCACCAAACATGAGGCCCAGCCAGCTAGCTGTGTCCCTTCCCTCACCCACCTCATGTTCCTATAGAATGGCTACAAGAGCCCCATCCTCCTTGCAAGCCCTGTCACGGAAGCTACACAGCAAACTAGCTAAAGGATTACTGTCCTTTATGTTAAAATATAAATAGCCATTTGTGCATTTGTTCCATAACTGATTTCTTTTTTTGATAAATTAGCTTCTTCTTAAAAATATATGTTTTTATTTTACGTTCCTTAGTGTTTTGCCTGCATGTATGCCTGTGTGAGGGTCAGAAGCCCTAGAACTGGAGTTACAGACAGATGTGACGTGCCATGTGGATGCTGGGAATTGAATGAACCCAGGTCCTCTGGAAGAGCAACTAGTGCTCTTAACCACTGAGCCATCTCTCAGGCCCTCAATTTCTAAGCACCTACTCTGTGCCTGTCCAGGTACAGGGATAACACATGAAATGTGTCAACTAGTAAAACCTGTCATTGTTAACAATCAAAACCTGTCATTGTTAACAATCCTAGCATTGTGCAAAGTGTAGCAGCTGAACGTTTTCTCTTATTTATGGATCCTAGCTCTGAATCTTTAGATGTAGGTGTATATCCTGGAGTAACCATAGAAAGAAAAAAGGGATGGGGGGAGGGGATGGCTCTAGGGAGGGGAATAGTAGCACCCAGGTACCATGAAAGGAAAATGGGAAAAATGGGGGGGGGCTTTATCTGGGGAAGGAGAGGGAGGGCAATACAGAGGGAGGAGGGAATAAAGAACACCAAGGATAAGCTAGATATAGCTTTATATATAGATATAGTGGCAAACTCCTTTAATCCCAGCACTGAGAGGCAAAGGCAAGTGATAGATCTCTGTATGTTTGAGGCCAGACTGGTCTACATAGTGAGTTCCAGGACAGCCAGGGCTGTAGAGAGACCCTGTCTCCAAAAAAAAAAAAAAAAAGGATATACTGTTTTGTGCTTACTTAAAAATAATATATATGTATGTGTATTATATAAATCAAATGAGTTTATATACTACTTGGAGGGATAATGCTTCTCCCAAGAGCCAAGGACTAACAAAAACCCTAGTACCAGGCATGACCAACCAAATTGTTGGTCAGGGGAGTTTAAGAGACTCTTAAAGCAACGCAGGCTACTGCTGTTGCCCTTGGCTGCCCCCCAGAACTTGAAAGTAAGACCCAATTGCTGAAGATGCCATACATTTTGGACACATGCAGCAGAGAAATTGAGCTGGAACTGACCTGGAAGCTTCCTCCTGAGGACTAGCTCTCATAGTATACAAAGGAGCTATGCAAGCTGCCAAGGGAGAAAAGCCATCACAGTCCTACTCAGCTGGGAAGCCTGTGGACAGAGTAGTGACTAGCATGGCAAGACAGTCCCAAGGGTGCAATAGCGGCACTTGGATCTTAGAGGTAACCAAAGGCTGTTTAGCTGGACTGAAGGAATTCATGCCTAGTCCTATAAACTTAGCTTACTACCTAAGACAACTACCTATGGCTGGTGAGTTCATGGACCCTAAAGAGCAGTGGTTCTCAGCCTTCCTCATGCCATGGCCCTTCCATACAGTTCCTCATGTTGTGGTGACCCCCCCAACTATAAAATTATTTTGCTGTTACTTCCTAACTGTAATGTTGCTACTGTTATGAATCATAATGTAAATATCTGATATGCAGGATATCTGATGTGACCCTATGGGATCACAACCCACAGGCTGAGAACCACTGCTAAAGAAGAACCACCTACTGCCACTTTCCTAAACCAGTGTAATNCCCAACTGCATTCTAAATACCTATCCTTATATCCACAGAGAAGTTCTCAGCCCTCATCAAAGAAAATTCCTTTTGCAGCACAATCACCGAAAACCATAACTGGTCAAAATGCAGACAAGTGGTCCAAGGGAAGGAGGGGGGCCACCCCTAACTGATACACAACTCCAACAATTAAGGCTCAAAGAACACTGCAGAAGAGGTATGAACCCTAAAGGAGAAGAGGCAGAAAAGACTTTAAGAGGCAGAGGACCAGGATGTTCACTGCAAGACATCTAGGACAGGGAGCTGTACCCATGAAATCTTCACAATATGGTTGCTCAAACAAGGTCTGCATAAAGACAACACCAACAGACATCCAATGTGGATGAGGGAGTCTCACAAGGCCCCATACCTAGAAGAAGAGCTACAGGCAAATAATGGTAAGAGAAAGAAAATCATCCTTCTTTTCTAGGGGATGAACCCCCTGAGTGGTTATTCAATTCCAAGCAGTCAGACCTCAACACATACACATATATAGGAGGCAACACTAAATGGACTCAGCAGGTTGTATTTATGTATACATGTATATATGTAATATATGTAACAATAATAAAGAAAAGGAGGTCATGAATTTCAAGAGGGGACACAGGAATTGGAGGGAAGAGAGTGGGGTAGAAATGATATAAATACAGTATTTACGCATGAAATTCTCAAAAATAACTAAAATAAGTGTAAAAACATAAAGAATACAATTTGAAAACAAAAAGTGTGATAGCTTAGAAAATCCTGCAGAAGGTGCTATGTGTGGCATGGTTTAAAGCCACTACACTGAGTTCTGGTGCCTCCTCGAGGGGGAGGCCCTGCTGACCTGCATGCACATACTATCAGGCTCACAGACTTAAGGGTTCCCTAGACTCCTTCAAACCTACCTCTGCATAATACCAGCAGATGATCTGTCTAAAGCATTTGCTTTATATCAGACACTTTTTGGAATTATTTCCTTACCCATTTTAATCCTTACATCTCCATGGAGCGATATTATGATGTTTATATTCAAAGGGAGGAAGTTGAGGCACAAAAGTAGTCTAGAGGAAAGAGGAGGGAGAGAGAGAAAAAGAGAGACAGAGACAGAGAGAGAGACGAGACAGAGAGAGACGGAGACAGAGAATGAATACAAAAGCACTATGGACAACCTTGAGCCCAGGCAATGTGGCTTCAGGGTACATGGCTTTGAATCACTACAACCACCTGTCATTGACCTGGGTGAGAAAAAGGCCTTTTTATAACTTGTCATAGTTTTGTTAACCTGGCCCATGAGCAGGTCTGGAGAGCATTTTCTTGATTGTGAGCAGTGCCATCCCTAAGGCAGGGGTCTAGGTTATAAGAAAGCTGGGGAAACAAGGCAGCTCCTGCCTCCAGGTTCCTGCCCCGACTTCCCTTCATGATGGACTTTTAAAAGGAAGTAAACCCTTTCTTCCCCAAGCTGCTATGGCTGTGGTATTTATCACAGCAACAGGAAGCAAACTGTAACAGCTTCTAATCTTTCGACAGACAGCTCACTCAAATCACAGTTACACTTCATTCTTCTACCTCCTAAGTACATCTATGTCCACAGCCATCACACCATAGGCCTCCAAGCTATTTACCTTCAGCCTGGGCTTGTCCTACCAAGGCCTGCCATGACAAAATGTGACCAGATTCCAATAAACTTTCCAAGACAGCTGGTAAATCAAACCAGAAACAAAACCACAGCTGTCACAGAATAACCATACTTTAAACCCAGGCATCACTCTGTTCAGTATCTGGGACCCCAAACTGGGCTTTGCAGGTTACCAATCTACTCCGCAGGCTGGGAGGAAAACCAAAGGTCATGATGTCCTCAGCACACACAAACACAGGTGATGAGTAGACAAATGATAGAGCTGTACACCAAAGAAGACATATGCCTAGTCATGGGCTCTATCTATACTGGGTCCTAAGCATTGTCACTGACATTTCAGGATCAAAAACCTACCAAAGGACCAGAGCAGGCAAAAGAACCCTCCGACAGTCAGAGGCTCATCCCAGCAGGGGGAAAAAACCAACTACTGGATCACTGTCATCCACTAGGACCCCCGACATCATTGCCAAGAAGACAGGATGTACAGCTGAATCCCTTGCTATGGCTAAGAGAGCCCACATGCAGACAGAGGATCTGCCCTCACCGCTACGGCACTACGTGGTATCCAGACTACCTCTCACCACTTAAGAGGAAAGGAGCTATGAACTAGGCCAGGGAAGACAACAGAGAAAGCAAAACCTATCTTCAGCACATCTTCGTGTCTATCCAGAAGCACTAACTGGAATAACAGAGAAAGCACACACGCACTCATTCACACGCTGATGCCTACNTGCCTCCACCATGGCTAAGCTTGAACCCCAGGCTCCCTGTACCCCGGAGGCAGGGAGGTGGGGTACTTTCGTGTTTCAGTACATATGACATAAGGATATACAGGGTGTTTGCTTTTTTCATAACTTTTCCATGATTTTGAAATTATTTTTTTCTTTCCTTCTTTTTTTCAGGTCTCAGGGAGCCCAGCTGGTTTTGCACTCCTGACCCTCCTTCCTCTACCCAAAGGGCAACGCTGCAGGTGTGCATCACCAAGCCTAGCTCTAAAAGATTTTTTCTTCAAATGGAGGACACTTCATTAGCTAGTCAAGTTGGAAAGCATGTTTCACTATTCTCCAACCAAGAATGAAACTGTTAACTCAGAAGTCAAAGGTGCTACTACAAAGTGTCATGGGACTAGGCTCTAGAAGAAAACGTGAAACTCTGGACACACAGACGGACACGGACACACATGGACACACACACACACACACACACACACACACACACACACACACACACACACATTTGTCAAGGCCAGAGAGCCTCAACTATCTAGCTATGTCTGAACTTCTGTCCCTTCCATTTGTAATGAAAACACCATTTGTTATGGCCAGCCCCTGTGCTACTCCACCTGGTATTCTAGACTCGAGAGGTTAAAGAACCCTGAACTAGGAGCCAGCTCACCCAAGATTCCATTCCAGCTGCAAAGCTAGTAGGGAGAGGCAAGTGACTTAAGGTCACTCACAGCTGGGAGCAGCATAGCTGGAATAAAAGGAAGACAATTTGCCAATCCCATTACCTCCCAAGGTGGCCCAAGCCTCTTATAGGGGCCTGCAACAGGCAGGAAGGGACTGTGGCCCTGCTGAGAAGGCAAGAATCACACTAAATAAAGCTACAGCTGAAACTACGGCATGACTTTCTTTCCCAATGAGAGCTTCAACAGTGTTAGGGTGTGCAGTTAATGCTGCACTCCCGACGGGTGGGGAAAAAAGCCAGTAGTGGCTCTCATAGCTCTCCTGCCCCCTGTACCACCCCAGTTTCTTGTCATAGCTACTTCAAAGGTCCAACCTCCCTCTTTCCCCAAATTGAGAGGCCTTAATACATTGGCCAACCACAAAAAAGGGGAATAATCAAAGCAGAGTACTAAGATGGCAAGAAGTTTGGTAGCATCACCTAAAGGACCTCTGGGACCCATCAGGAGACAAAAGCAGCCAGAGGTTTCACATCTAGAGTTAAAAAAAAAACAATTTACAAACCAGGTGTGGTAGCACATGCCTTTAATTCGAACACTAGGGAGGCAGAGGCAGGCAGATCTTTCTCTGAGTTTGAGGCCAGCCTGGTCTACAGAATGAGTTCCAGGAGAGCCAGGGCTACACAGAGAAACCTTGTCTAGAAAAACCAACCAACCAAACAACCAAAGAAACAATTAATAGTGTAACATGAGGTCTTTCTGAGGTCCAAACTGGACATAAACAGCCANGATGGACAAGGATCCAAGCAAAGGTGCATAATGAAATGACCAAAGCAGCCAGGCTCCTAGGACTAACATTTCACCTGGGTCACTTAGCTTTATGAGAGTTCTCTATTTTAGTTTGTCTATAAAATTGGGCTAGTAACAGTTCCAGAGACCACTGAATGTTAACACAAACATTAATATTTACAACAGTATCTGACATGTAACACCTTCAAACAACCAAGATCATTTTAAAAGAAATATGGGGCTGGAGGTGTAGCTCAGTGACAGAGTGCTTGCCTAGCATGAACAAGGCCCTCAGTTCATTACTCAGCACTATAAAAACAAAACAGAAAAAGAAGTTTGGACAAGTCAAGCCCTGCTCCACACCCCTGCCTCCCCACCTATCTCTGAAAGGCCTAGCCTGCACCAAAGAAACCCACAATGTCCTGGCTCTTCCTCACAAGTAACACTGGGCAGTAGCAAAAAGATAATCCTCTGCCTCCCTCCTAAGAGAACTAACTACTATCCTCCTCACACCAGTGTATGGATCAGACCTAGGACCTTGACAGAAAGCAAGCAAATCTAGACCAGAGAAGGACCTTCCTCTTGGAAAACCAGCAAAAAGACTCTGCCCAGCACTCCCAGGACAGACACAGGGGGAACATATAAGGAGACACAATAGCACACAAGAAAAAACCTGACCCAGCAATCCCTGTCTTTGCTGCCCATGTCCGGGGTTACACTGGAGCTCTCAGGGTTTTACTGGATAACTTAAGACAGCATTGGGGGCCAGTGCCAAGTTCCAACCTACAAAGCCATAGATTCAAGATCACATTACCCCCTCTATTGGAGCCTCTTCCACTACATGTCCCATTCAGACTGTATGAGGGCTCCGGTGAGACCCTCCCTTGCTGCACATGTACAATGGATGGATGGCCTCTGTCATCTGCTCTGGGTTCCCACACTCAGGGATACTCAACATACAGGAATACACTGAAGAATTCACATTTGCTCTCTTCTTCAATACTTCTACAGAGAGGGCCTTGTTCTCTGCATTTGATTTTCTCTAGTGATGGGCAGGCAACAAGAACTCACAGATCTTTTCTGAACTGCTTTCAGCCAGCTGGCAGGCTATGTGAACAGACTGGCAGGGGAAAAAAGGTTAGGGACATCGGTCACTTCTGTGATCTAGACAGATGCTGGCCCTGGAACAAGAGGCACAAGGCAGGCAGGTACGGCTCCATTTCCAGGCCTAGAGACCTCATCTGCAAAACTGGGACCCAGGAAACAGAATGGGATGGCAATTCACTTTAAACAGATGTGTACATATTTACCAAGATTTCAATCACAAGAACCAAAAACCCATTAGCCCGGCAAAAGAACCATATCCAGCAGGCTGCTTTACAGTCAGTTCACTACGCAGAGCAGCAGGTTGTACTGAGTTCCTCTCATGGAGCCCAGGGAAGCACTCTCTTCAGCTGAGTGTTGGCCTATGGTCTTGGTCACCAAGGTTCAGGCAGACATTTCCACATATGACAAAGGCACAAAGCCAAGCATTGCAATATGTTACAGGCTAGGAGGACATTGCTGCAGGTGCACCCATCTGCTCTGACACCCAGTCATGATGTCACCCATAGACTTGCCTTGGGCATTCCTTCATGGGAACCATTCTCCACTAAAAACATTAAGAACTCTACTTGCCACTGCAAGTGGTACAGAGATAAGTCTATCAACACACAATACATATATTAAAGCATCTCTTTTCACCTAAAAATTCAGACACCCCTATTTATAAAACTTGTGGCAGATCCCTAAAGTAACAGTGAGGCTGTATGGGCACTCCTGCGCCTGATGGATAAATAAATCAACCCTGCTTTGGAGAGTGGGGAGCAGTTAGGTTTTCCTGGTGCAGTTCAGGAGTATCTGAAATAGGTAGGAAAAGGGACCTGAGGTTCTCCAAGGGAGAACCAAGAGTATTTAATCATATCACACACAAAGCACTAAGTGCTGGGCACCACTGAGAGGACTCTGACCCCTGCACACGGGGTTTGGTTTACTCCCAGTACCTCCTTTGGGCTGGGCTAGGCTTCTGTGATGTAGTGTTTCATTAAGAGGCAATAAGCCAACAGCCATCGCTGTCCAGAACTGAAACACTGGCACAAAGCCACAGTTGGGCGGACAGTTGGGACACCAGGTGCCTCCACAAGCTGCTCTCAGGCCCGACTTCCACTCAGCCCAGCAGAAGCTCCTGGCCAGTGGCTCCCCGAGCACGAGGCGCTCGACAGACGTGGGTCCGAAGGCGACATCCTCGAGGCTCCGAACCCAGGTACACTCCAACTTGTGCCCGGGCAGGGGATGAGAGGCCGCAGGCAGGCCTCGCCTGTGCCTTGCCGAGGCGCAGTGGCCGCCCCGCTGCCGCGGGTGGAAGGACGTCTCCAGCCCCACCCCCGACCGCGCCCCCACCCCCAGCGCCGCGCACCTGGCCGCAGCGGCTCGGTGACAGTGAGAACCAGCAGGAAGAGCAGCAGGAAGGCACCGCTGTCTGCCTTGGGCACCATTTATCCTCCGTTCATCGTCCCCGGGGCAGCCGCGTGACCCCGCGGGGAGGCCGGACCTGGCCCAGATGAGGGCGTGAGAGCCGGACTCCGGCCGGGGACAGAGAGGTGGCGGGCGAGGGATCCAGCTGGGCCACAGAGACGCTGTGCGGCTGCAAGGGAACGCCGCCGACGGGCGCGCACTCCAGGCCGCAGAAGCGGGACGGGATTCCGGCTCGCGCAAGATGGCGGCCGTCCTGCTCCGGCCCGCGCGACCCCGCCTCCAGCCCACACTAGCCAATGAACGCCGAGCCGGGCATGGGGGGGCGGGGGGAAGGCAGGCCGGGCCGCACTCCAGACGCGGGGCGGGGCGTGAGCAGGAGGGCCGGAAAGAGGCCAGGCCAAGGGACTGGGCGGCAGTGGGCGGAGCCTGGGGCGGGCTTATAAGAAATGAGGCGTGCCATTGGCTGAGCCGAGAGGCGGTACTCGGGGATTGAGCCTTGGCAGCGAGGCGGCCAAAGGTGCTGGTTGGGATCACAAGGACTGACAGTGTACGGGGGCCCCGGGTCTGGAGGGGGTAGGAGTGGGGACCTGGGATTAGAGAATTGAGAAGGCAGCATAGGANCTGAATGATCTTTACTCCTGGGGGCCCAGGTCTGTCCCAGTGCCCAACATTCACCCTAAAGCAGTCTTCTAAAGGCCGAACCTCTGTGAGGAAAGTGAAGAAATCTAGAGGGCTGTCAGGCTCTGAGATGGGGAAGCAACACAAAACAATTTCAACAGAGCAAATGGCCTAAGGGATGTCAGAGAGAAAGAATAACTGAGACGGCCAGATCCTCTGGACCAGATCTCGGGAGGTCCTACCGATAGAATGAAGGAGAAAGCCCAGGCAGAGATGAGGCTAAAGTCTGGAAACAAGGCTCCACGTGCTGACCTCACATCCCTCATGTACAGCATGAATGTGAAAGGAGAGACAGCAGATGGTGAAGCAGCCTGTTCTGAGAAAGGACCACCACCTATGTACAGGCCCAGCAGTGGATGATCAGCTCTGGGGAAGGACGTGAAGAGAAAAGAGGGAAAGCCAGTCACCTCCAGCATACCTAACTCACTTTAGTGCCCCTCTACCAAGTCCCAGGATTCCAACCTGTGATACCTGGAACCATGTGAGTGATGGACACTAACTCCTTAGGTGGATAAAGCCAAGTTCAAACCCAAGATTAAGTCAAACCATCAGATATTCCAACTTCCATAGGTCCTGGCCCCAGGGCAGATGTTGGACACAGGTCTTGTCACAACAGGGGGAGCCCCTTGCTGGCAGAAGCAAAGATACCTCCTATCCAGCACTGCCCTTGGCACTTACACAGTCCTGGTGGCACATTCCCAGCACTTAGTTCAAGATCCAAGCCCAGCCTTCTGCCCCTATACCAACCCTCACTCCAAATCTGCCCCGGGAGCCTAGCCAGCCACGAGTTGGGCAGGTCCTTAGGAAGGAACTCACAGCCAAGTGCAGACTTCCTGCCAATTGTCCACCTGCAGTACCACTGTTAGACCAGGAAAGGTCTGGGTGAGAAAAGAGTACTACAAGAAATGAAAAGTCCAACCCCACAGTGAAACACAGTGTTAGCCAGAGGTAAAGGACCTGAAGAAAGATGAATCCTCACTCTTCTCAGCCCTACTCTGTACCACTGAGGGTTGCCTCTGTAGACAGCATCAAGAGCTGAAGGAGTGGGGATCATGAATGGTTTCCTTATCACTGGCCTGTGGAGGGGTGGCCCTCTCCATTCCCTTGCCCTACCTTAGGGAACTGCAATCCCTATAGGGTTCCCTACATTTTGCTCCCACCTTTGTGATGCACCCCTTTATCAAGACTTCTTCTGATTATCCTTCTATCTTCTGTTTCCTGCTGGGACCTCTGACTGATAGAACCATCCACCCTTGGTCCCCTGAATTGACTTGGTTTGCAATAGTGAGCCATGCTGCTATACAGCAGTTCAATGTTTAGGTTTAGAAACATGGGCAGACCTTTGTGTCCCATAACCCTCTCTTACCTAAGGTTGGAGACAAGCATGAAGCCATTTTGTTCACTTTTAGTCTGCTCCAGTACACTGACAGACCTTCTAGGTTCCAAGTCCAAGTGGCTCAGGTAATCTCATTTCCCCCAGGGCACTACTCCTTTGTGACTTCACCCACTGAAGTCACCCCCGGAGACAGTGCTGAATGTTCCATGCTAGAGTCTTGGCCTCTTAGGAGGCAGGGACAGCAGGCCTGGCCAGTTCAGAGGACTCTCTGTCCACAGTGTAAATGAGGACGCTGCTGGCCCATGTCTGGCAGGGATGTAGAGGGCAGCCTCAGAGGCACTGGGCACTCCCGGCACCATGGATGACGCTGCCGTCCTCAAGCGACGAGGCTACATCATGGGGATAAACTTGGGAGAGGGCTCATATGCCAAAGTCAAATCCGCTTACTCTGAGCGCCTAAAGTTCAACGTGGCGGTCAAGATCATCGATCGCAAGAAAGCCCCCACGGACTTCCTAGAGAAATTCCTTCCTCGGGAGATTGAGATTCTGGCCATGCTAAACCACCGCTCTATTGTCAAGACCTATGAGATCTTTGAGACATCAGATGGCAAGGTCTACATTGTCATGGAGCTTGGGGTCCAGGGTGACCTCCTTGAATTCATCAAAACCAGAGGAGCCCTGCAAGAGGATGATGCTCGTAAGAAGTTCCATCAGCTCTCCTCGGCCATCAAGTACTGTCATGATCTGGACGTTGTCCACCGAGACCTCAAGTGTGAGAACCTTCTGCTTGACAAGGACTTCAACATCAAGCTGTCTGACTTCGGCTTCTCCAAGCGTTGCTTGCGGGATGATAGTGGTCGACTGACATTAAGCAAGACCTTCTGTGGGTCAGCGGCCTATGCAGCTCCTGAGGTGCTGCAGGGCATTCCCTACCAGCCCAAGGTGTACGACATCTGGAGCCTGGGTGTGATCCTCTACATCATGGTCTGTGGCTCCATGCCCTATGACGACTCCAACATCAAAAAGATGCTGCGCATCCAGAAGGAGCACCGGGTCAACTTTCCACGCTCCAAACACCTGACTGGTGAGTGCAAGGACCTCATCTATCGAATGTTACAGCCAGATGTCAACCGGCGGCTGCACATTGATGAGATCCTTAGCCACTGCTGGGTGCAGCCCAAGGCACGAGGTCTGTCCTCTGGAGCCATCAACAAAGAGGGAGAAAGCTCCCGGGCCACGGAGCCTCCATGGGTCCCTGAACCCACTGCTGCTGATAAGAAGTCTGCCACCAAGTTGGAGCCTAGGGAAGAGGCACGACCCGAGGCCCAACCTGAGACAAAACCCCAGGAAGATGCTGTGCAAGTGGGCAGGCAGTCAGAGACCCTGGGCCTCAGCAGTGAACTGAACAGGGAGACAGAGGAAGGGCACCCCCAACAGCCTCCAGAGACACATACCTAGTGAGCCTCTTGCAGCCCAGGGGGCCAGCAGGGAATGAGGCAGAGCTCATGGCTTGAAGCCTGAGCCTAGAAGTCAAGGGACGAGAGAGAGAAGGAAGACAGTCCCGGATGAGCTGCTATTTTCGTCACTTTCTTCTCCCCCCCTTTGAACTTGGTAACTCAACATGGCTAAAGAAGCAATAAATGACTATATTGGTGCAGATCCTGGTCCTGGGCTCCCCTTGGCTTCCTATTAGACTGCAAATCCTCATTCATAAGGAAATCCATTCCCACGCCCCTAGCTCAGACTGTATCCTCAGGCCATGGTTGAGTTAGCAGTACCAGACAGAGGGTGGTTGGGAAGATTTAGAGGGGCAGAGGCCAGGGAATAGCTAAATGAGGAAGATACCACTTCTAGAGGGGAGCCGAGAAGTACAAAGAAGGGTGAGACAAGGCAAGGGGAGGACAGTCCGAGAAGGATGAACGGGGCTGCCTGCAGAGGGAGGGCGGCAAGCCAGAGCCCTCTCTTGCACTGGAGGGCCTGCACTGGAGGGCCTGCACTGGCTGCATCAGGAGCTCAGGGGCTAGGCAGGTGTTTTATCATTACCCTGGGGCTTCTGGCTGCACAAACCTGCCTGGGAGGGGCTGAGGGAAGACTACAGAAGGCAGGTTGACCCCCACAGTACCTTTTGGGCTCCCCAACTTGCTTGGCAGCTGGTTTTTCAGTTCTGCCCATCAAGGGAAATATTCCTCCATGTCCAGCTGGCACCCAGTTCTCAACTATGCCCTTAGTTGCTCCACACCATCATTTCTCAGCCCAGAAGTAGGGGGCTCCACTAATTAACCCAAGCATGTCCCACAGCCCTATATAGCTTGACTGCATCCCATTCCCTTCCAATCTCAATCTGTTCCAAAGGAGACGCTCCAAGTCAGAGCTGGAAGCTGACCTTGGCAAAGCAAAATTGGCAGCATGTCTGAACCCTATGGGCAAGGAAGGCAGCTACTGGTATTCCACATGGCCGTGGCCTGCATCTGGCACCACTGGCTGCCATGTGCTGTCTGCCTTGCTTACACCACGTCCCAAGCAGTCCTCACCTTGTTGTTGTGGCCCCTTTCTCTTCACCTCACTCTGGGCAACCTCATGGAGGTCTAAGGGTTTAACACACAAAAATAAGAACATTTAGATTCATCTCAACCCTGCCCCCACCTATGTCTCTACCTTGGGAAGACACCAATGCCAATTTACCCTGGAGAATTGGGATCCAGTAAGTTCCTGTTCTTCCTGCGTCCCCCACCACATCCAGCCCACCTTCACCTCATTGCCTGCTGTGCCACCTGTCATCTCCCAGTGTTCACAGCTACACATAGGTTACCTTCTACCAGAGGATTTCAATGTTAGCTTCTGATCTTCCCATCCACACCCTTTCATCCCTGCACCCCAACACATGTGCCATAAGCATACTTGCCAATTCACCTCTGAAGACTATGCCCATCTCCCCGGGCTCAGCCAAGGGACTTAGTCCTCCTCAAAGCCTTCTGGGACCAAGCAATGCTCTGTAGCCTGCTTCTGTGAATTTTGCCTGTGAGGACCAAGTATACAGGGTTGAAGCACAGTGCTGACCCTGAGCAACACTGGAGAGAGTGATATTGGAGAAGCCTCATGAAGGAACTTGGATGGGCAGAAGGCTCTAGGACATATGGGGCTGGGTGGTGGAAGGTGCCCTGAGAGGTGTGTAGGCTCCCCCGTCTCATCTCTGTAGTCTTCCTATGATTTTGGGGACAGAAGACACCAACAGGACCTGAGGCTGCTTGAAATTTAAGTAGGAGACAGTTGGAGTAGGGAAGAGATACAGGAGCTTCTGCTGTGTGCATTACAGGTGTAGAAATAGCTCAGAGAAGGTAAGTTCCCACCAGAGAGCACAGCACTCAGAGTAGTATTCGCAAGTGACTGAGCCCAGTTCTCCTCATGTGGCCTCATCCTGCAGAACCATTCGTGTGGGCTGCTGAATCGGACTCAACCATCTGTAGTGGCATTCGGGCTTTAGGACCAGGACTTGGTGGTGTCTATGCTGTATTCTGGTTCCCCACATCATCTTTCCCTCTTGTCTACCTGGTGGCTCCTCTGTACCTGGTTATGTCACTTCCTCTTTGAAGCCTTCTGTCCCGCCTCCCCCACTAGAAACAGGCCTTCTTGCTTTCCCTCTGAACACAGCATCCTTGGATCACGTCTTGGCAGCTCACTGTAAGCATAAGACTCCTGTGAGATGTGAAAATGAACATAGGACTTCTAAAGTAGCCAAGATTATACAGGATGCCACTTTGCAAAACAAACATTCATGCACAAAATACAACATGCAAATGGTGAGCAATGCCATAGCACTTCATGCAATCCCTGCTCACCGCTCACAAAACCCCAAGGTGGGAGAATTGTGAGCCCTGCCCCCTCCACTCAGACGCTTGCTCTTTACGGATTATACTAAGGGCCATCAATCCCTGGGCCATCCAGCAGGCTCAACAGTCCCTTCCTCCTGGGAAAGGCCCAGGCTGGCTGTTCCCAACTCCCCTGCCCTTGACCATCAGAGGCCTGCTCTGGTCCAAGGCCCTGGGCCTCCACATGCATCTTAAAGCCAATTGACTTCTCTAACAGCATCCATCTTAAAAAACAACAACTTGGGTTGTATAAGGCCTGCCCATCATTTACAGAAAAGCTCATGACATTCTCTTCTTTCCTGACTTATACCTTAGCCATTCTCCGCACTTGCTTGCTTGGGATCTTACCAACTTTTGTATCTGGTTGAAGCCTGCCCCATCCTCCACACCTGCCCCACTGAACATGCACCTGCCTACCCTGAACCCTCAGTACATCCCCTAGCACTACCTACCCTTCCATCCACACATACACCTATTCACCAGGTCTGTGGCTCATCTGCCCGCTCTGCCTGAAGACCCTTGCCAACTCCTGACCCCAAACATGGAACTGATTTCATCCAGCAGACTGGGACTACCACTGGACCAACTGGACCTGGGCAGCTTCCATTGATTCCAGGGACACAAGCTCACAGGAGGTTTTCTTCAAACCCCAAAGAAAGGGCATGGAATCGGCTCTAGTGAAATGAGGAACACACAAGACCAGTTCCCAAGGCCTGATAAGGAAACAGGCTTGGGGATGGACCAGGATCACCTCCCTTTGGGCCTCACTGGCGACAATGACGCCACAGCAAGAGGGCCAGGGTGGGTTACCACAGGCCTGAATGCCAGCTTCATTCCAGTGGGTGGGGAGGGGGTGCTCCTTCTAGGCCTTCCTGGCTTGCAGGGGCCCCATTCCCCACAGCCTAGTCCCCACTCCCAGCAGCCTGGCTTTATGACTTCATTCGCTGGTCACTTGGTGACAATGCTGAGCGTTCCACTCCTTCAAGTCCAGGCCCAGCCCAACCAGACGCCTCCCCACAGTGGGAATGAGGACAATGCCTGCTGGCCCGTGTGGGGAGGGGATGTAGAGGGCGGCGGCACCGGCCGCTCCTGGCACCATGGACGATGCCGCGGTCCTAAGGAAGAAGGGTTACATCGTGGGAATCAATCTGGGGAAGGGCTCCTATGCAAAAGTCAAATCTGCCTACTCTGAGCGCCTCAAGTTCAACGTGGCAGTCAAGATCATAGACCGCAAGAAAACACCCACTGACTTTGTGGAGAGATTCCTTCCTAGGGAGATGGACATCCTGGCGACCGTCAACCACCGTTCCATCATTAAGACCTATGAGATCTTTGAGACCTCTGATGGACGCATCTACATTGTCATGGAGCTAGGTGTCCAGGGCGACCTCCTCGAGTTCATCAAGTGCAGAGGAGCCCTGCATGAGGATGTGGCACGCAAGATGTTCCGCCAGCTCTCCTCAGCCGTCAAGTACTGCCATGATCTGGATGTTGTCCACCGAGACCTCAAGTGTGAGAACCTTCTGCTTGACAAGGACTTCAACATCAAGCTGTCTGACTTCGGCTTCTCCAAGCGCTGCCTGCGGGACGGGAGTGGGCGCATTGTCCTCAGCAAAACCTTCTGTGGGTCAGCGGCTTATGCGGCCCCCGAGGTGCTGCAGGGCATTCCCTACCAGCCCAAGGTGTACGACATCTGGAGCCTGGGTGTGATCCTCTACATCATGGTCTGTGGCTCCATGCCCTATGATGACTCTGACATCAAAAAGATGCTGCGCATCCAGAAGGAGCACCGAGTGGACTTCCCACGCTCCAAGAACCTGACTGGTGAGTGCAAGGACCTCATCTACCGCATCCTACAGCCGGATGTCAACCGGCGGCTGCACATTGATGAGATCCTCAGCCACTCATGGCTACAGCCCCCCAAGCCCAAAGCCATGTCTTCTGCTTCCTTCAAGAGGGAGGGGGAGGGCAAGTATCGAGCTGAGTGCAAGTTGGATACTCGACCAGGCTCAAGACCTGAACACCGGCCTGACCACAAACTGGGGGCCAAACCCCAGCACCGGATGATGGTGGCACCTGAGAATGAAGACAGAATGGAGGAGAGGCTGGCTGAGACTTCCAGAGCTAAAGATCATCACATCTCTGGAGCTGAGGTGGGGAAAGCAAGTACCTAGTGGTGGAGCGGGCCCCGGGGGGGTCATGGTGTGCAGTTTGCACTCACATAAGCTAAATAGGCAGGTAGGAGCTGAAGAAGGCACAGGCGCAAGGAACAAGTAAAATCCGTCAATTAAACCACTATTTTGATTACGTTCTATTAGCTTTCTTCCACTTAGTAGCAAAGACATTAATTACTGACCACCAAATAAACCACAAAGTGTATACAAGCATTCAGAGTGCCCAGTGGGGAGTCTTTTTCTCTAGGACTCATCCAGCGCGGAGATCTCCAGCATAGGGGTCCAGGAACCTGTACTCAGGCCCAGGCAGACTCAGTGAGGCCTGTGGCAGAGGGGACCTGTCATAGCCCTCTTGCCAGGCTCACACTTGTCAGCCTCTGGCCTTCTCCCACTCCCAAGGCTTCCAGGCCTGGACAGCTCCACGCTTCTCCCTTATCTAATGCAATGTAAGCCATCCTGACCCTGTCTTGTTCTTACCCAGTGGTCAGTATCCATTAACCCCAAAGAGGCAATCAAAATCAGAGAGCTTTGCTGCTCAAGCCTCACCCTCACCATTCCCAGGAATGAGGTGACCCAGCTGACAGCTTGTTGCTATCTTCCCCATCCTGTAGACCTGCAATGCCCCAACCCCCAGCATCCCTCAATGCCATTTCCTTGTTACCATCCCTCCCTAAAGATTCCCTCCTGCTGGCCAGATGCTTGAGGTGGTCAGCAACTGGACAGCACCCATTCCCCACGCTCTTGTCTCTGATTCCCACTCACTGGGTGAATCTCCTGGATTAAAGCTCAACCTTCCCTGATTGACAAAAGTACCAAAGCCCTAACCTGGGATCCCAACTCCAGCCCTGAGGCTCCCAGGGCACAGGAACTCACTGTGGGGTTCTGGTTAGCAGAGGTCTGACCTAGTTTGTTTCTATTGCCAAGATAAAAACNTTAACCAAAAATAACTTAAGGGAGGAAATGGTTTATTTCAGTGCACACTTTCAGGTCACAGTCCATCACTGAGGGAAGCTGGAGTAGGAACTGAAGCAGAGACCACAGAAGAATGCTGCTTCCTGGCTTCCTCTCTAGCTTACTCACACAACCCAGGACCATGGCCCAGGGATGCCACTGCTGGCTTAGCAATCAAGAAAATATCCCACAGACAAGCCTTCAGGTCAATCTGATGAGAGAGAATTCTTCAATTGAGGTTCCTTCTTCCCAGGTGACTCTAGCTGTGTCAAACTGACAAACACCACGCAGTCCAAGGCCCAAGGCATGAGGTACCCAACCCAGGTGGTCTCCAGAGAACACCAGTGCAGAGGCCTGAGAGGACCAATGCCAGGAGTCTGGCAAGATGGCTCTTATGCCCAGGGCAGGATCTGGGAAGAGTCAGGTGTGCTTTAGGCTACCTGAATAGCTCAAGCCCTGGGCTGCTCAGAAGGCAAGCCCTATGACACCATCAGCAGCCTCAAGACCATTGGTTGGGGAATTAGATAATAGTTTTGGACTCTGTTAGGCCTAGACAGCAGGGACCCTTCACCTCTGTAAGGCATAGGCTCACAGGCCCGTTTGGCCACTAGTCACCTGAGGGCTAGCCACTCTTAGTTCACAGGCAAATAGCTGGCTGCTGGTGCACATGGCATTTACAGGTTTGCAGGGAACCCAAACTCTTTCCTTTGATAGTACAACCCAGATCGAGGCAAGGCTGGTGTCTTGGCAGAGCCCAGAGAAGTGCCAAGAACACTGGGGTAAGCAGAGATTAGGACGGGGAGGCAGCCCAGCCCAGCCTGAGCGGGAAGCTAGGTGCTAGGAGGTAACAGTTCAAGTCACCGGAGAGTGACTCATCCTGGTGTGAGCCTGATAAGCAGGACCTACCTGTGCCTGTAACAAACAAACCGATAGTCAGGCCTGGCTGGGAGGCTGTGGAGCTGGACCAGAACCCCATGAGCTCAATGGCACAACTTCTGGGGGCTATGATACCCTTTACAGTGCTAGGCTCAAGTGTGAACTCAGCGTAGAAGGCAGCTCTGTGAGCCACACAGTTTCCTCCCCCAGAGCCCCTTGCTTCTAGCCCTGAGGTCCTGAGACACCCAGGTGGGCCCCAGGACAGCTCCAGGACATGGATCGGCAGCCCGGCCAGACGGTGCCAGGTGTTCTTTAATGAGAGTTCAGTTGGGGATTAACTAGAAGGCAGTTTCAGCAGGGCCTTGGGGGACAGCACCAATGCTATACTCCCAAGGGAGTGGTCAGCACAACATGCCAACCTGGCCATGGCACAGCACTATACACTTGTAGTTCCTGGGATAATCAACTGCCTGCGGTCTGGTCCCCAAGGCCTGAAGTCCTCTGAAGAGTAGAGAGTTTCACCCCACATGCTCCAAAAAGTGTCCCACAAAGCATCCACAGGTACAGCCAGGCCTGGCTCTAAAAGAAGTCTGAAGCTTTGCGCCGGGCAGGGAGCTGCAGCAGGTTGTCTGTGATGGAGGCTGGGTCCTGTGTGAGGGGTGTGCGTGTGGCAGACCCAGGGGCTGGTGTGCTTGTGGGGGTCTGTGGCCCACCAGCTGGGGTCTTGAGGTGGGTAGAGCGTGCTGGGGATGGTGTATAGCTGGCCCGCAAGGCACGATCTGTATACTTGCTGGCTGTCCTGCTTACGAGGCGCTGTAGGGCTGGGGACATGGCTGGGCTCAGGCCTTTGGGAGTAAGACTGTAGAGAAGGGATAGAAGAAAGCAACCATGTTAGAGGCCAAGTGCTGCTTAAGGCAAGGCCTCCCTCAGTTCCTCAGAAGGAGCCCTATCAAGAGACATGGTCACTTTGAGCTGAGGACAACACTGAACACAGCAGTCAGGCCAAACCTGAGGCACGGTGGAACTGCTACCTCTGGCTGTGGAGCTGGATGGACCACTTCTGAGAGCTGGAGTCTCCATCTCTCTCTAACGTGAATGATGTGACTCTACAGGAGCTCATAGTTGGGCAAGGAGCCTAAAGGTACCTCTCAGAGAAGGCCAAGGAGGCTATTGAGAAGAGATGGAGAGTGCCTCATAGTCTACTCCATATACAGCCACGGCCCTTCCAGAAGAACCCTGTGGATATACCCTGGGCTCTGTCCTGCAAGCCATGTATCCACCTGGCCTTGGAGCCTGAGAGAGTGGGAGTGAAGCAGGCACAAACTCATCTCTATCCCCATCCTACCCAAGGATCCAGCTGCCTCTCACCTGGCCAAGTTCTCCGTGACTTTCCGCAATGCTTCCTGCTTCTTGGCCCGGTTTTTAGCAGCTGCTTCATTGGCCATCTTCAGACCCAGACGCTCCCTTCGTCCTGGCTCCAAGATCTACAAAGTAGTGGGCATGTGGGTGACTTGTGATGAACCTGCTACCTAGCCAGGCAGTCCATTACCCAGAAGGGCAGCTGCCTGGGCACCAACCTCTTCTCCATGGTTGCTACAATCCCAGCAACTCATCTTTTCAATAGATTGTCAAAAGCCCCCACCCAGCTGGATGGAGTGGTGCATTCGTGCCTCTCCAGCAATTGGCAGGAGACTATAGAATTTGAGGCCACTCTGGCCTACACAGTGAGACACCGTCTTAGAACACACAGACAAACAAAAGCAAGATGGCTCAGTGGGTAAAGGTGTCTGTTAAAGCCTGGTGACCTGTTCTAAGTCCCCTCCTGAGACCCCACAGGGCGGAAAGAGAGAAGCACTCTAGCAGGTTGACATCGGTTGTCACTCGCCATGCACACAGATACTTACACACACTCACACAAAGAAATGTAAAACAAAACAAAATACAGTGTTGGGAGCTGGGAGTGGTGGTGCATGACTTCAGTCTCAACACTTGAGAGGCAGATCTCTGTGAGTTCAAGGGCAGCTTGATCAACACAGTGAGTTCCAGGCAAATCTGAGCTACATAAGGAGACCCTCTCTCAAAAAACAAAAATAAACAAAAAGTTAGCCCCAGCACTTCAGATACTAAAAGTGGTGGAGAGTGTATACAGGAAGCAGGTCCTGGGTTAAATCCCTACCCCACCCCCCAAAAAAACTCCCAAACAAAAACAAACAAACAACAACAAAAACAGTTTAAACTATACCATTATCTTCTAGCTGTTTTTATAATTATTGTTTTAGATTTTTTTTTTATTTTTTATTTTTTTATTTTTTTTGGTTTTTCAAGACAGGGTTTCTCTGTGTAGCTTTGGCACCTTTCCTGGGACTCACTCAGTAGCCCAGGCTGGCTTCAAACTCATAGAGATCCACCTGCCTCTGCCTCCCGAGTGCTGGGATTAAAGGCGTGAGTCACCGCCGCCCGACTTATTGTTTTAGATTTAAGGTTTTCACTTTTCTGGAACTTACTTTGCTGTTACCAATATTCAGAACCTAGTTTACCTTATCCTCAAAGGCCCTGCAATCTTGCACCATCTGAAACATCACCTTTTCCATACCCTCCATTCTTTGTCTGTCCCCAGCTTTCCATCTTGCTTGACACTTGGACAACACAAGGCACAGCAGGCTGCATCTGCCCCGTCCCATGCAGAGGCCGCCCAGGGCTTATTTTGTTTCAGAACTTTCTCTCCTAGAAAAGGCCACTGCAGGTCTAGTGCCACTTCCTGTGTGGTCAGAGCCTTGGGCCATGCTTTCATGTTCCATAGCATCTTGTTTGTTCCTCTCTCACCTTTGTCTTGGTTACCTCACATCCCAGACACAGTCTACAGCCAAGACCTCCAAAATCTCTCCCCATGATTTGTCTAGGTATGAAGTACATACGCTCTCCAATCTGGGGAAGGATCTACGGTGCCATGTCAGGGAGGTCCCCGACTTGGGCCAGAAAAGCAGTGTTAGGACTGCAGTACATGTCTGATGTTTGCTTTATGAAAGCTGTGCTATTCCTGGTGATTCTGATTCTACTGCTGTACTAACATGAACTCTTTCTACCACATTCCAAATTGATCACAGCCAGTATTTGGAGGGACTGGCTTGAGATGACCCAGCCACCAAAGCATACTTATATATTTATTCAACACTACATTTGATCTTGTTGGGTTTCCAAATATTCATATTCTTGGCCTACCCAGTCAATACCCTGAGTCAGTACAGTGAGCACGTATACTCTCAAATATCAAGGACCTCTCCTTCTTCACATTCCAAATTATATTGACACTCAATGTATTCACAAACTCCCTGAAGCCCAGGACACTGTACTTTCTTTCCCTACAGTTCTCAGGGGCATACCTGCCCACCCACTCATCCAAACCATTAGGGGCACCTAACTTGTATATGCTGTCTGTCCACCTCTAGGTTCTGCTCCACTAGACAGAGGACACATGACGTACACCAGCTCTCACCTGACTCGGCCTTTCTGGTCTGCTCTACATCTTGACCTCCATTCCACCCACTCCTATAATGCTGGGCTCACAATGTACTGTCCTGAATGTCCCTACTATGCTATGTAACCAGAGGCCAGCACACAGTCCTTCTGGGACATACACTATGTCCATAGTCTTCAGGCCTACAAGTCAGTTGGGAGTTTCTGGTCTGACTCTGTGACAGTCTAGCCTCAAGGCCTGCTTTGCTGCCTTAGCATGGTCTCTACTCCTCTAAATCCCTGTTTGATAATCCTACCATAATCCCCTCTTCTGCAGAAGTCCTGTGCTCAGTCTTGAGCAGCAGTACTAAGGCAGCCAGATTGAGTCCCAGCCTGATCCCTTCTCACCGCAACCCACCTTGAAAGTCGGTCCTGGTGTCCTGTCCACATAGGGGCTCTCTGACCCTTCGACTCTCAGGGGAGTGTTCTCAACTTCTCCCCACGTCATCAGTGGTGACTCATTCACACCTGCAGATGGAGAGCCCACACCTCAAGCAGAGGACCTAGTTGGGGTGCTGTCTTTCTCCTAATACATGTATCTCAGCTNACATTAAGGCCAACAGCAAACCTTCCCCAAAGCTCCAGAGCCTAGCACCCCACCATCTGAAGGGAAATTTCGAAGACACCAGATCCCCAAGGCACGATAGCTGTACTTAGGTTGGGGAAGGTGAGTGTGCTGGACCCCATCCTAGCATAGGGCCAGGGGTGCCAAGGGAAGAAAACAGTCTGGGTTTCCAAGGCTTCCTAAATCCCAGTGCAAACCTATGGTGTCTTCATATGTCCTTGTTACATTACAGCAACCGGCACTGAGTGTAGAGGCCAGTGTGCAGTAAGGCAGAGCAGCAGCCTGTGCATCAAGGACACACCCACCCTTACCTGCCTCCCTGCAGACTGTAGGCCTGGTGTCCAGAACCTCCCCACCTACAGAACTTTCCGAATTTAGATCTGCAAGCGCCATGCACACAGGCACATCTGCCTATTTCCATCACAGGGAGACCAGAAGACATGGTACCTTGGGGCATCTCAAGGCATGTTTGCTCAGAGTCTAGCCTGTACACTGCCTTGTCCAGTCTGGGCTTATAGCCCATTTCTTACCAGGAGCAGGAGAAGGAGTGGCAACAAATCCAAAGCCGCCCACTCGGGGGGACTCCTGAGGAATAAGCTCCTTGCCATCAGGGCCAACCTTGCCCTGTTTGTGCTGGAAGAGAGAGAAAGACCAGTGTCGGGGTTCTCAACAGCTGACTGATGGCAGGTGCAGAGGTACATGAAGGAAACACTTCTTCTCTTTGGGATAGAGCTGGGGCTCTAGGACTGGCACATCCCTTTAGGAAAGAGTGGGAAGATCCCCATCCTCATCCCTCCTCAAGGACGCTGAGGAACTGTGGTAGTGACATCAAGCAAGGGTGCCCCTTTCCTCTACCTGAGGAGGAACTCTTGGGTTGCAATGCTACCAAGGGCTAGTGCTCTTTCCCTTGAGGCATCTGAATCTTCCCAATCTCCTGCCTCTCCTCCCCCAACCCCATGATGACCAGAGCTACCCTCTGAGGGCACACACTCACTCATCTTGATCCCAGATTCTATGCGGCCAGACTCCCCCTGGCACTTCCAAGTACACACTGCTCTACTCACCTCCCTGCCTGATAGATAGGTATGGGTCTAAGTTGGCTTCCAGAAGCTTCTCTCCCCTCAGGCCAACATCATAGCAGCTGGTACAGGACTGGACCCATAGGTCATATATCTGGTCCCACTGGAAGGGGCCAAAAAGAGACACGGGTCCTGCCATAGGGGCTGTAGTTTTGCCAATTAAGCTCTATCTAGCCTCAGGACAATCCTAACTTAAAGAGGACAACCAAGAAGGGAGAGGCCACAGCTATCCACAGTTAGCCCATCACATTTGTCCAATTACCTGGTGGCGCTGCTGACTCACCTGGGCATTCAGGGCAGCTGCCTGCTGAAGCTGGGACCTGCTCAGAGCCTGACTGAAGGGGTCCCGGAGGAAACGTGTGTTCTTATGTACTACCTGCCGTGGTTTCTTAAATAACTGCTCTTCATCAGGGACACCTATCAAAGGAAGAGGCATCACAGGGGTGAGAAGCTCCATGCCCCACCTCAGCCCTAGAGGTCATGCAGCCTGAGGGGTGAAAGTACACTCCCTCAGCTAAGTCACTCCCAGCCAAACACCACACCTACAGAACCTGAAAAAAGCAGTGCGGGGAGGCCTCAATGCCCCACAAATGTCACGTGTTCCCCAACCCCAAGGTGGACCATGACTTCTCTCCAGTCCATGCTACAAGTGAACACATATATATATATATAGAGAGAGACTTTAAAAGTTGGCTCAAAGGTAACAAGACAGACCACTGTGGCCCCTGTCTTCTTATCCTGTCCCTTGGTTCTATCCACTCACCCTCGGGATAGTACATGAGTGAATTCTTCGCCTTATACTTCCAGGTCTCCACTCCAGCCCGACCACTCTCAATGGCTTGGTGCTCTGCCGATGGGAGTTCAAGATTATCTTTCTGTCGCTATAGTGACATGGGGGAGGAAAGCAGGGTCAGGGAGGCACCCAGACCCTGTACCTGTGGCCCTGGAACTCCGTCCCCAAAGGAGGTGCCTATGTTTTCAAACTCCAGGGCTACCTTCTCAAATTCCTCCTCAGCTTGGTAGAGCCACGCATGACGGGCATGGCTTTTTTCCTTGGCCACCTCCATGATCTCCTGGAAGGAGGCATTGTCCTCACTTGTGTAGCGGCTCAAGAAGACATCCAGGCTGGGCAGCGGCTCCTTCTCCTCCTCATCTCCAGCCTCTCCTGCTCAGGAGTCACAGGTAGGGAAACACAACACCACACACAGCACGATTACCACTGTACAGCCATCTTGGGAACCACAGCACTCTGTAAGAGCTGGAACCCTCAACTGTCCAGGCAGCCTCAGATGGCATCCACAGTGACTGGCCAGCTCTCTTCATCTGCTGGATGCCAAGAGAAGTCTGTAATCTGGTTGACTGGTGAAGGGCAGGGACAAACACGGAAGCAAGAGCTCATGGTGACAGTTTAGTAGGCTCTTTCTCTGCCCAAACTATAGTAAGCTTGTAGGACTGACCTTCAAAAACCCAAGAGCTCTTCTTTCCTTCCTGGGATTGCCTTACCCTACCTACCTTTCCGTTCCTGACTGGTGCTACAGGTAAGTGATAGTCACTAGGCATCAGGGTCTGCCAGTTAATTCCTAAGGGAGAAGCCCATATGGCCCAGTGCTCCAGGGAGGGCCACGCAGACTCTGGGCCACAAAAGACAACCATATCACCTCGATCCCTGCCAGCAAGGCAAGTGATATTCTTCTAGAGGTAGCACTGAAGATCTCAGGTGGCATGTGAAGCCGAGGTTTCTCATCCATTCTGACANTCCTGACCACTATTTGTATGCCAGCCAGTGCCAAACACAGTGGCTACAAGTTCAAGACCTGGGGTTAGAAAGGGGGAACCTGGGACCCATTTAACTGTTGACTATTCCTGACACCTACAGAAGTTACAGCCTTTTGAAGCCTGTTTCCTTATTTGTAATTACAAGGACTCCAATGTTTATTGATAAAATCTATGTGTATAAAAAGAAGAGCATCTTCAAATTGCTGTGACTCTACTGTATTTCAATCAAGAGTTCAAGCTCCAAGAATAACTACTACCGTGTTCACGGCAGAAAAAGCTGGGCTGTTGAGAAACTATGTTTGTGTGAGCATGTTGTACATATGCCCTAGTACAGTATGCTGTAGACTAGAGCTTGGTAGAGAAAACATCTTGCCCACCTCTAGGGATATATCTTTTTTTTTTAAAGATTTATTGATTTATTATGTATACAGATCTCATTACAGATGGTTGTGAGCCACCATGTGGTTGCTGGGAGTTGAACTCAGGACCTGTGGAAGAACAGTCAGTGCTCTTAACCTCTGAGCCATCTCTCTAGCCCCTGGGATATATCTTATTACTGATAAAAAGATCCACCAACCCAGACAAGTCCTGTAGTATACGGCACACTCACATATTCAACAGATTTATAAAGTGTCCTCCTAACTTTAAGGTATGACATTCCATACTTATATCCGATGCTCAGGAAACATGCTGAAGACAACACATTCATCTGTTCTACATGTCTGTTGATAGTACGGCATACATATGCTAATCTGTTCTACATGTCTGTTGATAGTACGGCATACATATGCTAATCTGTTCTACATGTCTGTTGATAGTACGGCATACATATGCTAATCCAAATGTGGAGCACACTGATGGAAGCAAGACCAAGATCCTGCTCTCTGGGAGGGCATTCGAATTAGTGATTAAGGTGAGAGGCACTAAACAGAAATGCTTTCAAAATGTTATATCCTGTAGTGAAACACAAAATGTTATCTCCTGTAGTGAAACACAAAGCCAACAATGTGGGAAACAATGAGACTCTGGTCTCAACATATCAAACAAATCAGAAAAACAAAGGCAGTCTGTGAAGCACAGTGCCCCAGAGCATTCCAACTTTACACAAAAGGCCAGAAACCTCAACATCCACACAAGTTTCTGCCTCGTAGCCCAAACAGGTAACACCTGAATACGGACCTGAAGGAAGAGACACAACAAGCAATCGCTGTGGAAGAAAGGGCCTGAGGCATCTTCAGCAGTCAGTTATCAAAGAGCCCTCCAAGCCGATAGTGTCTACAAGGCAAAGGCTGAACAGGCTGGTGACAGTAACAGACTTTCATTCCAGAGAGGCCAGAAGTACAGACCATTGCTCCTCCACAACTGGGAGTTGGACAGATCTTCTGCTTCCCACACTAGTGTCTTTGATCCCAGAAGTTGATACTTAGGAGACCCTTCAAGGATGAAATGTGATCCTGAGAAAACTCAATATGACTCCCAAGCACTCTTGACCATGAGACCTAAAGAGTGAGTTCACTCACCATCATCTAGATCCCGGCTCTGGGGCCGGGGCTTGCTGCCCACCACACCAGAGCCTGTGTGTACCTCAGGAGTTTCAAAGGTGGCTGGAGTAACATCTGAGGGAAGCAAGTTAGAAATTAGATNGAGTCTAAAGTGACAATAGACTTCCCCTCTCTGCCCTCTATAATGGCATCCTCTTACAGGGTGGTGGAGGTTCCCGAGATATCTTGCCCAGGGCAGAGCCAAACTTGATGGCAATCTGGCGCATACGCTCCAAATCTCCATTTTCCTCGGCCTCCAGGTATTCCTTCTGTGCCTGTAGTTTCTCCACATCGGGGAAGAAATCTCTCTGGATGACTGTCTGGAGTCCCTATCACAAGCAATCAGAACAAAGCCAAAGCTGGCATCTGGGAGCCACAACTCACAGTCCATCGTTATCCATGTTAGGCCCTGAGGTCCTTTCACTTCTGCCTATCTGGATGATTGTGGTTTGCAAGATAGTTTAGAAGCATTTTCTAGTAAGGCTGTTTTATCCCATATGGCTCCAATGTATTATCTAACATTACTGAACAACCCCTTGATGCCCATAAAATCTTTTACTAACTGGTCTTTCTCATTCTCCTTTGCTGGCTCCATCTACAACACCAGTCAGACTAATGTGGATGTTGCCATCCTCATTCTATCCATAAATTCTTACTTCAATCCAAACCTTTCTCTTGAAAGCCAGTCACCACTACCACCACCACCGGATGAAATTCGCAAGATTTCACCTCCAGCCAGACCTTGCTGTGGATCTGCAAATCTCTATACCCAGCTGCATGGCGATGGTACATGCCAGCATATCCCAGAAGCGTCCTAAATTTAACTAGTCTAAATCCAGACCTATGTCACCTTTACAGTGTCATGTTTACAGTGGGACCACTCATTCACGGCCAGTACCGCGGCCTATTTCCAGGACTTTCTGCCTTTACACTTAATGTCGCTGCCTTCCAGAAAGTCCTTTTTGCCATCATCCTAAAAATGTGTCAAAAGTCTACCCATATTTTAATAGGAAACTTTTTCCTTGACCCTCAACAGATCGCCCCTTCTTTTCGCTGAAAACTGGACACCCGCTTCTGCACTGTTTTCTTGGCTCTCAAGACTTCCCAAACCCAAAGGCAGTTGTTCCGCTTCCACAGGCGGCGGAGAGTTCCCAGCCCGGAAGTCGCCAGCGCTCGCACTGAGCTGGTACCTCGATGTACTCTTCTTCATCCAGAACCCGCTGCCTGCTTCTCGCAACCCCGGCCTCCCCGGCCNCGCGCTTCCTCGGGGGCGCGGACTCGGAGGGCAGGAACAGAGGGCCCGCCGAGGCCCCAGGCGTCCCCATCGCTATCCCAGAACCGCTCGGGCGGCGTAGGCANCGCAGCAACAGCCAGCCAATGGAGAAGCAGTATTTTTGTAACAAAGCCGGCGCTCCAAATGACGTCATTGGGAGCGACGGATCTTAAGGGATTTGTAGTCTTTGATCTCCATCTGCGTTGCTCGTGCCTGTGTCGACTGTGGTCACTAAGGGGCGCTGTGGGATGACTATTTGACGCCACATTCCCTCTGCTAAAGTTCCATTTTTTCTCAAAAAACAAAAACAACAAACAAAAAACCACTGCATATGCTTCAAAGTCTTTTTTAAATACTTCAAAAAATTTGGTCATATATAACTTCAAAACTCAGAGAAAGAACACTAAGACAATTCTTCCCAGATAGTTATCTAACAAAAGGTAAATGAAAAGAAAGAACAAGAGGGCACTTAAATCTCTGGTTAGATTTATTAGTTCCCTGCCTGCCAAAGTGGGTTTCCCAAAAGAGGCCTGTACTCACTGAAAGCATTCATGGGACTTCCATCGTAAGGGAGATGGTGAATTATGCCAAACAAACAAATTCTAGCCCAGAATAATTTGGTACAATTTTGCTTTTCCAATGATCTCTTCCCTCACTGGGAGTCACTGGGAACTTTATTGCTCTGTCCCTGCCCCCATAGCGTTGACCATAATAATGGAGAAACACACACATTAAGTCATCCTGCAAATGTGTAAAATCATGCCTGTGACTTGCAAGAAGTCTGCACTCAGAGAATCGTGACTTCTACACAGGACATATCAAGGGGCATTTTCCAGGCAGATCGTGGTTGTAGACCCAAAAGAGAAATGAATCGGCATCAGCCAAGTGGAACTAGAAAGGCNTACGCAAAGGCCTAGGAGTAGGATGGAGCAAGGCAAATTCCAAAGCAGGCCTTTGGTTACACAGTGCAGTGAAGAAGGGTATGACCCCTGGTGGGGGTGGGGACACAGAGACAGGCTGTACAGTATCTTTGGGGCCCTGGCAAGAAATATTAATTTTATTTTGGATTAAAGGGGGCCAAATGGGTTCAGGTGAACGTAACCAGAGAAAGTTTCAGAGGCTATGGTGCAAGATGCCAGTAGTTTTCATCAGGTTAGCGAAGCCCAATTGCAGAGAAGCTAGCTTCCGTGGGGTTTACCGACATATTTAGAGGTGAACTTGGGTGGGCCTGGTGTGATTAGGACTTCCAGAGGATCTGGGTTCAGTTTCCAGTACCCACACAGTGGCACACAACTCCAGTTCCAGGGGTTCCAATACCCTCATCTGATCTCCAGCACCAGGCAAACATGTGGTGCACATGCATGCATGCATGCAGCTCTCTCACACACAGAGACACACAGAGACACATACACACNCACACTGATTGTTTTCAAAAGAGAGAATGGAGATGGGAGAGGCCTTGGGAGGGAGCCTCTGGACACTTGTTAATGCCAGGTGTCAGGTAAGGAGTTCGAGGAGCCTCTGCAGGGGACCGTGACAGTGAGAGGAGGGGCAGAAGCTCAGGCAAGGTCGGATTCTGGAGAACCAAGGAGTCCAGGGGCCTGGAACCCAGCACAATGTGAATGCCCAAGCCTGCAGGTGAGCTGACCTCTTGGATAGCTGTGTCTGAAGTGAGACAGTGCAGTCTTCTAAGGCAAGGCCAAGTTCAGGAAGAAGAGTCTGGGGGCACCTTACGTGTGCATCCAAGGGACTGAGGAGGAGAGTCCCCAATCCTGGAGGTCTCTAGCAGTGTTAGGACAGCTCTGGCTGGGGATACGTGCCTGCTCAGTGTTCTCTAAACCAGTCATCTTTACACAGTGCCAAGACCTCCTGCCATTGGCTCTACAGTTTAGCTTTCGTGGATGAACCACATCTCTCACAGATTCCACCGCACCAGAAAAAAACCTGTGAGGAGACAAAGTAAGGAGATCAGGCCAAGTATAGGTGGTGTTAGCTGTCTCCAGCCCACTGCACAGATCAGCCTGGAATGGAAGCCATGCTTTCATGCTGTGGTATACCCCACATACTTCTGTGGGCCAGGACTATAGAGGGGAAGACAAAAATTTCCCAAGGTGATGGGGATGGGATGTTCCCTGAATTTAATTTCCTCTTGCCCACCCTATTGGCAGATGCCACTGTATGGAAACCTCCAGGGACAAGAAGCCAAAGTCTCCCATCTGTGAAGCAAGTTGGTAATACCTAGAGACCATAGCAAATCCCTTGCCACCATCCACTGGCTTTAATTCTGACAGGGGAAACACAGTACTGAGACTAAGGACTTGTTGAGCTGTGCTCTCTAAGACATGCTGATCCCCCAATTCCCTGGAAAGGCAGAGGGGAGCCAGCTCCTCTATAGGTGTGGAAATGAAGCCAGAGACACAGGGACTTGGGATTCTGGACTGTTTTGTGGTATTTGTAGATCTTGTTTATTTCTTGGTATCAGCTCAAGGCTGAGATGAAGGAGCAGGTTCAGGGATCCGGAAAATACCAGCTATAGCCTTCTTATTCCATAGGTCCTGACACCAAGGTCCAGTGCAGGACCTTTGAGGACAGAGTAAGCCCAGGACTGTGCAGATGCCACTGCCCTGCTTAGAAGGTGGAAGAATAGATTAAGGGCCAGTCCTGGAGGCAGGCAGGAGGTGGGGAGGGAGACTCCACTGGAGAGGATTTTGGGTCCTGGGTGGAGTTAGGACCTCTCTAGGAGGTAATGGTGGCTGAGGAAGTCGACCTGCTCTATGCCTGCACTTTACCTGCAGGGGATCTCTGGTTCGTGCCGCATGTGCCCTCCCTTCATAGGTGAGGAGGCCTTGGATCCCCTGTCTCTCTCAGCATTGGGCAGCTGGAAGAGGCTGCTGTCCTCTCTTAGGTTCTGTTCAAGTAGGTCTGTCTCTCTCCTACTTTCTTGTGCTCCACGTCACTGCCAAAGCCAGGAGACACTCCAGACACCGTCAACAGCTCTCCTTGGGAGGTTTCTTGGTTCCAGGCAGGAGCCTCGCTGACGAAGCACGCTTTTGGTGTCGCCACTTGGCCCGGCGGTTCTTGAACCAAACCTGAGGAGGAGGGGGACCAAGACGGCTCAGACTCCATGGACCCACACCCAAAGAACTTCCGAAGGGCTGGCAGGTGGGCGGGGTGGTATGCTTCACCACAGAGGTGGAGGTGAATGGACCTGCGTCACTTCCCTTTATCCACACACAGAAAAGGACCGAGACTCCCTACACGGAGATTTCCTAGTCTCCCCAGCCTTGGCCCAGTAGCAACCAGGATATCTCTGTCTCCATGTCTTTCAAAGTCTCATGTAATCTAGGCTGACTATGTGTCAAGAATGACTTTGATGAACTCATGATCCTCCTGTCTCCACCTCCCCGAGTGTTGGCATTACAGACGTGTGCCACCGTGCCTGGGTAGTTTTGCACATTTTTTAACTTGCCTACATCTGGGACATGAANGAAAAGCATCTTTCATCTTCAGGGGAAACGGGAAAGAAAGATGAAGTCAGAGAAAACGACTCTTAACCCCTTCTAGTTCCGGCGACACTCAAAAACCTGCTGGGTGAAGTGGTCCTGCGCCCCCATCCACTGATCCTGAGGTTTCCCTCCAGCGTGGAGGGCTATGAGGTGAGGCACGGTCTGGAAGGTCGGTCTTTGAAAGAGAAGAGTGACGCCGGAGTTGGCCTCGTGGCCGCGGGGCGGACACCCACCTCCACGCGCTCCTCCCGCAGGCGGATGCGGACAGCCAAGCGCTCCCGCGTGCCCACGTCGGGATACTGGTTCTGTACGAAGAGGGCCTCGAGTGCCTGCAACTGCTCCTCGCTGAAGATGGTACGGTGGCGCCGAGTGCGCCGCTGCTGGCCCGGGCCGCTCGTGCCTGTCAGCGCCGGCGAGCCTGCGCTCGGCGCCGTCAGGGGCGAGGGCGCCGCCGGTGCCAGCCTTAGCGGCCACGCTAGCCTCACGCCTGCGGGGCGGGGCGAGGGCGCGTCAGGCATAGAGTTAGGGTTAGGGTGGGAGCCGAGCTCGCCCCGCCCGCCGCCCTGCGAGATGTCGGGGCCCGCCTCGCCCCGCCGCTCGCACTCACCGGGTCCGGATGCCGGCTCCGGGGCTCCGGGCGGTGCTGCTCGCGGGCCGCAGCAACAGCAGCAGGCGCAGGGCGCTGCAGCGGCAGGCGCCTCGGGCTCGTCGGGCTCAGCGGGGTTCCGGCCACCGACGGGTTGCGGTGGCCGCGCCGCGGGCCTGCGTTCCGGCAGGCTGGAGAGGATGTGCTCGATGGAGAAAGGGCAGGGTCGTCCAGGGTCCCTGCGACTCGCCGCGCTGCCTACAGTCGCCATGCCCGCGGGTCGCCGGCGCAAGAGGCGGAATATATATACGTCGGGGGTGGGAGGTGCGGTAATCCCCGAGCCGGGCGCCGCTTTCGCGCGTGCTAATCCCGTCTCCAGTCCTCAGAGAGCTAATCCCCGGCCACTGAAGAGGGAGAGCCACTCTGTCTGGGTGCAGGGAGCCGCGCTGTTAGAAGGGAGCCCTGTGCTCAGCCATGTCCAGAGCTGGAGGGAAAGGAAGTGGTCAGGAGCNCACACTATCTCCTATGGTGCAGTCGCCTGCTGGGAGAGATGCTAGGATCCTGGAGACCTCTGAGCGCACAGAATCCCCTCCACGGCTCTGCCCCTGGCTTTCCTCGTTCTGTCGCCACCCATGAAATTGGAGCAGATTACTGGAATCCAAAATTTCTTCCTCCCCTACTTTGAATGAGCCTAGCACCCTTGGCAATCAGGTGATCCCACTTCACAGCTCTTGCTCACTTTGGAGCCCAGGTCTGATGGTAGCAAAATACCATCTCCAGGGTGGGAAGTCGAGGCTGGCCTCCAACTCAGAGATTCATCTGCTTCTTGTCTCCCGAATGCTGGGAGAGCCACCAATTCTGTGCGGTCTTTCCAGGGTCTAGAAGGCTTTTCCAATCCCATCTAAGGCCGGTCCTCTTGTTACCTCCTGTCTTAGAAGACCCGATGCCCTTGTCCTGACTCCCTCAAACATCAATATCCCCCTCACACCACAGTGCCTAAGAGCTGTCTCATATGCTCCTCCCCTACTCTTTGCCCAGGCCGTTCGGCTCTCTCTACAATATAACCTCTGCCCACTGTTCTTCCCACCAGAGACCAGTACCTGGCCTAACTTACGCCATTGTCAGTTACGAAGCTTTGGACCTCTGGCCCTTTGCTTAGGCCCTTTGTTTTTGATCTTTGAAAATATGTTGTGTGTCTCACAGGACAGAGCAATAGACCACCTCACCTTTCCTAAGCTCTCCCTGGCTGTGTGACATTCCAAAGGCTCCTTCACTTGAGTTGTCCAGTGTCATAATATCAAGAGTCATTCTTAAGGGGACAAATGTTGAGAACAGTGAGGCAGTCTATAATCGCAGAATCTTAGGGCTCCAGGGCCTGAGGCAAGAGGATTGCTGTGACAGGAAGGCCAGTCTGGTGAGATCTGTCTTCAAAAACAAACAAAAACAAAAACAAAGGCCTGGTATGGTGG
>LZPO01099512.1:1233594-1267765 GCA_001675575.1 Neotoma lepida | reverse complement strand
TCTTAGAGTTTAAGCAATTACTACATGTGAGGTGTCCAGAGCTGCACTGGACACAGGAGTGAGGGCCCAGGAACATTAGCTGCCATTGCAGGCAGCAAACCCACTCACCCTGCTTCCATCTTACCAAGCCCCTCTTTTAGGTTCCTCCGCTGACTGCTCTAGTAACAGTGGGGATGCTGTGGACTTGAAGTGATGGACCTTGCTGGCTCACCTCTGTCACAAGAGTCTCAGAGTGTGTTCATCTGAGAGGCCCAGGGATATAGCATCACTAGCTCTGGGTGTGATCTTTCAGCCTGCCTTGTGGTTACAGAATGGCTGCCACAGCCCCAAACCTCCCACATGTTCCTTTGGATGTGGAAACCTTGTCCAGCAGACCTTCAGGTAGAACCACATAGAACACCTGTGCCTGAGTCCACTCCAGTGCCCAGGTGCACAATGTGGCCACTACTTCTGCTCAAATTGGAGTTGTGCTCAGAATGAGACAGCAAGGCCAGGGGCAGGCAGGTGTCTGATGTATCTTCCTCCTTCACTGCCCAGGGCCTTGCCTCCTTTCTCTGTATTTCTCTTCATGTAGGAAGATGGCACGGTGCTCTGCAGAAGCTGTGTTCTTGGGGACTTCTCCCTCAATGCTGCCATTCAGGACCACCATGAGATGTCAGTGAGCCAGGCCTTGTGCAGGTAGCAGTCACTAGGGTATGTGGTTCATTTGTGTCTTCTGAACTTGCTTGGAGCTGATTGGGGCAATGCCATGTTCATCATGTTATAGTGTCATGTGAACTATTCCTGAGATAAAGTGAACAAATGCCCACTCACCCCAAGCAGAGAACCAATGAGAGCCAAAGTAAGAATACTGCTGAGGTCTAATTGGAGAGGTTGCTTACAGGAACAGAAATGACTCAGACAGCTGCATGATTATGGTTTGGATGAGATGGCCCCATAGGCTCAGATGTTTGAAGACTTGGTCCCTAGTTGGTGGTGCTGTTTGGGGAGGTTTAGGAGGTGTGGCCTGCTAGAGGAAGTATGTCACTGGAGAGATGGCTCAGCAGTTGAGAGCACTGGCTTCTCTTCCAGAGGACCTGGATTCAGTTCCCAGCACCTACATGGTAGCTTGCAGCTGTCTATAACTCCAGTTCCCTGGGATCAGTCATCTTCATGCCAATGCACATAAAATAAAGTTAAATGAATTGTAAAAAAAAAAAGGCCAGGCTGTTCTTAGTTCACTCTTTCTGCTTCATGCTTGTGATTTGAAATGTGAATTCTCAGCTTGCTGCTCCAGCCATGATGCCTGCCATCTGCCAAACTTCGTCACTGTGATGGGGATGAACTCTTATCCCTCTAGAAATAAGCACACAAAACCCATCTTCTATAAGTTACTCTGGTCATGATGTTTTCTCATAGTAATGGACAAGTGACTGATGCAGAGACCAGAAGTCCTCTCCTGCATGGATGACGGCTCTTCATAGTAATGGACAAATGACTGATGGACAAGTGACAGATGGACAAGTGACAGATGGACAAGTGACAGATGGACAAGTGACAGATGGACAAGTGACTGATAGACAAGTGACTGATGGACAAGTGACAGAAGTCCTCTCCTGCATGGATGACGGCTCTTCAGAGCTGCAGGCAGCTCTTACTTCTTCTGTCACAATGGGTAGGGAGAGGCCTTGTGCATCTGGTTAGTTTTAGAGACTTCCTCAGACTCTTGAGTTGTTTCCTTCCTGAGTCTTAACAAGCTTGCCTTTAGAATTTCCTCCTTTAGAACTTTCTGGGGCCCAACAAGACTTTGGAGGAAACTGCTATACAACAAAAAGAGAAAAAAAATACTTTTTTTCCCCCTTTTGGTTTTTTGAGAAGGGTTTCTCTGTGTAGCCCTGGCTGTTCTGGATCTCATTCTGTAGACCAGACTAGCCTCAAACTCACAGAGATTCACCTGCCTCTGCCTCCCAAGTGCTGGGATTTAGGCGTGCACCACTACCATCGAGCTACAAAAATGTATTAAAAATTGAATAAACCTAATTTATTTTGTCTTTGGTTGCTTATGTTGCTAGTGCCATATCTAAGAAGCATTGTCAAATCCAAGACTTACTACTAGGAGCTGGGGCTGTGGTTCAGATGGGAGAGTGCTTGTTTACCATACACAAAGCCTAGGTTCTGTCCACAGCACTGGAGATGGGGAAACTGGAAAAGCTTGTAGTTATAAGCTTTATGTGTTTTACCTCTTACATTGATCCATTTAAGTTAAAGTTTGCATATGATGTAAAATAAGATTCAATATCACTCAGGATCCATCTCTGAGGGTGGGTGCTGTGGTAGAGCCCACGGCCTTGACCATGCTAGGTAAGTGCTCTACTGCTGAACCATAGATCCACCCAGCCCCCCAAACCAGGTCAACTCTTTTTCTTCTGTGTGGGGACATAATTTGTATTTTGGATTTTTTGTTGTTATTTTGAGGCCAGGGACTCATGTATTCAAGCCTGGCCTCAAGCTCATTGTGTATCTGAGGATGGTCTTGAACTCTTAATCTTCCTGCCTCCATCTCTGGAGCACTAGGATTACATATGTGTGCCCCACATCTCACCCCAGCACCATATGTTGACAAGATTATTCTTTCTCTATTGAATTAAGTTTTGTATTTCTGTGAAAAATCAATTGATCACAAATGTGAAAATTTATTAATTTATTTATTGGCCATACAGGGTATTGAACCTATGTCCTCACACATGCTAATCAAGCATCTACCACAGAGATACAGCCCTAGCCATTGAAGATTTATTTTTTATTCTGAATTCTACTCTATTGACCTATTGGTTTAATTTTTAAAACAAAGATTTTATTATTTATTTTTATTTTATATGTGTGGGTGTTTGCCTATATCTATGCCCATATAGCACATGTGTGCAGTGCTTGAAGAGATCAGAAGAGAGCATTGGACCTTCTGGAAATGGAGATACAGACACTTGTGAGGTGCCACATGGGCACCAGGAATAGAAGAACAGTTAAGGACTCTTAACTGCTGATCCATCTCTCCAGCCCAGATGTTTATTCTCATGCTAGTATTATGCTGCTGTTTTTTTCAGTACTGAAGAGTGAACCTAGAGTCTTAAGTATGCTAGGCAGGTACTCCATCACTGAACTGTATCCCCAGCCCTCCTTTCTTTATTTGTGGTTGATGTCTGGACTGGGCATTTCCAGGTTCTGGGCATCTAATTCAAATAACTGAAATAAAAGTGCACACAGATTAAAAAGTAGTAAGGAGATTTTATTGAAAAGCAAAGCAGTAGTACAGATCAGATGTGCTGTAAACAGCAGCAGGCCTCATGAGTGAGATTATGCTCAAGGCATAGGAACTGTTTGGAGCTTCCTTTTATGGTGCCTCATAAAAGCTGGGGCTGCTGTAGAGGTATAGTGAGGGTGCTTTTCTGCTTAGATTGAATGGTTTGGGTTACATAATTTTCTCTACTGCTAAAAATAAATCTGCATGTGACCCAGCCACACCACTTCTCGGTGTATGCCCAAAGGACTTGACACCCCACTCCACAGACACTTGCTCAGCCATGTTCATTGCTGCTCTCTTCACAATAGCTAGGAAATGGAAACAATGTAAACATCTTTCAACGGACAAATGGATAATAAAAATGTGGTACCTATATGCCAGGGAATACTATTCAGCTATAAAGAAAACCGAAATTATGAAATCTGCAGGATGCAACTAGAANAAAATTGTATTGAGTGAGGTAACGCAGACCAAGAAAGACAAACATTGCGCCTGAGGTTCCTAGCCCCAAATCTTCAGATGTGAGTATATAACCTGGGGCAACTACAGAAGTCAGGAAACCAAAAAGAGACCGTGGCAGGGGTGCAGTGGACAGGAGACTAGCAGGGCGCAAGTGATTTGAAGTGAGAAGTGGGGAAAACAGCAGGGTGCTTTAGTTAGGGAAGAAGAGAGGTTAATGCAGAAGAATGAGGGAGGAGGGCAGAATAACAGCAAGAATGTTTGAAAAGTCATGAGGAAACATGTTATCTATCTACCTAAAAATACAAATAATACATATAAGTCTGTATATACATACATAGTTTAAATGAAAAATTTCCCATCTCCCTGCCCCCACCCAGAGCCGTAGACAATTTAATAAAACTCCAACACCAAGCATAAGAAATGCACTTTTGAGGTGTTGGTCAGGGTTGTCCAAGGAGGTTGTTCCAGAAGCTAAAGGGAAATTGCTGAAGACACCATGTACTTTGGGCACAGGACNCAAAGTATCTGAGCTGGTATTGATCTGAAAGCCTCCTCCCTGAGACTGGCTTTCAGGACACCAGAAGGTGCCTTGTAAGCTTCCAAGGGAGGGCAGCAACCAATAGCCTTACCTAGGTGTGATGCCTACCAACAGAAACAACAACCAGCATGGCATGATATCCTTAAGGGTGCAACAGTGGCACACATACCTTGGTAGTAACCAATAGCCCTTTAATTGGACTTCAGGCCCACTCAAAAAGAGGGAAAACATGCCTAGTAGATACGGGAAACCTAGCCAACTACAAAGGGCTAGTGAAGTCATGGATCTTGGAGGAGAACATACAACCACCATTTACTAAACCAACATAACTCCTAACTACATTCTAAATATTTATCCTTATACTCACAGATATGTAGACATCTTACCCCTATTGAAGAAAATTTTCTTTGCAAAATACAGAAACATTACACAAAACCACAACCAATCAAAATTACAAAGAACAGGTGATACATCTACAACACAACTCTCGAGTCTAAGACTCAGGATCATAGCAGAAGACAGGGTGGAAAGATTGCAAGGGCCAGAGAAACAGGAAGTTTGCTGTGAGGTTGTGTCTCTTAGAAATGTCTGAGAAGCTATGCCCATGAAATCTCATCAAAATGGTTGCCTAAACAAGACCTGAACAAGGATGATACCAATAGATGGACATGATAATACAAAAGGGGGAAGTGTCATGGGACCTTAAGCCTAGTAAAACACTATAGGTCATGAAGGAATGCTGAGAATGGAAGAAATTGTTGTGGAATTTTGACTGGGCAAAGATGTGTTACATTGGTTTATGCTGCAGAATATTACTTTAACTGTGTAAAGGTGTGTTACATTTGTTTATGATGAATTTGTTTAAAGATGTAAGGTATGTTTAATTATGTAAAGATGTGTTCCATTTGTTTCACCTTGCCTGCCTAAGGCATCTGATTGGTCTAATAAAGAGCTGAATGGCCAATAGCTAGGCAGGAGAAAGGATAGGTGAGGCTGGCAGGCCGAGAGAATAAATAGGAGAAGAAATCTAGGCTTGAGGGGAAAGACCAAAAGAGGAACAAGAGAAGAAGAAGGAGGAGAGAATGAGGGACATGCCTGGGGCAGAAGCCAGGCAGCCACCAGCCAACCAGACATGAGAAGCAGTGAAAGTAAGACATACAGAAGAAGAAAAAAGTAAAAAGCCCGGAGGCAAAAGGTAAATGAAGAGAAACAGGTTAATTTAAGCTAAAAGAGATAGCCAGAAATAAGCTTAAGCTAGGCCGAGCATTCATAACTAATAAGAAAACTTTATGTCATGATTTTTGAGCTGGTTGGTGGCTCCAAAGAAAAAGCCTGGTACAAGAAATAGTCTTCTTCAGAAGCTGCCCCAAATTGGTTACCAAGTGGTGTGGTGTGTGTGTGTGTGTGTGTAACAACAATAGAACCACAAGTTTGAGAGAGGGCAAGGAGGTGCATCAGAGGGGTTGGAGGAAGAAAAAGGAAAGGGAAAAATGAAGCAGAGAGGGAGTATTCAGACACATTAGTTTCCGTGGCTGTTGTATCAAGCTACCATACTTATGATTTTGCAGGTCTCTTTGATTGGAATCAAGGTGTCCACTGGCTGTATTTTGTTTTGAAGTTTCTTTAAAACAACATGGTCCTTTGCTCTTTTATTTCTTGTTTTTGACCTTTGCTAACTTAGGGTTGGCCTCAGTCCCAGAGATGGGAATACAGATGTGTGCCATCATGTCTGGCTGCCTTGGACTTCTCCAGGCTCTAGAAGTCACCCGTGGCCTACAACTTGTGTTCTCCCCCCATCATCAGCAAATCCCACAGTACTGGGATGAGGCTTTCTCAGAGGTGCCTCGTTTGTTAGAGTCATTGTGACTATGGTGGACCCAGTGGAATAAATACCTCAGGAACATCCCCTCTCTCCAAGTCCTCAGCTTAATCCTATTTGCAGAGTAAGGCAACATATTCACAAGTTCTGGCCATTTGGATATAGACATCCTTGAGGGGATATTATTTATAGACAGACATCCTTGAGAGGATATTATTATTTATTTCACCCACTACAGGGTAGGGATAATATTTTAGAAATAATGCTCTAAACTCTTTCACATTTGCTATGTCTCCAATAGACTTAGAGATCTGCCAATATCACCATACCTTAATCAAGGTCAAAACAAGACAAAAACACTCCAGCAAGTAAAAGGAATCCAAAAGAAAATGGATTGCTGCATACTGCAAAAAGATACAAATATTAGCTAACTTCTCATCAAAGATGATTGAGGGCAGGTGCTCAGCATGATGGTACAGGCCTGTGATCCCAGCACATGGGAGATGTGTGGAAGAAGACCAGGGAGGGTTCAAGGTTATCCCACCACATAATCTCTTTGAGGTCAGTTTGGGATACATGAGACCCTGTCTCAAAACAAAATAAAAAAGAGGAATGGTGGAGGCCATCCCCAGTGGAATAACATCTTTAATGTGCTCGGGGTGAGGAAACTGCACACACCCAGGAGTCCATTCACAGCAAAAGGGATCATTCCCGATTAAAGGTGGAATAAAGACCCTTTTACATAAACAAAACTAAGATGACTTGTTGTTTTCAGCCCTGAGCTTCAAGAAATACCAAAAGAAGATCTTGGTACTGAAAATAAATACTATTGATCGAACTCAGTTCTTTCCAGGTAAAGGAGATGCCAGACAGATGGGTAAACATGAAAAGCAATGTAAAGGAAGAGTTGTAATATTTTATCTCATGGTCACCCTGGCATAAAAGATGTCATGTAGGCTGGGCAAGCTGGGCATTGCAGTGCATGCCTGTTATCTCAGTACTTGGGAGGTGGAGACAGGAGGATCTGGAAATCAAGGCCAGTGTCAGCTATACGAGAACATGCCTCTAAAAAGGGAAGAAAAAAACTAAACACACACACACACACACACACACACACAAATCAGTTGTATATTTAAAGCTAGACATGGTGGCAGACACCTCAGAACATGGGAAATAGAGGCTGGAATGATCAGGAGTTCAAGGTCATTCTTAGTTTCATAGCCAGTTTGAGGTTAGCCTGGACTTCATCAGACCCTGTCTCAAAAACAAACTAGACAAATAAACATGTCTAAGAAATCTAGGTGCCTGGCATGGTGACTCAAACTTGTAATTTCAGGACTCAGGAGACTGAGGCAGGATGATCACTGGGAGCTTGAGGTCAGCCTGGATTACAGTAGGCCACTCTGTTTCAAAGAAGCAAACAAAAAAGGTAAAGGACAGAGAGAGAGAGAGAGAGAGAGAAAGAGAGACAGAGACAGAGATAAATTGATAAGGAATGGAAAATGGAAAAAGAACACCAATGGGGTACAGCTCAGTAGTAGAGCACTTCGCTTATCCAGTAGGACCTCATCCTAATTAATCTTTTTGTTTTGTTTTGTTTTCTGTGACAAGGTTTCTCTGTATAACAGTCCTGGCTGTCTTGGAACTCACTCTGTAGACCAGGCTGGCCTTGAATTCACGGAGATCCACCTGCCTCTGCCTCCCTAGTGCTGAAATTAAAGGTGTGCACTTCCATCACCCAGCCCTAATTAATCTTAATTGCAGCTACAAAGGCCATATTTGGAATTTCACAAGTCTTGGGTTAGGACTTTGATATGCCTCTTTGAGGGACATGCAAACACACAGGTGTACTAAGCACCCTTGGTTCTCCTGGATTCTGCCACTTTTAGTGTTCAATGTCCTGCTCTCTCAGGAAGTTTCTTTGATCTAAGAACACTGACTGGGTTGCTTGATCACCCTGGAGGCAGGGCAGGGCTAGCTGAGGACAGAGGAAGGAGAAGACACAGCAGAAGGCAGGCTCAGGACTAGTTTCCAGCTAGAAGCCCTAGGACTTCATCTTTGATCCACCTTGAAGTCAGGGCCAGCCTTTGGGGTCTACAGAGTCATAGCAGAGTAATGTTCAATGGGTGGCTTTGCTATCCAGGTAATGACCAAGGTCAGCAGCCACCCCCAGCAGCTAGAGGACAGATAAAGCCACTCTGGATAGAGCCACAGTACACATCTAGCTGCTTGTCCTCCTTGGCATGACATGCTCTTTCTTTTACACACTTTAGTAAATTAACATGCCAACTCCTGTTCACCTTGGTAAGTACACACATGTCTACCCAGGTGAAGAGCCCTCCAACCCATCTGTATGTCTTGGAAAATCTTGCCTATCCCTGGAGCTACTGAAGCCTCAACCCTGGGACTGTGCCTAACACTCCTCCTCCCTGCCCACCTCCCATCTTGCCCAGTCCTCCCTGGAGCTGACCTGTCAGTGCTATTTGAGGAGTCTCTGCCATCTACCCTTCACTTTGATAAATGGCTGTTTGTTTGTTTGTTTGTTTAGCTTTTTGTTTTTGAGACAGGGTCTTATATAGCCCAAGTTGGTCTTGAACTCACTATGTAGCTTGATGACCTTCTGGATTGTCCTGCCTCTACCTCTCAAGTATTGGAATAGAGGCATAAGGCAATATGCCAGCCCAGACACAGCTTCCTAACTCATTTCCAGCCACTTTCCTCTCCTAACCCTACTCTTCAAGGTAGGCTCCACGATTCTGCCCACACAAATCCCATCCTGAGGCTCCCTTGCTTTGAACCCCCAACACCAGAGTTCCAGCACGCTACACNTCTCCATCAGCTGCTTATTCTTCACTGTCAGCTGCCCAAGCCATGGCCAGTTCCTCCAGCATAGTGACCTCATGCCTAGCCTGGCTCTGTGAAGCCAAATCTTGGGGCTCTGGTGGCCTTTACAGAGGCTTCTTCCTGGAACTCTTATCGGCTTGCCACCCCCTCCTCAGTACTCCTCTAGTAGGGACGATTCTAGCAGCTCCTGTCTGGCACCCTTCCTTATCCCAGTCTGAAGACAGCATACTGTTTCCAGCATTGTCCCTGCCCAAAGAAAAGAGCAGATGAGAGGATCCAAGCACTGAGACGACTGATTCTCGACATTTAGAGGTTGAGCAGGCAGGGCAGATAGAGCCAAAGATCTTGAAAGTGCGACGGTGAGGCTGGAGTTGGGGTGGACCCTTTTGCAGCTCAAGTGTTTAGAGCTGGGGAAGATGGATTGGAGATGTCAGAAGAAACCAGGACCCACGATGCCCTCTGCTGGGCCGCCCCTCCCCTGTCCTGTAGGACAGAGGCCTCTAGCTCTCCTTGCTGTCCTCACTGCTAGCAGGCTTGGGCCAGGCCATCAGGATTCCTCTGATTGCATTCTTTCATGCCAGTGCCTTTTCTACAGCAAACGCCTGCTAATGCCTCCTTTATCACGGAATTAGGGGATTTGAGGCCGATTGCACAAAGGGTCCTCGATAGCGCGGTAATCAAACGCCAATCGGTCCCATCTCAGCCAGGCAGGGGAAGAAAGCGAGCACCGGGGATTAGCGCGGGTTCGCTGCCAGGCGGGGCCGAGATAGCATCGGCGCGGCTGCAGGCGAAGCTTCGTGAAGGGCTTCAGCAGGCCGAGGAGAAAGGCCGGCTTAGCGCCTTGCACCGAGGATTCTGAAACCATTAGAGGGGATTAACACTCAGGTTAATCTGCTTTGGCCGCTCAATTGTCACAAGCGGAAAACATTCCTGAGTTGGAGAGACCTGGGGCCTCAGTTTCCCCAGCAGTCGCATGTTCAGAGAGGCAGAGGCAGAGGTTCCTGGAAGAGCCCAATGAGTGGATTTGGGCAGCTGCCGACTGTGAAGCCCAACTGGTCTTTGGTTAACTGCTACCCTCCTCTGTGGACCACAGCATACAGCCTCTGTCCTTTCTGTCCCAGGCAAAAGGAAGGACATCCCTTGCCCCTTTATGGATCCAAGCCATAGTGAGGCTCCAGTTTTTCTAGTCTGGGTTCCTCAAGAAGGTGCACATACTTCCCATTGTGCAGGGCCAGGAAGCAGGCTGCAAGCTGGAAAGATGCTGAGACGAGCAAGAAATCATCGTTTGCAAGTCTCCTCCCACCCCTAATTTTTCCCTTGTGATCACTTTCCATGAAGAACCATGAAACACATTTGTTGACTGACTCTATGACAAGGCTGATGTGACACCACCTTCTGCCCCACCTCTTTATCTTTAGTCCCCTTTCTTTAGGTGGAACAGGGTGAGGCTTTGCTGGCTATGGACTCCTGATCACAGATCCTTGGTCTCCATCTGGGTGTTCTCATCTAATAAATGAGGCTGGCCCATAGGAGCCAGGATAAGCTCGTAGCAGGTCCAGCAGTGCAACCTGTGCACATTGCTGCCTACATAAAAACACAGCTCCCTCCTGAAGCTACTGACAGGGCCCAGAGCAGAGGACTCATAGAGATGTGCCTGCACTGGTCTCTTCCTCCATGGAAATACAAACATTGTGCCTTTGATAAACCCACAATTGCAACAGGTGGCTGGACTGGAGCTAGCCAGGTACGGAGGATGTAGAGGCTAGCACAAGAAATTATTGGAGCCTCTTTGGTCCTCAACCTGTGCCGCAACCAACACTGGACCACTAAGATCCAGGGGAAGGCAACGATATGGTGTCTTTCCTTCCTTCATTTAGTAATGACTAATGACTTCCCAGCTTAGTCTCTGTAGAGGGGACACAGGGGAAGAACCACGTTGTCATCTGTGAGTTTGGATATGAGCTCACAGGAAGACAAACAGGCGAGAGGGTAGTTCTGGAAATAGGATTAGGCTCTGACCTGCACATGGGTTACACAAGACCTCATGGGCAGTTAGAATCACAGGGCAAAGATGGAGAGCCAGTAAGTATGGTCCAGAAGGAAGGAATCACAGGGATGGAACTCTGGGACTTGGAGGGGAGGGTCCCTTCACATTGATGGGTTAGGAGTTGCCAGGGGGCGCCATCACACTCCGCAGAGTGGACAGTGGCGGCTGAGCTGGCGAGTGTAGTGGGGCTTGCAAGCGATCGCGGGAAAATCCAAGGACTAGGAGTGCCCGCGAGGGCCCTCCGGATTAGACAAATTGCCGAGACCAAAGCCGCGGGATACCAGAGTCAGATAGATATACAGGTGCAATTCCTATGCCCGCGGCTGCCGGCAGAGCGCGTGCGCGGCCCCTAGCTACGGGCGCAGCCTCGTGACGCCATAAGCAGGCGCCGCGAGGAATACGCGCAGGCTTCCTCCAGCTCTGGATAAAGGGTGCTATCTCTGAGGCCGTGGAGAGCTAGCTCTTCCTCCCGAAGGGAACTCCGGGAAGCCTCGCTCGAGCACAATCCCTTCTGTGCCCTCTATAGCCGCATGTCGAGGCGGACGCAACGCTTCTCTTGTGTATTGCTCTGTCCGTCCAGATCAGCTTTTGGATCATGGNCGCAGGCGTTTTACATTTTTCCTATTTGAGTCCCGGGAGAACGGGTGACTTGAGGCGCTGCGGTGGTGGATAGGGCCTGGAGCGCGGCCAACCTGTGTAGGTCTGTGTGGGCCTTTGCGCAGGCTAGCCAGAGCCTGGGCTACTCCTTTCTAGGCAGTGCCTGACAACTGCCTGGGAGCGCTAGGAGGCTGCGCTGCCCTGGTATTGAGGCTAATGAGGTAGGCATTTTAGCAGAGCTGGGGATCAAAGGACTGAGGTGGTTTGCTTCCTGGGGTCACTAAGACAATGCCCTTGGACTATAGGGTATTTAGGTAGGAGCTTCCAGGTTAAGCGTTGCCAGTGGAGGATAAAGTGTGTGATGGATAGATATGACTGGCCTCCACTGAGAAGACAAATATGACAGCTATGTTAAAGGCCACACTGGGGACTCAGGGCTTGCCAGATCAGGAGGAGAATGCTCTCGAGTCTTCACTAGTAAAGAGTGTGAGAAGGGAAGTTTTCAGGGCCACGCGCCCCAATGCTTTCTCCATTATCTTTTTAGGCTAAACCTCCTCTGTGCTCACATCTCCATCTCTTGTCCTAAATGTGTCCAGGATCTGGTGGTCCCAGATCTTGAGGAAGCTAGGAGTTCCTCAAACTCTGTGCCTTATACCTATGAATTTATAAGTCCAGGAATCTGTGGAACAGGAAATTGAAAAGCCAGCAAGAAAAATGGTATTGAAACCTTAAACTGAGACTGTTTTCTGAGTGCTGGGAGGGGTACAACATGAAAGCAGGAATATTTTATTTGCTTAAAACGAGACAGTCCTTGGGCTGGGGGCATGGTTCTGGTAGACTGTATGCAGGCTCTTTGGGTCTCTGGGTTCCATCCTTAGTTTTAAAAACGAAGCAGGAACCCCTCCTCCCCCAGTGTGGTTTTTTTGGATACTAAACTATTGCCATTCACCTGCACAGGGACAGAGAAAATCCCAGGGGGTACCTACACAGCTTTAGAGGTGCGTCACAGAGTTCGGAATGGGGCAGAGGACATCTGCAGGGTTGGCTAAGACTTGCCCTGGCACAATTCTGAGGATTGTGTGCCTCTGCTGTGCAAACTTCCTGGGAGTCTTTCCAACACAGGCTATGCCTCTGGGGTTTTAAGAAGAGGCAGAGTCCCAGTCTGAAAGCTGGGTTTGTTCTTTCATAACAGCTTGATCAAAGACCTACATATCCCTGTCTCCACTGCTACCTGGATAGGCAGTTCCAGCCTAGAGGTCTGATCTGTGTCATCTGCCATCGGTCTCTACAGCCTTCATGATTGAATGCACTTGGCTCCTGCAGACCCCTACCTTCCTCTCCCAAATGGTTAACTTCCCAACTTCTTAGAGGTTTCTAACGGGTTCTTAGACACCCCTTCCTCCTCTCCAGGCTCAACCACTATAACAAGGCTTCCATCCGATGGAGCCTATAGTGTGGGTCCACCAGGGCACCTATATTCAATCCTTGGAGAAGTCTGGTCACCATTTCTGACTGGGCTGAGGCACAGGCCAAGGGGATCCTGGGACAGTCAAGGGCCATCATGTAACCTGCTTGAAGCCCAGTATAGCCATGGGCCCTTCCTTTGAAGGGCATGGGCCTCTATGTACAGCTAGTGATGGTGTCACTGTGACAGGTGGGCAAAGGTACTCCTCTTGGGCAGCACCTTGGGGAGACTGTAAGCCACTTGTGAGGTTGCCAGGTGCCAAGTNCCCTCCCTACAGGGATCATATTCCAGACATGCAGCCTAATGGTGTGCATTCACTTAACCCCATTTCCCAGATTAGGGTCTTGAGGTTGGGCAACTTGCCCAAGATTATGCAGAAAGTGGGAGAGAGAGTAGCAAAGTATGACTCCAGGAAGGGAGCAGACCCCAAGGAAGCCAATGCCGCTTTACTACCACAGACAAGGTGGAGTTCTAAAGTGAGTGGCCTGGGCCTCGGGTCCTAGCTCTGGTGTTAGAGGAAGCAGGGGCAGCCCCTGGTAGAGGGAGTAGGCTTTGAAGAGGACTGGGACATCTGTGACCATGGAGATCAGTCTGCCCAAGGCTTCTGTAACATACCTACCCACATGTGGCCCTCATCTGCTCTGCACTTCCCCTACCGCATGCTCCGCCCAGGTTTCATGGCTGCCTCCACAGAACCTGCCAGTCTTCCTCAAAGGCCCAGGCCTACAGGGAAGCTCCTGTCAAAATAAGGGTTTTTTTCCCCAGGGCTGGACAAAGGCTTGTAACCCCAGTCTCCCACCCGCAGCTTCCAGGCAGGAAGCTGCCTCTGTGCCAGCATAGCTGGGAGTACCTGTTGGCCATGTCCTGCCCATTGAGTTCCTCCTCTTGGTCCATGGTTCTGGCAGAGCATTAGGGCCACAGTGACCTTAGGCTCCAGCCTCGAACTGGCTTTCATCTGTGCCTGGGCTGTGAGGCAGGGAGCTTCCAGCTAAGGAAAACCTGCTTGATGTTCAGGGACAGGGATTGAGGCACTAAGGTGTTCCCTGTCCTGCCCGAAGAGCTACCTCTTACCCTGGGAGAAGTCCTCCCTATCACTCCTGCTGCTTATAATCTTAAAGGACACAGGGTTAGTGTCTCCATGCCTCAGCCCCAAGCACCTCCCAGTATCCTCTCCCTGCAAGATCAGTTCAGACAGAGGCTGGGTTGGCCATACCACAGGTTAACAGGCCAGGAAGTTCTATAACCAACTCTCAGTGAGGGGCAGAGTCACCCCAAGACCATTATCAAGCCAGCCCTCTACCCTGCCCACTTCTGCCTGCCAGTCCACTGAGGACCTTGTGGACACAACCTTCAGCAGACAGCAGGACCTCACTTGCCCTATAAGGAAAGTCAGGAAGTGCACAAATTCCTTTTGGTTCCAAGCTGGGCCTCTTAAAGGCACTGTCACTAGGAGTTGCTGAGCTTCCCTATTGCTCTGCCTACTGCAGTGTCTTCAGGTGGAGGGTAGGCTAGCCCCTGAGGAGGCTCAGTCACCAATGCCCCCCCAGCTACAAAGGGATGGACAGGAGAGTGCGACAGGATCCGGTTTATTCTCCTTGGCAGGGTGGTCCTGAGAGTGGCAGGTGCCACCCTGTCCCGGGCAGAGGGAGGGCCCGAGGGCCATTTAAGGCCAATGGCGGGAGAAGCAGGGGGGCATGTAGCCCCTGGAATGCGGTGAAGCCAGGCCGAGGCCCGGAGGCAGCTGTGGTAGGCCAGGGCAGGGTGCCCCTGCCATCGGGGGTGGAAGGCACCGGACTGTGACCTGACCATGGCTCCAAGGCCATGGACCAGGGCACACAGGTGCCCCAGGAAGTGGGGCACAGGGTCACATGACATAGAACATGAAACAGGCACATGGCTCACAAGCAAGCACATGGGTAAGTGAGCACATATGCACAGGCTAAAGAGACACCCAGCCATGGCCAGGCTGGACACAGACACAATAGCAGTGTCACACACAGACCACATGGGAGACACAGAACTATGGAACACATGGTAGTCACCATGAACAGACCAGGCCACAGAACTTCAGGGACAAGGGAAGGGGCCTTTTGGCACTACTGCACTGGAATCATAAGAGTGGGTGGCGGGTGTCTGGTCTGGAGGAGCTGGGACACCCGGCCGTACCCTCTAGGGCTAGTCTGTCTTCCAAACTTTATTGAGCAGCTTCACCACCTCATCATAGATGATAAACACGATGGCCACATCCAGGCAGACTCGGCCCAGTCGGGGAACAGTGCCCTTGTAGAATCTGGGAGAGCAGAGAGTCCGAGGTGAGCAACTGAGGGAGGAATAGGCAGGGGAGGAAAAGTAGGCAAACAGCGCCCTGGAAAGGGCGTTCTCCAGATACTGGAAGGACAGAAGACAGCCTAGGGCAAGAGAAGAGAAGGCCAGAGAGGGCCTGCCTTATCCTACTCACGCCTTGGGCCCCTCATTCTTCAAGATCTGCAAGCCACAGTCCAATGTGTTCCGATATTTGTGTGCCTCCAGGCCCTGCAGGACACCAGAAGGCCAGAGTGCTTAGCCACTAGGCCCTGTCTGGGGCTCCTGTTCCCACTTTCTCAGGCCCCCATTCCTACCTGCATCCTGGTCTTGATCACATCCAGAGGTGTGTTCCCAAAGACACTGGCTGCACCAGCAATGGCTCCAAAGACCCCAGTGATCAGTGGGTTCATAGGCTTGTTGGGGTTGTCTCCTGGATGTGAGTACAGGTGCAGTTAGAATACTGGGGTAAGTCAAAGGGGAGCTTTGAAGGCTAGGAAGAACCTGGGGCAGGGCCCATGAAAGCACCCCTCCCCTTCCAGTCCAAAAGAACAAGCTAGCCTTCACGGTTTGGAATGGGTCTCTGGGCCACAGGTGTACCTCGGTACCAGTTGCGTAGTGAGGTCATAACGAAGAATCTGATAGCTTGGTTTGAGCCCTGCTTCAGTACAGTAGCTGTGAGGCCTTGGTATGTCCCCTTTAGCCCTAGGGGCAGGCAAACATGGGGTCAAGCTGGGGCCTTCCAGGTCCCACCTGTGGGCAAGGGGGACCCACTCAAGTAGAGGCTCTTCCACTTGGCTGAGGTCTTGATTCTCTGGGGCTTACCTTGTTCCCGAACAATCTCCCTAACTCCGTGGAAAAATCCTCGGTACTTGGGGTTGGGGGAAGTCTGGTCATGGATGAACTTCACCTGAAAGGAAGGAAGCAAAAGCCTTGATTCCTGGCCACATCTAACTTTAACTAGCAGACCCAGGACCCACCAAAGTCAGGTCAAGGCTGGGGACTCCCAGTTCTTCTGCATGAACCGCCCAAGGCTGTTCTGGAGTCCTGCTACACACAGGCCTCAAGACGTCAGAGGGTTCCCCAGGTTGAAGGGCCTCCAGCATCATGTTTGCTCTTTTGTAAACTTGGGACAGTGAGTTATGTTAGGTTTTCTCTCTATAAAAGTAGCTTTAAAGACTTTGTTCAGCGGGGCCTGGAGGCATATGTCTTTAATCCCAGCACTCAGGAGACAGAGGCAGGCAGATCTCTGAGTTCAAGGCCAGCCTGATCTACAATGTGAGTTCCAGGACAGCCAGAGTTGTTACACAGAGAAACCCTGTCTCGAAAAACCAACAAAACAAGACTTTGTTTTGCTATGGATGGGCAGCCTCCGCAAGAGCCCCTTTCTGCCACCCTTCCTAAGACGCTCACCATGAATCGGTGTGCATGTGTATGGACCCTTCCCACCTGGACAGTTTCCATGGGGCACATGGCCCTTAAAGCCTGAGATTCTCCANGAGCCTCACAGACACCCTGACTACCCCTGAAAGCCTCAATTCTTCACCTTGATGGTCTCCATGGGGCACACGACCATGACTGCCTCGGCCACGCCTGCGCCCAGACCACACAACAGCCCTCTCCTGCTGTCGAGCCGACCCTGGGCATCCCGCATATGGTTGCTGAGGAACTCAAACGTCCCGAACCTAAAGAAGAAAGCATGTGAGAGGGCCGCTGAGGCCACTCCCTCTGGGGTCGCTCAGGCAGAGCCGTGTCTCACCTGACAGCCGCCTTGGGGATGGAGCCGTAGAGCAGGGAGCTGAGGCCGCGGTACAGGCCCAGGACGCCATGGCTGCGGACAGTTTGCCGCACGCAGTCCCCTACGGGAGGCGCGGTCAGAACCCTGGCTCCTCCGCCCCGTGATGCCCCCCACGCCACCCCACGGCCGCCCCTCCTCACCGATGCCCCGGTACCGCGGTGGGTTCGCGCGTTCATCTAGCTGCAATTGCGTCTTCACGTACTCGGTCGGGAAGGTGATGCAGATTTCTATGCCTCCCGCCAGGCCGCCTGCAGGGACCGAACGCTCGGGGCTAGGGACACCCTGGCCGGGTGGACCCAGCCGCCGCCGCCGCCGCCTCTGGGCGGCCCCTCCCCCGCCTGGACTTTGCCCGCGTCGCGGCCCGCTGTGGGACGGCACCCACACCCCCACCCGGTGGTCTCCACCTGGAACGCCCGAGAGACTCCCGGGGAGAGCTGGCGCGTGGGCTAGGGGCCCGGGTCGCCCCCCGACACCTCCGCCCCTCCGGAAGTTGGGCGGGGCCTGGGCGTCCCCGGCCCACCCGGAAGCGCGGTCGGACAAGCGGCTCGGAGTTGGGGTTCGGAGTGGCCCACCTGCCAGGATTGCCTTCCCGGGGTGCGTCAGCTTGGCCTTCCCGGCCCCGGGCGCGGCGGCCGTCAGAGCGCGGGGCGCGCGGGGCGCAGCCATGGCGGGCAGGAGGAAGGGGGCCCGGCCTTGACCTCGGGTCCGAGCCTCCGCTGCGGGGCACTCGGGAGGCGGCGGGGCCGGAGGCTGCCGAGACGGCTACCCGCTCTGGTTCTGGAGGCGGGACGGTCACGTCAGCTCCCGGGCTCCGCCCCGCGTGGTCTGAGCTGAGCCCCGCCCACGTCCCGCCCCGTGCCAGCCGGGAAACTGAGGCTGGGGCGGGGTGCGCTGAGGCTCGCGTCGGGGCGGAGAGCGGAGAGCAGCCAATGGCCGATGCTGGGTCGCGGGAAAACGGAGAACTGGGGTCTGGGGGCGTGGTCTCAGGACAGCGGTGGTGCGCCGAGGCGGGTAGCAGTGGGTCAAGGTGCAGTTTCTGTAACTCCTGGAGTGGAGACACGTGCGCCTGGAGCGCGCCTTGGGGTTAAGGTGGGCCTCGAATGACAGGATTCCCCGAGATCCCGGAGGCGGTAGAGACACATCCTCCCCTGTCGCGTGAGGCCAGCCGTCTGGACACATTGTAGTCACAGAGCTTGGCCTTCGTGCACCCTGCGGGGCAGGGCGATGATCACTCCGCCCCTCCGGGATCGGTCCGGAAACCGAATTCTCCCTAGGCAGCTTCCCCGGACCAATGCAGGTTCCCGTTTCTCTCAGGTTCTAGCAAATCTTTAATGGCTGAAGGGCCTATTAAGTTGGCCTTTGTTCCTCCTACCCACACGATGACCAGGCAGAGCTGCTTTGCTCTGATAAACAAGTTTTAATATTCATGGTTGGCAGGAGGCTGAAAGTCTTGTGAGGTCTTTGTTGCGGTACATATCCTCAAAGCNGCCTGGAGGGGGCAGCCCTAGAGAGCTTGGGGTGAAACTCCCAGGAATCTTTGCAGACTAGGATCTTTGCATGCCAAGGCCTAGGTCCGCTTCCCTGCTGTCTCATGGCAGCAGTCACTTTGGGTGGCCAGTGGCCTCCCCAGGCTCTAGATTGGCTCAGAAGCTATCACTGGGCTTCAGCAAAAAACCCGCCCAGATATTGTACCTCCCAGTTGGGGTCCTTTGTGGTTCTGGAATGCCATGTTTCCTGAAAAGGTTAATAACGGTCGAGGGTGGGGTGTGGACACAGTACCCAGTACACATGCAACTCAGAGGAGGCTCCGTGCAGGCAGGAGCAATAGAGTATCCATAGGAGAATCTAATAGGGCTGGTCGGCAGCAGAGCAGAGCCCACTGCCAGCCTGGTTTTTGTTCTCTAAAGTGAGGAGCTCATAGCCAGCACAGATCCTGCTGTCTCTTTTTTGGAATAGAGTCTTTTCCTGGATGCCATTGAGTAGTCAAGGGGCTGAAGGCACAGTATCAGTTCCACTTAACAGAGCCTAAGGCACGAGACCACCAGATGGAGGCAAGGAGTATGGGGATTGCTGTTGGAGGAGGGGGCAGTGGGAGGCTGGATAGACTGGAGGTTAAGCTGGACCCCAAATTGGACACTTAGCTCAGGTGGACAATAGCTGGTGAAGGTCAGTATGCCAGCCGTGTTAGCACTACAGTATACCTCTCCCCCACCTGTGGTGTTAGCACTACAGTATACTCAGGATCCAACAGTCTCTGCAGTCTATTCCATGCAATTCCAGGTGGGCTCTCAATGCAAAGCCCTTCCTAGCACACATCAGAAAGAGCTCTGCCAGAGCCCAGCACTGTGCACAGAGGTAAGGAGAATGCTGGCTGTGCCAGGGTTTCTGGACACACTGAGTGCCACATCTAGTCACCATTGGGTCCTTCCCACCTCTACCCACCCATCTGAAGCCCAGCCAGGGCAGGGCAGCATGAATTACCTTTGTCCCTCTGTACTCCAGGGTGGCGCCTGCTGAACACTAGCATGCATAAGAGCATGAATGCAGCTCTCATGTGCTCTCCACGTGCTCCTCTTGCTTGCTTGGTCCCTTGCAGACACTGTGTCTATCTGTAAGAGATGAGTGTAAGATGAACCTTAAATGATCTTATTAATAAAAAACTCAGTGCCAGCTATTGAGGTAAATTCTGAATAATCAGAGAGACAGAACAAGCCACAGCTAACCTCACCTTGCCAGCTCCTCAGCTGACCTTGTTTCCTCAGACTGCAGGCTTCTGAGTCCTCACCCAAATGAATCTCAGCTCAACTGCTGCTCAAAGCCTGAAAGCTTAAGAGGCCTCTAGNTNCTGGTTCTCATGCCTTATATACCTTTCTGCTTTCTGCCACTACTTTCTGGGAGTAAAGATATGTGTCTTTCTCAAGCAAAGACATGAGATCTCAGGTGCTGGAATTAAAGGTGTGTGCCACCATGCCTGGCTGTTTCCAGTGCGGCCTTGAACTCAGAGATCTGGATGGATCTCTGCCTCTGGAATGCTAGGATTAAAGGCATGTGCTACCACTGCCTAACCTCTATGTTTAATCTAGTGGCTGTTCTGTTCTCTGACCCCAAATAAGTTTTATTAGGGTACACAATATTTTGGGGGACACAATATATCACTACAGATGAGAGCATATGGTCTGGAGCTCTAGGTAACCATGGAGGGAGGGGCTTGAAGACAGGAGCCTCAGGAGAATTAAAGCTAAAGACATGTATATTGGCATCTCTGCTGTCTGGATGGGCCTTGAGTTCTCTCATGCTTTACCCATGGGTCTCACTGCCAAGAGAGATACAGACCACACTTGTCCTTTATTAAANTGGCTTTTGCATATGGCTACCCATAGGTTAACACACTTCAGGGTAAGGAGAAGCAGCTCTCCAATGGAGGGCTGCTCCTACAGGGAGCTGCTGTCTGTGATGGTGGGTAATTAAGGACCTTTGTAAACTTAAACAGTCCGTGTCTCCTGGCAGCTCATGCCATGTGACCAGGACATGCTGTGTGGATGGGACACTTTGCTATGTGATGGCCCTTCATTGGCCTCTGTGGGAGCCCTTGCTGAGGACACAAAGCTTCTGGAGGTACTGTAGGCAGCTGCCAGCTGTGAATGCCTTTGCAGGCTGAGGCTGGCAGCACTAGTCTCACAGACCTGTTTATTTTCTAGTCCACACCAACCAGGACAGCTTCCTTGCCTTGGGATCACAGTCCAAAGCCTCGGGGTGTGGCCTTGCAGCACACATGGCTTGAAGCAGTCTTGGGGTTCAGCAATGGGTTAGAAAGTGCTCCTGAGAGATGGATTTTCCATAGCATTAGAAACAAGTTTGGGTCAGGTGACACAGGTCCTTGGAGTAGGAGTCTGATACCCAGGAAGAATTTTAAAATCATACACTGTTGTCACTTCAGGGAGGTAAATAAACTGTTGAAAGGAAATTTCATTCATTTGTGTGGTAACGCTCCTGCCAAGTACTTGACAGAAGGGCATCACTCCTATGAGATCACTAACCCATGTGCCCCAGGCTCCACTGGCTGTTTTGCAGGAATACAGCCTGGCTGCACAGAGCCCAGTGGGCTGTGCTGAAGGTTTCACTGGATAGCTGTACATCAGCTGGCACCCACTGCCATTGGTAAAGCCCAGGGCTGTCAGCCAGCCTGCTTGTCTCACACACTGGTGGTATGGGTTGGTGCAGAGCTGACTGATGCAAGTGGGTCATGCCCAGGCCTACCCAGACTCTCAGTGATACAGAGCAGGGCAGTACGCAGCAGAAGGCTTCTTTGAGCCTGAAGGGAAGAGGTCACTCCTAAAGGCAAGCCAGTGCTGGAGGGCAATCGGGCCTGGTCTTAAATTGGCCCACTACCAGGACCTGGCCCAGGCTAGAGTCACCATCAGGGATTGGCTGTGCCAATCGAGGCCAAGGCTAGTACTTTGCTCAGTCATTTTCTCATCATTTAGATGAGGTAGGATACAACTAAGTCCACAGAATTATGTCTCCAGGCTTTGCACCAGGCAAGCAGACCATAGCATGTAAAAGTCCTGAGGTACTCTGCTTACTTCCCTTCAAAAGCCATGGCAGCAACTCCTTGGCCAGTTTGGGACTGTATGATTGTAGCATTCTGTATGGATTGTGTCCCACAGTAGAGGCAACACAACTTGGAACCTGCAGGCCGTTCTGCAGCAGAGCAGCACTGGCTCCACCCAGGCCTCTGCTTACTGCAGAGCAAGTGTGGATACATGACCAACCTGCTCCTGAAAAGGAGATGCCCACCTCCAAGGGTTCTGCAAGGGACCGAATGTGGTCTTCTACGACCCTGCTGNATCACTCAAAGGTAGCATGCATAAGTGGAACGCTCAGAAGACAGTGGCTCCAACTTAAGGCCAGACACCTAGATAGACAAGGAGGGTGCAAGGTTGCTGTAGGCATCCTGCAAGGGGAGGTACTGGTCCAGGTCCTAACCCAGCATGGAGCAGCCATCAGTGTGGCTGGTACTCAAGAAACAGGGATCTGCTTTTTCTCCACTTCCCTCAAAACCTTCCAACGAGAGCCAGGCATGGTGGTGCAGGAGGCTCACAAGTTGGAGGTGACATAGTAAGACACTTTCTGGAAAAAGCCCTAGGTTCTATTTCCATACTTGGAAATGTGATGTGGGGTGTGTGTGTGTGTGTGTGTGTGTGTGTGTGTGTGTGTTTAGGCACAGCACCCAGAGCTCTGTGCATGCCAGGTGTCACTTTGCACTAGCTCCACTCCCATGCTCACAAACAACCTCATTTACAAAACTCCCACCAGGAGAAAAGCATGCCCTTACGGTTTCTGTTCCAAGGCACTCTGCTGGTTTGCCTCACTATTGGCTCTTCCTGTGGGACAGGTATTAACTACTGCTCTCCCCTCTTTTGGAGAAAAGGAGACGGGAAGTCACTTGATGCTGGTCACAAAACCCAGTCTGCTTACCCATCACTGTGACCTGTGCTGTGCTAGGAGCAACGTGTGAGGCTAGGGAAGTCTAATCTCGCTGGCCACCACTGAGTCCTAGTGCATATGCCCACTGTGGGCTGTAGCATAAACCTCAGAATTTCAGGTGGCAACCCCTGAGCTGCTCATGAGTCGCTGAAGGCAGCATCTACTGCCTTCCTCTTAAATAGTGCTTCTCAACTTTCCTAACACTGTGGCTCTTTAATATAATCACAGTTTCAATTTCCTTGAATAGCCTTACTTGACTGGGCCACCCTCAGCTGGCTTGTTTTAAAATCGAATCTAATGTGGACTCCTCTGTCCTTTCCCCTCATGGGCTTTGATCTAACATGAACACCTCCTGGGATGAAGCCATAGAGCAGTGGTTCTCAACCTTCCTGATGCTGGGACCCTTTAATTCAGTTCCTTATGTTGTTGTGATCCCCAACCATAACATTATTTTCATTACTACTTTATAACTGTAATTTTGCTGATGTTATGAATCATAATGTGAATATCTGTGTTTTTGGGTGGTCTTAGGTGACTCCTGTGAAAGGGTCAATCAACCCCCAAAAGGGTCGTGACCTGCAAGTTGAGAACTACTGCTATAGAGCAAAGGGTTCTGAGCATTTTCCAGATCTCCAGTGCTCCATACCAAGCGTAGCCACCCAAGATGGCTTCTTAGAGGACATGGGGTACAGGAGACCTGGCAATGCTCTTGGTGACCGCTTAGTCCTGCTGCCTCGAGCTGCTCTGGTCTAAGAGTCCTACACTCTCCCTTTCTCATCACCACCCTGGGCTGTGTCCTCTCAAGGCAGTTCTACACAGTTGGCCTTCAGTCCCGCCTCCTNGAAGACCACTGCTGGGGCCTGATGATCCTCACTCATGACTGTGACTTTGCTGCCTGGCTGCTGTTCTTAACTGGTGGGTGTGGAGGGGCCCTATCCTTTATTGGCCTCTTGTTTAGACTATCTCCTTCAGACTATAATCCTCATAGCAGCTAGGCTGACTGCACTCCAGGCCTCAAGGCTGCCACTGTCAACCATCTTTCATCTCCTTCCTGCCATCTGGAAACACTTGTCACGGTGGTTCCCTGATTGGGCATTGTAACATGACCACCTTCTTCTAGGACTCTAAGGCAAGCTCTTATAATACATATGAGTACCACTCCTGGTCTCCATCTCCTATACACAGCAACACATCCCAAGCTGTGACAGAAGGGCCCAAAATACTCTTAGGTTAAACATGCCACTTCCTGCTGGTGGCTTTGTCTTGGCTCTGGCTGGAGGAGGTTGGTCCCCAGCAGCACTTCTGCTCACTCGTCATTGCTTAGGGGCAGGGATCATAGGGTAAGACTTAGTGACTGTGACCTGCTAGTTGGTCATCTGAGCATCTCCATGGCCCCCCAGCAGGCAGCACTGCGCCACCTCCAGCTTTAGCCCTCAGGAAGGACCATGTACTCAATCACTAAGGGCTGGTGGATGACCGCAAACAACTTGGTTTGAAGTGTGATATGATCCTGACATTGAGAACCATGGGTTTTCTGGAGTATAAGCTACAGCCCAGGGGTTCTGAGAGTAAGGCACCTGTGCTGCATGCATGGCAGGCACTGTCTGTGTGCCCTGGGATGATACCTAGAAATGTTCAAGGACAACAATGAGGAGTTAGATTCTTGGCCAAGTTTGCCAGCTGCTAGTTGGCACATGGAGCTCTTGGGAGTGAGCAGGCATGATTCCACCATGTTGGCTGGTTTATGAAACTTCACTTTGACCCACTGGGGACAGGCTCAGGCTGGACAGAGCTAGCAATACCTTCAGGGTCTTGGCAGTCTCTCCAGGCTGCCCAACCGGACTAGCAGACTCTTGGATTCAGGGCCACCTCTCATGGCAGAAATGAGTTTTAAGTTTGATGTTAGCTTAAGTTTTTAATTTCTTTCAAAAGGAAGTGAAGTAGGTGACAGGAAGTGAATTCTGCCACACTGGTTAGATTGAGTTACAGTCACCTATACTCTGGAGAAGATGCCTTAAGAATCTGCCTTTTGTTGGGGCTTGAGGGGTGACTTGGTGGTTAAGAGCANGTGTTCTTGCAAAGGACCTAGGTTCGATTTCAAGCACCCACATGGCTCACAGCCATCCAAAATTTCAGTTCCAGGGACTCCAACTTCCTGTTCTGACTTCTAGGGCACCTAGAATGCATGTGGCACACAGATACACATGTAAGCAAAACACTCATACGTATAAAATAAGTCTTCTTTTTAAAAAGGAATTGCCTTCTACTCTTCCCTATTTCCTTTCTTTGGTTCTACTGGGCATTGGACCTAAAGTCCCATGCATGATAAGCAAGTGCCTCACCACTGAGCTACACTCACAGCCTTCTCTTTTACTTTTTGTTTGCTTTCTTGAGCTATGTAGCACAAGCTGGCATGAAACTTTGTATGAATCCTTGAACTCCTGCTCTTCCTGCCTCTACCTCTCCAGTGCTGGGACTGTAGGTGTGCCCAACTGGCTCATACTTTTTAAACACCGAGTCTAAGTTTCATGAAATTATTCAGGCTGGTGTTGAACTTGCTATATGGCTGAAGCTGGTATTAAATTTTCTATGCTTTGTCTTAGCCTTTAGAGTAGCGAGGATTACAGGCCTCTATCACCATGTCTGGCATAAGAGCCTTTCAATCTGAATAAATTTAACAAAGCTGCATATCCCTCCCAGTTTTCACCTTATGTTCCAGAAGTGGCCACCCCCTTAATGTCAGTACCCCCATCACCTCCACCCCTGGCAAGGAGCTCCCGGTGAAGCTCAGAGCCAGGTCAGATGACATCCGCCTCTGTCTCCAGAGTGCTAGGATTATATGCATGTGGTACCATGTCCAGTACCAAACCCAGGACTTCATGTCCATGAGGCCAGCACTGTACCAACTGAATGCCACTCTTAGCCAACAACAGTCATCACACTCGCCACTCACCCAGCCTGTTTGTTTTGAGCAGTAGGTTAGAGCCACACTGTGTGAACCACTTAGCCAAGGAGTGGGGGCATGGTGGTGGCTGATTTGAATCTTCCTGCAAGCACTCTTTTGGCGATGCATCAAAGCAGGACAGCTACTCTCCTGTACCTGTATCTCTTTATGTATAAAGTTGTGTCTACTTATGGATGACTCTGACATTATCAGAGACCTGCATGACAACCTGCTGTACTGACTTGCCATAACAGGCCAGTTGTAAGACGAATTTCTAACCAGTCTTATTAATAAACACACAGAACAAGAAAGAGGGGTGAAAATCTGACAGAGATCAGAGGAATTAGGAGCAAGCCACCAGCTAGCCTCACTTCACCAACGCTGCTGCTGCTTCCAAAGAGTGAAGCGAAGAAAAGAGAGCGACTTCCTGTCTAACCCAGCTTTTTATGCCTGTCCATTCTGCTAACTCATTTCCTATCTTCACCAAGCTACATCACTTCCTGTCTTGTCTGCATGGACCTCCAGAACTCTAAGGCTGATGCTGGGATTAAAGGCGTGTGCCACCACCTCCTTCCGCTATTTCCCAATGTGACCGTGGAAGCACAGAGAACCAAACGGATTAAGGGCGTGTGCTAACTTGCATGACTATTGTTTTACTACTAGTGGCTGGCTGCCCCATTTTTCCTCCATCCTCAGATAAATTTTATTGGGGAACACAGATAAAATATCACCACAGCCAGTAATGTTAATTTCTACTGATTACACCATGATACAGCCACTTGATTTTAGGAAGTGGTGGGATAATGCAGTGCTGGTCTGACACAGAGGCCTCCAGGGCCTGTGCTTGCTCACTATGAGGCTCTGCACTGTTCTGGAAGACTGAGATTCTTGCCTAGACAAGGGCTGGGCACTCCTTGTACAATTAGGTGCTGTTGGCACCCGTGTGGAACACAGAGGAGGCCAGAAAGGCAAAGTCAGAAACACAGTTACATAGCAGTGTGGTGACCTCATATGCCAGCGGTGTCCTGCCTAAGCCAACTGGGAGCTCTGCTGAGGTGTTCTGACATGGGACACTCTCCTGAGCTGGCTCTCAGTGATGTATGGCAATATGTTTCCTCGTGTGCCTAGGAGGCAAGCACCTTCCTGATCACTCAGAACACCTGGAAGGCAAGGTGAGCCTTCAATTCCCGTGACACCCCCCTCCTATCCAGGTGCCTCTGCCTGAGTGCTCCCCTGTGACCCTGGCTGTCACCTGCCATACCTGTGCCACACTGATGGGGCCTGAGGGAGATAGGCTCCTTGTTGCTCCCAGGCTGTGACTGAAGCTGATGTCAGACTTCTCCCAGCAGCCCTTGCTTCTGCTGCCATTTGCAGATATTCCTCTTTCCCAGACAAGGTCTCTGGCCTCCTGTACTCTGAGAACTTTGCCTTCCTTATCACAGAAGCCATTTGTCACCATGCCTGAATGCTGCCATACAGGAACTCCTGTCTCAGGCACCCACACTGCCAGCACTTGCCTCCACACAGTTTACCCTCCCAGCAGCTCCACTCCGGCTCTGTTTGGCATCTACTCTCTGCCTGTGCTGCCTGGCCCTTGACCCTCTTAGGCCTTCTCAGTCCTGTGCAGGGCCACTTCTGTGCCTGACCTACTCTGGGGACTGGAGAGAGAGACAGGGATGGCTTTAGTCCAGAGTGCTGATGTGTCTCTGAGAACCTTGAGCATAAACCTTGATGGGCCACAGTCCTGCTTCCAGTCTTCTCCCCTCAAACCTCTAACTCCGCATGGTGAGCACAGAGCTCCTATTTCCCGAGGAAGTTAAAACCCCCAGAAGAGCCCTCCTGTTGCTCTGGGACTATGGAAGTTTCCCTCACTGGCACAATGGATCACTAATTTCTGATCTTATTCCATNGCAGGCTCCCAGCAAGCCCATATCAACAGGCCAGTCCTGTAGGCTTAAGGAAATGCTGTTCTTTCCCCCAGAAACAAACAAAACACAATGAATCTTCTTGCCTCATGTTACCCAGAGGCTGCCACTGCTCCACCACTCTTTCCAGGACACCTATTCAGGAGAGCTGTCCATGTGCTTACTCCAATGAGATATCACTTCTAGATAATGATACAGTATTCAGGACACTACGGTTTGCAACCTTCTTTGGCTGCTTTCCCATTATACTTCTCCCTGCTCTTGGACATTGAGGTACCAGGCCTATTCAGTCCCAATTCCTCACTTGAGCAATTGTTGTGAGCTCTGGTCTGTTTTGCTGCCCTGTCATCTCTCAGAAGTCTGATTCTTCCAGCCTTCCATATGACAGCCAGCAGAGGGCAGACTTGTGCACCAGGAGCCCTGCCTCCCTGAGGCTGTCTTTCCGCTGTTCCCAGCGGTTTCATCACACNGAGGGGCTCATGTTGGCTTCCTTCTCACACCAAAAGAGTCAGCCAGCCCTGACTGCTCTTCCACCAGGATGCATCCCGAGGTGGGCTGCACCTTGCCACTCTCCTCAGCCATGTTCTAAGAGCTGTGCTTGTCACTCTGACTTGTGTTCCTGTATCATCTGGAGCGTGGGACTCTTCTGCCCAAAACTCCATCCTACTGCAGAAGAACGCTGGTCCCAGTGAGGGGCTGAAGCCCTGAAGGCAAGTAACTGCCTCACACATCTATCTGTTCCTATCCCTCTTTCCCCATCCAGCAGGCAGGATGTTACCGAAGAGTTGGTGAAATCAACTAGGGACATCAGAGATGTCAAGGACACAGAGTATAATCAGTGACCTTATAATAGCCACACAGTGATCACAGTGGTTAAACCACCTTATCTGTCACTGAAGACTCATGTCAGCCGTAGCTAGACCCCAGGCTCCCTGTGACATCTGCCTGCACTGATGTCCCTGGGACGCTCTACTAATTTTGACCAGGTTTCTCACTAGAAGAAGCACAAGAAAAAAAATGGCATTCTAGTCTTGTTGCTGCTGGCACTCCCTTATACTAACAGCATGCTAGGTCCCTGGTGGAGTTCATGGTTCCTGCAGTAAGGCCTGACCACACTGTGGCTGGCAGCCAACTCACTGTGGCTGGCTCACTGTAACCACTGTAAACTCACACGTCCAGTCTAGGTTTCTACTGTGTCCCACCAGGATTTATTATAGAGCTTGCCTACTTTGCAGCTACTGACCACCTTCTAGGAGCAGACATTCTTGGTTACCTATTCTGCCTAAAGTCACCTGACCATTTCAATTCATTGCAAAACAATTGGACACCAAGTGTTTCTTGAATGAAAGAAACCTGTATGGGATGGGGGTGTCTCAGACACAAGAGGCACTAACAGAAAAGACAGATTCATGGAGATTGTCTCCTCCATGGGTTTTTCTAGCTAGGGATAGAACACGGATGGTGCTTTCTGATCTTGGGAGGGGAGACAGTACGACAGACGGTTATAGGCCATGTGAAGGTGGGGAACAAGCTAGTTCATTGGACAGAAACAGGGCTGGCTTGGCTGGGCACCTGGCAGGGCTGCCCTCAGGTGGTGGTACAGGTTTTGGCAGTTGCATCAGCCTCCAGATGTGTCAGAGGCCATAGCTTGTGTGTGAGCACAAAAGAGGGGTTTCTTAGAAGTGTCCCCGGGAGGTGCAGGGAGATGGGAAGGAAAAAGCAAGAAAACAAAGAACATTTGTTTCCAGTTGTTGAGGGCAGAGGCCGGGTCCCAGCAGCTCTGACAAGCTGGGCTCTGTCTCCTGTCATCAGATGCCGTGTAAAGGGAAGAGTAATAATAGTAAAAAGCAGAGAAAGGAGATTTGGTCCATGTGGCCACACTGGGACAGGAGCCAGCGACATGCACTGGTGGGAGGTTTAGGTGAAACAGCAGCTAAGAGGTATGCACAACTCGTCAGTTGATTAACATCTAGACAGATTTTATTTCTTACTGGGTGCTGGGAATTTGAACCTAGGACCTCATGCTTGTGTAGNACGTGCTCTTGACCACTGAACCACTTCCTTAGCTCCCCTTAAGCCACTTTTATGTTCTACCCCCCCCTCGTGTTCTTTGTATAGATCTCCTCTCCGAGACACTCTGCAGGNTGTCCCCACACAGTATTGTCTCCTTTGCTGTGCAGAAGCTTTTACACTCCATGAGGCCCCATCTGCCCATCATTGGCTGGAGACACTGATGTCCTGTTGAGAAAGCCCTTGCTGTGCCTAAATCTCGATGTATTTTCCTGCTTTTCCTGTTAGCAGTCTCAGACTCTCAGTCTGAAAGTCCTTGATCCATCTGGAGTTATTTTTACTAAGGGCAAGATATAAACTAGATTCATTATTCAACATGTAAATGTCCAGCACATTGTGAAAGAGGCTGGCTTTCCTCCACTGTCTNCTCAGGTGGCTGTAGCTGCATGGGTTTGGATCTTCTATTCAGTTTCACTGATCAGCATGCACACTTTGTGTCTCTACCATGCTGATTTTGTTACTATGTCTCTGTAATACAATTTGAAACCAGTGTGGTGATACCTCCAAGCCTTATTTTTCCCCTCATGATTGGCTATCCAATGGATTTGAGCTTCCCCTGGATTTTCAGATATTTCTTGTATTTCACAGAGTGTAGTGCATATCTTTAACGCCAGCACTTGGGAGGCAGAGATCAGTGGATCTCTGTGCGTTTGAGGCTAGCCTTGTCTACATAGCAAATTCCAGGCCAGCCAAGGATACATAAAGCCTGTCTCAGAAACAAAACAAACAAACAAAAATAGCTAAGAGATTTTTTTTTTATTTCTGTGAAGAATGCACTGGGATTTTGAAGGTGATTTATTCAATCTGTAGATTGCTTTTGGTAAGAGAGTAATTTTTCAATATTGATTCTCCTGATTAATAAGCATGGGAAATATTTCTATCTTCCAGGACTTTCTTCAACTTCTCTCTTGAGTGTTTTAAGGTTTTCATTGTAGAGATCTTTGACTTTTCCAGTTAGATTTCTGGTCAGGTTTTGCATGTGTGTGTGCTTATGTGTGCATGCATGTGAGTGTGCATGTGTATGTGTGTGTGCATGTGTGTGGGCCTGTATGTGATGAATGGGATCTAGTTTCCCCCTCACCACACTTGTTACTGGTATATAGGAAGGCTGCAGATATGGATATGTTAATTTAAACCCTGCCACTTTATTAGAAGTGTTGAGCAGATGTAGGAGCATCCCAGTGGAAACCTTAACGTTAGCTCTTATGTATAGAATCATATCATCTGCAAATAAGGATCCTTTGACCCCCATTTGTACCCCTTTATTTGATTCTCTTGTTTTCTTGCTGTCATTAGAACCTCCAGCACTCCATTGAATGTGGAGAAAGAGGACCCCTTCTCTTATTGTTGATTTTAGTGTGAATACTTTGATTACTTGCCACTTGGTATAATGTTGGCTCTAAGTCTGTTGTATTTTGCCTTCATTGTGTTGAGATGTACTCTTTCTATTCTTAGATTCTTCAGGATTTTTGTCAAGAAGGGATGTTACATAGTCTCAAAAGCTTTTTCTAAATCTATTGAGATGGTCACGTGGTTTCTGTTCTTGAGTCCATTTATGTGATGTATTATATTTATATATTGTTTGTTTGTTTATTATTTAGAAATAGCTGAATCCAGGGCTGGAGAGATGGCTTAGCTGTTAANAATAGAGGACCTGGGTTTGGTTCCCAGCACCCACATGGTGACTCACAACTGTCCATAACTCCAGTCCCAAGGAATCTGATGCTGCCTTCTAATCTTGTACATTAAGTGCAAGTGTTGCACCTACATTCAGGCAAATCACTAATATACATAATATAAAAATAAAATTAAATTTAAAAATTGATTAGCATGCACAGTATTAGGTTCCATTGCGGCATTTTCAAGCAAAGTTAGTTTTTGTTAATTGTCTTCCTCCCTTGTCTTCCCCTGTGCTGCAAGCCGAAAAAATAAATAAAGTAGGATTTCAGCTGATTATGACAAAGCTAATACCTGGAAGAAGCCAAGAGCCTTCCAGAGGTCAAACTGAGGCTCAAGGAGTCTTGGTGATATTGGCTTTTGATTATTAGCCATTTCCTACTATGAACTGCTCGTGTGCTATTGTAGCTTTTCCATCATTCTTTGGGCACAATTTCCCTTCTGCTAAAGGAGTATCAGAGATACCTCTGTACTCTCTAAGAACAGACTTCAGCATCCAAGTCAAACGAAACAACATCCGTTTCCTAGGTCAGGTGGATAGCTTTATCTCTTGTGCAATTTTAGCTGAGACTCTTATACTGCCTTACGAACTTTATAGACCCCTAACTACTTCTAGGAATGTAGGTTGAGCACATAAATCCCCTTTTGATTTATTAACCGATTATTAGCACTCAGTGTTGACCTCCTCTACCACTCCCCTTTCGGGTTGTAAAAGAAAGCCTGATGGTCACTGCCTGAGGACAATTCTTACTTGCCTTTAAGACCTTGCAGGAATTCAGGCCTGGAGGATGTGCTAATTAAGCTTAACTTTCTTCTCTCCAAAGTCTTATCTCTAGTTTTAGATCCACCCTTAACAATTAACTCAGAACTATAGGGTTCCAACCTACAGGTACATCTAGCTGTGATGGAAGTTGCCGACAAAACACACTCACCAGAAACAGGGAGGGGGGAGATAGCTTGGAGAGATAAGGGTCAAAGGGATAAAAGGGTAGTTTTATTCTCAGAGGAGGAGAACAGAGAAGAGACAGAGAAGAGAGAAGAGAGCAGGAGGACTAGATGGAGAACTAGAAGAATGAGATGGAAGATGAGGAAGAGCTAGAGGGGGAAGAACGAGATGGGTAAGAACAAGAGAAGAAAGACCAAGATGAGGCAGAACTAAGATGAGAGAATTTAGAACTTAGAGGGGACAGCAGATAAAGGTAGAGAGAAATCAGGCAAGAAAGGAACGAGGCTTGAGTACAAAACTGTAGCTATGTAGATAGGATTTTATCCCAGAAGAATAAAGTAGACGGACAAAAGAGCTTGATGTACTTAGATTCTTTTCCTGAAAATAATTCTCACCATTTTGTAGTTTCTTTTCTGGGCCCCTGGGAAGTATAATATTAATAAGACTGGTCCTTTTAATATTATACAAGATCCCTGCTCCCCCTGTGCCCTCTCCTCCCCTTCCCCCATATCCTCCTTTCATTCTCATGGCATACATGCCCTGCTGCCCTGCCTCGTCCTCAGCTGNCCTTACTGTCTCGTGATCTCCTTTCGAGCCCCATTGTCTATACCCTTGTGTGAAGATATAGACATCATATGGTAGGATCTGCATATGATGGGGAACACAGGAGTCAGTCTGTAGTACTTCCTCCAAATGGAGTATCTGCTGAGCTCTGTGCTCTTAATGACTGGATAAGATTTCTCTTCAGCTTCTCCCTCCTGACCTCTTTCATGTTCTTGCAGTTTCTTGAAGTCTATTTGCCAATGCATTTGTTCTCTAATATATGCAGCAATTACATATCACATAATCTACCACAAGGAATTTCTAAGTTTAAAAGTGAAATGAAAGTCCACAGGCCTCTTCCTACAGTTTCAAAGCCCTTAAAAACCTTTCCAGCTTCAACAATTAATCTCACAATTAAACCTTTCCAGCAAAACTTACGACGTGAACGCACTACAGACCAACACAGACTTGCTGCTGCTGATTTTGAAGTGGTAACATAGGAAGGAACCCCATGGTGAAGATGCTTTTGGGCCTCCCAGGGGCTGATTCAGCCACTTCAGTCCAACATGGGCCTCCCTCCCACAGATTCCTCTCATCTGCCTTCTACCTCTTATCTGCAGAGAGTCTCCCTGGTGACTTTTAAATTTTAAAACATATATAGTTTTTAATCTTAGTGTCTTGCTATGCAGCCCAGGCCAGCCTGGAACTATTGATCCCCCTGCCGTAACCTCCTGTGTGGTGGGATAAAGGACTGTATTTTTTTTTAACTTTATTTTATGTGCATTGGTATGAAGGTGTCAGGTCCCCGGGAACTGGAGTTAGAGACAGTTGTGAGCTGCCATGTGGNTGCTGGGAATTGAACCTGGGTCCTCTGGAAGAGCAGCCNGTGCTCGTAACTGCTGAACTGACTCTCCAGCCCCAAGGACTATATCTTTCAAGTTAAAAAGAAGGGGTGGGCTGGAAAGATGTCTCAACAGTTAAAAGCACTTGCTTCTATTGTGAAGGACCTGGATTCCCAGCATCCACACGGCAGCTCACAACTGCCTGTAACTCCAGTCTCAGAGGATCTGACACCCTCTTCTGGCTGGCCTCCACAGGCACTGCATGCATGTGATGCACAGACACACATAAAGAAGGAGGAGGAAGTGGGAGGACTCCTCAAAGATGGTCTGGGCAGGTGGAGAGGAAGCATGTCCAGATAGCCTCAATGCGGAGGAACGATTGCTCTCTCTCTCACAACAGAAGAGGTGCAGGCTAGTCCGTGCTTTGGTGAGCTGTAGTTGGTTGTTTTTTACCCTTTACTCTTTTAGCTCTTTACTCTTTGCTCTTTTGGGGGTCTGCTACCCAGATTCCAAATAAATACACATGAAGACTTATTATTACTTATACATGCCTGGGCATAGCTTGGCTTATTTCTTGTCAGCTTTTCTT